>PVHT021183693.1:23963035-24036598 GCA_004024745.2 Catagonus wagneri
AGAAAACTCTAACTCAGATAAGGGAGAAAGAGAAAAGCCCAGAAAAACAGCTCAGTGATGGGGAGATTATCAGCCTCCCAGAAAGAGACTTTAGACTGTTGATGCTGAAGATGATGCAGGGCATTGGAAATAAACTGGAGGCAAAGATGGATAATTTACAGGAAACTCTGAGCAGAGACATACAAGCTGTAAAAATTAAACAAGAAGAGATGCAAAACACAATAACTGAAATAAAAAATTCATTAGAAGCAGCCAACGGTAGAATACAGGAGGCAGAAGAATGAATCAGTGAGGTGGAGGACAGATTAGTGGAAATCCCTAATGCAGAAGAGAAAAGAGATAAAACATTAAAAGGAAATGAGCTGAGTCTCAGAGAAATCTGGGATAATGTTAAATGCACCAACATCCATATTAGCGAGGTGCCAGTGGGAGAAGAGAGAGAGAAGGGGACAGAAAAAATATTTGAAGAGATAATAGCCGAAAACTTCCCTAATATGGGAAAGGAACCACTCAGTCAAATTCAGGAAGTGCAATGAATACCACATAAAATAAACCCAAGGAGGAACACCCTGAGACACATATTAATCAAAATGACCAAAATTAAAGACAAAGAGAAAATATTGAAAGCAGCTAGGGAAAAGAAACAATGACATACACGGGAACCGCAATAAGGTTATCAGCAGATTTTTCAGCTGAAACTCTGCAGGAAAGAAGGGAGTGGTATGATATACTTAATGTGATGAAAGGGAAAAACTTCCAAACAAGATCGCTTTACCCTGCAAGGTTCTCGTTCAGATTTGAAGGAGAGATCAAAACCTTTACAGATAAGCAAAAGCTAAGGGATTTCTGCAACACTAAACCAGCTTTACAACAAATCTTAAAGGATCTTCTCTAGTCAGAAAGGAAAAGGCCACAACCAGAAACAAAAACACCACAAATAACAAGGCTCACTGGGAAAGGCATATATACAGTAAAGATACTAAATCATCCATGCACAATTATGTTACCAAAATCAGAAATCGTGAGAAGAGAGCACAAATGCAGGTCACTGGAAAAGCACGTGCATTTAAGAAACCAACAACTTAAAACAATCTCATTTGTATATAGACTCCTATATCAAAACTTCAGGGTAAAAAAAAGAGCAACAAAACCCCCAAACAGTTAACACAATGGCAATAAGAACACATATATCAGTAATTACCTTAAATGTTAATGAACTGAATGCCCCAACTAAAAGACATTAGCTAGTCAAATGGATACAAAAACAAGACCCATATATATGCTGTCTTCAAGAGACCCACTTCACTTCTAGAGACACATACAAATTGAAAGTGAGAGGATGGAAGAAAATATTCCACGCAAATGGGCATCAAAAGAAAGCCAGAGTAGCAATACTCTTATCAGACAAAATAGACTTTAAGATGAAAAACATTTTAAGAGACAAGGAAGGGCACTACATAATGATCCAAGGATCAATCCAAGAAGATATAACAATTTTAAATCTCTATGCACCCAACATAGGATCACCACAATATACAAAGCAACTGCTAACAACCCTAAAAGGAGAAATCAACAATTACACAATCAGAAGTTACCTTCGTGGCTCAGTGGTTAATGAATCCGACTAAGAACCGTGAGGTTGCGGGTTGGATCCCTGGCCTTGCTCAGTGGGTTAAGGATCCAGCGTTGCCGTGAGTTGTGGTGTAGGCTGCAGACGCAGCTCGGATCCTGCGTTGCTGTGGCTGTGGCTGTGGTGAAGGCTGGCAGCTACAGCTCCTGTTAGACCCCTAGCCTGGGAACCTCCATATGCCGCAGGCGCAGCTCTAGATAAAAGGCAAAAAGACCAAAAAAAAATAACACAGTTATAGTGGGGGACTTTAACACCCCACTTATAGCAATGGACAGGTCATCCATACAGAAAATCAACAAGGAAACACAGGCCCTGAATGAAGCATTAGATCAGATGGACTTAATAGATATTTATATGACATTCCATCCCAAAGCAACAGAATACACATTCTTCTCAAGTGCACACAGAACATTCTCTAAGATTGATCACATCCTGGGCTACAAATCAAGCCTCAGTAACTTTAAGAAAATTGAAATCATATCAAGCATCTTCTCTGACCACAATGCTATACGACTGGAATTTAACAACAAGAAAAAAATGGCAAAAAAATACAAACACGTGGAGACTAAACAACACGCTACTAAACAACCAATGGATCACTGAAGAAATCAAAGAGGAAATTAAAAAATACCTAGAAGCAAATGACAACAAAGACACGACACTCCAAAACCTCTGGGATACAGCAAAAGCAGTTCTAAGAGGAAAGTATATAGCAATACAAGCCTACCTCAGAAAACAAGAAAAAGCTCAAATAAACAACCTAACTTTACAGCTAGAGAGGGAAGAAGCCAGGTCATGGAAACAACCTAAATGCCCATCGACAGAGGAGTGGATAGGGAAGATATGGTACATACACACAATGGAATATTATTCAGTCATTAAAAGGAACGAAATAACATTTACAGCAACATGGATGGACCTAGAAATTATCATGAGAAGTGAAACCAGTCAGAGAATTAGACAGCAACACCCAATGCTACCGCTTACGTGTGGAAACTAAAGAGACACAGTGAACTTCTTTGAACAACAGACAATCACTCACAGATTTTGGAAAACACTGGTTTTTCAAATAAAATAATCTGGGGGGGTGGGGAGATGCACTGTGGGTTTGGGACACAAAATCTATCACATTGACTTGTGATGATCTCTGTACACCTATAATTGAAATAAAATTCATTGTTATTAAAATAATAATAGTAATATTAAAATAAAAATCAATTTTAAAATAAAAATAAATTTCATGTCCAAATAAAAGGTTGAATTAAAAAAAAAAAGAATAGTAGTAGTCCAAGGATCATATGTGAAAACACCACCCTGAAGGAAGGACCAAGAGCCTTTGCCCTAACTGTTGGAGACCTTGCCATCAGCTAATTGTAAGTCTTGAACCACGCAAGGAGATAGAGACATATTAATACTAGCCTCTGTCTTAATTATCCCTCTATTTCCAATTCATTCATCCTCTGAAGTAAAATCTTGAATTTTCTTACTTACTCCTTGTGGTTCATTCCGCAACCCTCTAATGCACCAGTTACTTACGGCATTTAGAAGAAGGAAGGCCAAGATTGTGGTGGGAAAATTATGAGATATAGAGATTTATAGATTGGACTAGATGGGTATTTTCTTTGGTTCATTAGGAATTACTAAACTTCTTTCTTAGGAAAAGATAAAGTTCTTGAATATTTTGCTTTTGGTCTCATATTCTGTTTATAATAGTTATCAATTTTGGTCCTAGCTGGTTTCTCCTATAATGCTGGTCTTCTTATGTAAGAATAAGGTGATGAGCTTTCTTTTGCTGTGTGTTCAGTAGTACAGGCAGAATTGCCAGTATTAGAAAAACAGCCTGGCACCATGGAAAGATCATGGAGTAAAGACTCCTGAAATTTGAAGTGAACTTTAATTCCACACATAATAGCTGAGCAAAAAAGAGGCCTGTTCTTAACAGCCATAAGTTTCACATTTGTAAAATACCAATAATAATGCTTTAACAGCTTTATCAGGTTACGATGAAATTCTCAAAAAAGCAAATCATAATAATACTTTGAAATGTTTTGAAAATCACAATAACTTTATTTCTAACGGTACAATCCCACTCCCAAGTCACTATCCAAAAGACCCCTGGCTATAAGCTGTGCATATGAATTGAAGGCTGGGAATCTCAAAATGCTCACCAATGATCAATTAAATCAACACTGAACACTCTTTCTGTTCTCAGTGCAATGTTAACTCTGATCTAGTCATTAAAGATATGTTCCTTGTGGAAATAAAAACAAAAATAAATTAAAAGGACCTAATTAAACTTAAAAGCTTTTGCACTGCAAGGAAACCTTTGACAAAATGAAAAAAAAAAAAAAACAACTAAGTAGCAGAAAGTAATTACAAATGATATAACCAATAAGGGATTAATATCCAACATATATAAACAGCTCATACAACACACCATCAAGAAAACAAACAACTCAATTAAAACATGGGTAGAAGAATTGAATAGACATTTTTCTAAAGAGGAAATTCAGATGGACAACAGGCACATGAGAAGATCCTCAACATTCCTAATCATCAGGGAAATGCAAATCAAAACTACAAAGAGAGATCACCTCACACTTGTCAGAATGGCTATCATCAAAAAGAACACAAATAACAAATGATGGCAAGGACTTGGAGAAAAGGGAACCGTCGTACACAACTGGTAGAAGTATAAATTGGTGCAGCCACTGTGGAAAATAGTATTGAGGTTTCTCAAAAAAATAAAAATAAAACTACCGTATGGGCTTATATACCAAAAAAAAACCCAAAAACACTAACTTGAAAAGATACATGCACCTTAGTGCTCACAGTAGCATTATTTACAATTGCCAAGATATAGAACCCATGTAAGTGTCCATCAACAGATGAATTTTTGAAGAAGATATGTACATATATGCACAACGAGAAGTGCATATATGTACATATATGCACCTATATGTGCATATGTGTACATACATGTACGTATGTGTACTACTCAGCCATACAAAAGATCTAAGTTTTACCTTTGCAGCAACATGGATGGGCTTGGAGGGCATTTTGCTAGACAGAGATATCGCTTATATGAGGAATCTAAAAAACAACAAATTAGTCAATAGGACAAAGAAGAAGTAGACTCACAGATACAGAGAACAAATTCTTTAGTAGTTACCAGTGGGAAAAAGAGGGGAGGGGTAAAATGTAATAGTAATATAATAGCGAGGGAGTGAGAAGTACAAATTCTTGGGTGTAAGATAGGCTCAAGAATATATTGTACAACATAGGGGATGTAGCCAATATTTTTAAATAACTGTAAATGGAGTACAACCTTTAAAATTTTTTTTTCTTTTTTTAAGTTTTATTGAAGTATAGTTAATTTATGTTTGTGATAATTTCTCCTGTTCAATAATGTGACCCAGTCATACATACACACATATCCATTCACTCTCAGATTCTTTTCTCACATATATTACTTAAA
This sequence comes from Catagonus wagneri, assembly GCA_004024745.2. NCBI lineage: Eukaryota > Metazoa > Chordata > Mammalia > Artiodactyla > Tayassuidae > Catagonus > Catagonus wagneri. The sequence continues at coordinate 23,968,144 of PVHT021183693.1, forward strand.
ATATGTCCCTTTTGTTCAGATGATTACAACAGAATTATAGACTATTAGAGTGAGAGATACCTTATAGGTGTGTTTATTCATCATTAGACTTACTTGGGGTACATGTTAAAACTCTAATTTCCTGGCCCCATGTCAGAATCTACTGAATCAGAATCTTTAAGAGGCCTGGGCACCTGTATTCTATAAAAGAAAAGAAAAAGAAAAAAGGGAAGGATATCGTTATGATCAGAAAAAAAAAAAACTGTTTCTTAGCTAATCCTTTCCAGACTCCTATACAATGTTAAGTAGTACTGAGACAATTCCTTTAACATGTCAAAGGATAATACATTCTATCATTGGTATTTTTGTCAATAAAGCATTGGGAAGACAAGATGGCATTCATGAAACAGCAGCAAGCACTATAACTGGTGAGTTGTGTAATGATACACATTGATGCTACATGCTGGACACATTTGTCTAAAGTAATGTGGACAAAGATATACCTAACAAAAAGATTGAATTCCAGGTTAATATTTGGTGAACATGATAGATATGCTTCCACAGTAATAAATATCGAAAAGTGGTAAGGTTTTTACTTACTTTTTTTATGACATCAATTAACTTATGTGTGGCATTTTTAAAGCAGACAGCATAGAAAGAAACAGGAAAATTATGTGGCAGTTCCCTCCATTCATGTGTGTCCTTGAGCTTCCTCAGAGCAGGCAGGGTGCCTGGTTTTTCTCTGGGCCTCCTATGCTCTGGGTCAGAAAAAGATCTCCATCTCCTTTCCCAACTCCAGAGTATAGAAGAGAGAATTGGGACATGTTTTAAGAGGTTTTGAAACGGCTAGAAGGTCAACACCTTGCTTTGTGTGGTCCCACCTTCTCCTTTTCCTCCACTCAATACAGGCCTAACTAGGAAAGCGCCAGGACGTGCTCTCTTACCATGACCTGCCATCCTTCTCATCTAGCCTTCCCCACAGGATTGCTAAGTCTACATATACTAGCCTGGCCTAAAACTCCCCCAGCTTTACCATATCAGGGCATACACTTTGTTTACTTTTTATAAAGTATAATTGATTTACAAAGTTGTGTCCATTTCTACTGTACAGCAAAGTGAACCTGTCATATATATATTACATATAATATATATACATACATTATTTTTCTCATGTTATCTTCCATCATGTTATATCCCAAGAGACTGAATATTGTTCCCATGCTATACAGTAGGCCCCATTGTTTACCCATTCTAAACCCATCCTAAATGTAATGGTTTGCATCTACTTTTCTTTATATCTGTCTCTCTTTGGTTCTGGCCCACTTTGCCTTTCTGCCCACCCATCTCACAAGGTACCAGTTTGGAGGAGCTAAAAGTATGGAATTAAGAGAAAAAGTCATGTGGGAGTTCCCGGTTGTGGCTCAGCAAAAATGAATCTGACTAGAGCAAAAATGAATCTGACCAATAAACATGAGGATGCAGCTTCAATCCCTGGCCTCACTCAGTGGGTTATGGATCCATCGTTGCTATGAGCTGTGGTGTAGATCAAAGACACAGCTCAGATCTGGTGTTGCTCTGGCTGTGCCGTAGGCTAGTAGCTATAGCTCCGAAACGACCCTTATCCCAGGGACCTCCATATGCCACCGGTGCGGCCCTAAATAGACAAAAAAAGAAAAAGTCATGTGCCCTGCTTTGGTTTGAGGGTTTGGCTTACTTGGTATACAAGGCACCTTATTGCTTGGTTCACCCACCCTCACTGAAGTTCTACTTCAAGGCCTGAGTCCAAACCTCAATTTAAATGAGGTGTTCTTTTGTTTTGCTTTGTCTGCTTCATATCTTACTCAGGGATCACTTGAGAAGGAAAACAGTTGCTATGATTTCAAATTCTTGTTCGTAGGCAAAATTTCTCCTTAAGGAAGCCCAATGTAATCTGCACAAAAATAGAGTTCCTGAATATATCCAAGCCAATCCTGGGCCTGCCTGCCCTTGGGTCCATCTTTGCTTTCTACTCCACACTGTCTTGAGAGATCTATCTGCTGCAAATGCATTTCCCTGGTGTAGGTCAGCGGCTCCCAACTGGGTCCTGTTGAATGAATGAATGACGGTGGAAACAAAGTCTGCCTGGGTGATTGTAAGCCTGGGTGACTGAAAGAATCAAGACTACTGTGGAGCACAAATCCAGGCGATAGCATTCACTCTCAAGTGTACCTGAATGTCTAAGGGGACTGTACGGAATGTAGCTTGTATGGCTGTTTTCAAGGCAGAAGGCTGCTAACATTGGCAGAGATAGAAATAGAAGAAAAGAGTCTTCGGGATGATAACCTCCTAGGTAGAGTGGAGTAGTAGAAAGAGCACTAGATGAAAATTGGAGAAACTGGTATTGTTAATATAGAGGGGATAGAAGGAAGTCACCTCAATGGATAAAATCACTGCAGGAGAAAGAATGTGCCAAAATATGCAACAGAGATAAAGGTTGCACTTAGAGCCAGGCTAATGTCCAGAATTATCAGGGAAAAATACATAAAAGAAATGCAGAAGCCGAAGAGATGAATCATCTGATTCAATGCTTTGAAAGCCAAGAAAGAGAAAAAAGACTGAATGTGTCTAGTGGACAGAGAGATTAGGGGTCTTCAGATGATAAAAGATACATGCAGCGCCTGGACGGTGATATTAGAGAGTTAAAGTGACTGTGGCAGAGAGACCACATGCTTGGCTGTGGAGCAAATTTCCTGTTACCAATCCTTTTGCTCTATAAAATATTATAATTGCTATTATGTTCCATGGGTTTGTGAGTAAGAGCAATGACCATATTAAGACTGATCTGAAGGCAACAGTTCTTTAACTTTGGACTGCATTATTATCACCTGGGAACTCGTTAAAAATTACCAGTCCCTAAGACTCACTTCAGGAGGTTCTGATGAGTTAGGACTTTCACAAGCCTTAATTCAGTGTGACTCAAAGGACCCGTGTGACTTTGCCAGTCCTGGGAGAAAGAAGCACAGATAATGAGAGAAAGGGACTAGAAACTTTCTGAATGGTCTGATACCACAACAACACCCAAGACCCACAATTAGTGAACTTGTTTCATTGTGCAGAGCATAGTACAAAAATGTCAGTACTGCAGAAAGTAAAGAAAAAAAGGACTTTCATCACATACAGTTTATGAAGCATTTATCAAGATAATTCTGATGCAGATAGCCCATGAACCAAAATTTAAAGAAATGTAACATTAGGAAGTTCCATGAAAATCTTATTTTGGTCTTGTTTGAAATGTATTTTATTTGTATAGCAAAGAAATATTATCTATCTATTTATCTATCTATCTATATCAAAGTGCTATTCAAATGCACTCATACATAATTTCAAATAAGTAGGTAAAATTGAAATTCACAAACCTAGAGATTTTCATTTATTTTTAGACCCAGATTTGACCTATTTTTAAGAAGCAGCTCATTTTGTCTTGCTTTGTTTTGTTGAAACTAGTCGTGAATGCCTGGGCATATTATAAATATTTACGATTTATGACCAAAGGTGTACAAATGTCCAAGTCCTTTCAAAATAAACACAATGATGATGATACACTAAAGTCTCTAAGGTATTGTTTTTTTTGTTTTTTTTTTTTTGTCTTTTTGCCTTTTCTAGGTCCACACTTGCGGCATATGGAGGTTCCCAGGCTAGGGGTCTAACAGGAGCTGTAGCTGCCGGCCTTCGCCACAGCCACAGCAACGCGGGATCCGAGCAGCGTCTGCAACCTACACCACAGCTCACGGCAGCGCCGGATCCTTAACCCACGTAGCAAGGCCAGGGATCGAACCCACAACCTCATGGTTCCTAGTCGGATTCGTTAACCACTGTGCCATGACGGGAACTCCATAGTCTCTAAGGTATTGTTAATGAACACTTAAATTGGAAAAAATTACATTAGCAATTATTTTTGCCCTTTTCTTTCGAAGAGCAAAGGGTGAGGAAGACTACGATACAGCATAGCGACTTCAGGGAATTTAAACTATCATCATTTCTCTCCACTTTTTTGCCAGACTCCAATAAAATATCACCACAAAGTCAGGTCTAGTTGTTGTTACTGGAGAGGAAAGACTAGGGAGAAAGGCAAAGTGCCCTAGTATGACACTGCGTACCTTTATTTTTCTCTTTCCTAATCTTTAAATCCTTGCGTATCTCATTTATAAACATGAAGACCTCAGCTACTTGCCTGAAGAATTGATGAGATATCAGTTAAGCACAGGGATTCTCACTGGTAGAATTCTTGCTCCTTTCCACAAATGCCTTCTCCTTCCCTCATTCCAATTCCTTTGCATTTTTCAGTTTTTTTTTCCTCAGCCACCAACTGAAATGCTAAGTTTCATTTGACTGAGAAGATCACTGCCCTAGGTTTGCAAAGATACACAAGTCACCTCATATATACTGTATGGATGACTCATGAAAATAAATAAAATACTCCCTGTCCCATTCCTGTATCTGCGCGCACACACACACACACACACACATTTTTCCTTTTCCATGTTCTGAGAAAAGTATCAGATACACGTTATCTCCTTACTTTACCTTTCTTGAAACACTGCCTAGTCTCACATATTAATGTTTCATTCACAAATGTAACATGTCTAGGTGGAGAGTTGTGTTGACAAGCAAGAAGTCAGAAGGTAAGAAATTTCTCTGCTTCCCCAAAAACTGTTGTTAGTACGGCAAACAAAAAATAAAAGGGAAAGGCAGGAGGGAGCCTTTTATGCTCAGAGAAATGCAGAGGATGACAAAACTTATAAGGCTAAAAAAAACAAATCATCTTTAGGAGAACTTTCACTCAGAATGGCTTTGCCTTTCAAAAGGAAAAATGCCCTGCTGAATCAGCAGCATTTGGGAAGGAAAAATCTTATCAGAGTTTTCCAAATACTGAACTCAAACTCACTGGCAAAAAAAGAAAAGGTCGTGTTTGCAATATAATGAGAATGAATTTAAGCTCAGCAAATTGCAAATTGCAAACAGGGACAATCAAGCTGAGGGGCTGAGAAGGAAAGAAACAAAGCACATTTGGGCTGGTGGCATCCTGATGAACAAGAGAAAAATCCACATAGTTAGTGGGGCCATTTCACCCTGGCACTGTGTTTCCTGGATGTGCTACAAGAAGGCAAAAAAAAAAAATGAATGAGCTCTAATTCTTGTTCAGTCATAGAGCTGTTCAGTGAAGCAAGATAACAGATAATGAATCTCTGCAATGGAAAACTGATTTGTGAGTTCTCAAATTCTTCATTTTGTTTATGTTTCAGAAATGTGTAGATGTGTCAGGATGTCTTACCAGTTTTTTTTCCTTTTCAGTATTTTATCACAGCAAAAAAGAATAACTTGACTATAACTGTGAAATGCAAATTTATTTTATCTTGAAATGTCAGATACACCATTGTCAGTCTACGACAAACATAAAAAGGAATGAGAGACTCTGAAGGACTAGATAACATAGTCAATAATATGCTTTTACTATGAAAAATAAAGATCTCTAGTCCTTCAGAAAAACATAGTTCGGATTTTTATGAACTTTAAAATTACAGGCCACAAATTGTGATATATACATTATATTAGTAAGAAATATTTTCTATATCTAGTGAATATAATATGTATAAATCAATTATATAAAAATTTAAGGACTGTTAATAATCACTACCTATCTGTAATTACTGTAAATCTCTTTTTTGTCTAAAGAATTATGATAGTACATGAAAGTTTAGTTTTACGTATCTGCTTTTGCAACCTTTTAGAAAAAATGTGATGACATGACAGACACCAGAAACAAACTGTTCTTAAATAGTCAGGGTGTTATCATAGACCAGTGTGGCTTCAATCAAAACCTTGTGTGGGAGCAGATAGTTAAGAGCCATTGTTAAACTGATGAGAATGAGCCAAGCTCACATATAAGCAAAGGTAATTTACAGAGAGAATCCAAGTAAAAGCTAAAGCTACTGAAAGTTTAATTGAACCACTGTTGTTCATTCACTCACTCACTCGTGAACTCATTCATTCAGTCACTCATTCAGTAAGTATCTTTTGAATAATTAGCAACAACAAATATTTTGCCATTATGGCACAGAGATAATAAGTGCCATTTAAAAAGTGCTATTTACATGTCTGGAGAGCAAGAAACAGGTCAGGTTAGAGAGAATTGCAGGGACTGAAGTCATTGGAATTGTTGAAAAAAACCCATGAGAAAAGGCAGAGGATACAGAACCCTTGAACTCCGCCACAGAATGGGCAGACAGAGCATGAGGACCCTGAGATGGAGACTAAGAAAGAATGACGTGATGATCAGAAAAAGTAAGTCACACACAAAAAAAAAACCAAGGAGGGATTTGGATTCAAGATGAAGACAGTGTCTAAGGGAGCTAAATGCTGCAAGAGAATGAAGACTGAGGCACACTCATTTCATTTGGGGAACAGAAGGTGACTGACTCCCAACACCAACACTTCCATGAAGAGGTGTGATGGAAACCTCATTGCCTTGAATGAGAGATGAAGGTGAAAAAAAAAAAATTAGTATAGGCTCTTCTTTCAGGGAGCTTGACTTTGAAACTGAATTGTACCTCCTGACCTGACATTAGTGATTAAATAAGGCATTCTGGTGAGTTGTCACCAATAACGAAAAGCCTAGTATGAGAAAGATGCAGTAGGCACTTTCTCCAACTTAAGCAACCAATAAATTCTTCCCAATTGGAAAGATTATCATAGCCCCTCTTTTGTTATGTTGATTTTCAACCTAAGTGACATCTTCAGAGATATTTAGCCCTTAATAACATGCTTCTATGAGGAGTACTTCTGTGTGAAAGGTCTAGAAAAGGCATACATTTACAAATAATGCGATAAACACGTAAAGGCAACACATTTCCCAACAAATGGAAAAGTTTAACACATTTTTCTTAGTAATTTATACAGTGGAGAAACCTTCCAGGGAGCTCAAGAGATCGAAAGGGTGTATGGGAAAAATAGTCAATGGTAGGGAAATCTAAATTACAGCCCCATTAATAAGATGTTTCTCTTCAGGATAGCCTTCTCTGTGAGTATCATGGATACATCTAGGAAAATATTTTGCATTTCAGATTTCACTGTGAAAGTGAGCTCTCTCAGTTTTTTTTTTTAAATAATGATTTTTATTTTTTCCATTTTAGCTGGTTTACAGCGTTCTGTCAATTTTCTACTGTACAGCAAGGTGACCCAGTTACACATGCATTCTTTTTTCTCAGATTATCATGCTCCATCATAAGTGACTAGTTATAGTTGCAGCACTATTCTCTCAGATTTTCTACTGTGATCTCTCAGAACAAAAAAGAAAGGAGTGGGAAGGACTCTGGGAAGTGGCAAGCAAGACCCAAACCCTAATTGTATTCCTGAAAAGAAGGCAAGATTAAAAAAAATTTAAATTTTGTGTGTAGGATTTAGCATTTGAAAAACAATAATCTAACTCAAGAGAGCAGTTTTCTCCTTAGTGGTTCCTATCTGCCTGCTGACGCGAGAACAGGGAGAAGGGACTATAGCTTGTAAAGCTCAAAGCTCTACCTCTCAGATCCCCGCTAGGCACACCTCCTGCCAGCTTGCTCCACTCTAGGCGGCACTGTTTTTCACAAGTGGCCACTAAGGCAATGTTCACTTGGTCTGCTGGGTGGCGCCAGATCATCACATAACTAACTATAGAATCCGGCAGCATCAAGCATTTCAGAAACTTCCAATGAATAAGTATAAATATATGACCCACTATATATTTTAAATTCCTCTAATAAAATCCAAAGGATGATGCCAGAAAGGAAAAGTATGAAATCTCTGAAGTGTAATACATTAATTTTAAATGATTTGTGCTAATAGTAATGCTCAAATATTTTTATAGAGAGAAATGCTCAAAGGTAATGTCCATACCCATATGACTTTTCCACTTAGGCAAATATACGTGCAACATGGTTTGCAAAAACTGAACATATGATTGTTATAATTATTGATATGCTCATAGACAGCTCTGGGAAGAGCTTGACCTGGTCCCACCATGAGCTCAGTGTAACATATCCAATGTGCCCCAAGGTGATCCTTCTTAGTGCCTCCAACTTGATCTCTGGCCTCATGTTCTCCAAGCTTTTTTTAGGAAACTCTGATCTCATCTCCAACTCACAGTCAGGCTCAAATAACCTTCAGAGGGCTTATTCACTCTCTCCCAACTAAAAATTTTCCTGTTCCATGTCCCATACCGTCAAGATTTTACTAAAGCAAGCTATTTTACTGAATGGACTACACAGAAAATGTTGATGTTCTTTATGATCCTGTGATGGATACTGCCACTGCTTTACCAAAATCCACACTCCTTTTCTTCCATAGTGATAGGGTCCAAACTGGGTATGTTGTTATCTGGGTAAAGACTATGTTTTTCCAGACTCCTTTGCCACTGTCCCTGGGATGTGACTTAGTTATCATCAAGGGAATAGGAATGGAAGTAGTAGGTGCAATTTCTACCTCATTGGTTTAAAAGAAAATTGCCTGACCAAGACATCTTCTCTTTTCCCTTGCCTTTAGCTAGAATCTAGACTTGTCTGCAATTCAGCTTTTATTGTGGAGATGAAGACATTGCCTAGGAACTGACAGATCTCTTAAAATCACTGCATTTGGGACCTGCTTTTTTAAAATAGCAGTTAAGCCTTTATCTAGCTAATACAGATGTTAAGAGACCAGTGAGTTTCATCTCCCATGTTTGCATTCTTCACACAGGCAGCACAGAGACCTAGTTACTTAATGACAAGGATCACCTCTACTACAAGTATTCTCCATACCCCAGCAAGTCAACCATCTCTACTGTTCTCACAGCACTAATGACCGGAAGGAAAGGACTTATGTCTTTCTAGCTCTAGAATTTAGTATAGGTTTTAGTACAATGGTAGGTCCAGAGTAGATGTTTTAAAATATTTGTAATAGGAAGGGCTTACAGCCTCTCAAATCTTCCCATATTGGCAGCCACCTAATCTACTTACACACAGGGTGAGCCTTGCAAAACTTAGGTTTCATGAGCACTAATATTGCTGTATTGCCAAATATAATATCAAGCTGTGGTCCAAAACAGACCACACGGCTAATGCATCCACATTTTGACCTGCCAGGAAATGTGGAAGCTCACCAGAAGATCAGCAGTGCAGCAGTATTGACATTGCTAACTTTACTGACCTCTGAACTGTGCTTTAATATTAGGTCTCATAAAATTACACGAATGATGAGATAGCTAGAGGTTTAATTTAAAAATACTGTGGTATTAATTTGCCAGATGAAAGATAATGAGAAACCTGAGTGTTTAGCATTCGTGTTGCTATTTGGATGCTGTGTTAAAGCAATCTTGGGTCTTCCTGGTGCCTCATCAAAGGCTGTGTTTGTGTATGTTAAGGCACACCCGGGCAGACACTCATTTCATTTAAGCATTTTTGTCTAGAGGACACTGCTTGAGAGCATTTCTTAGTCTGCCCTGTGCCCAGTAATCTTCGGTTGTATATTTGGTTTGCCAAATTTAGGTGCACATCTATACCAATCCTTGAAAATGATTTTTGTTTTGGACTTGATCATGACAGCAAAATGAGTCATGGAAGAATGTACTCAACCTGTAGTTTTCCGATCTAATATATGCCTTGATGGTAAATAATACCTTGATGGTAAATTTTCAGTACTTCTTCACTATGAAATTAGAACCAAGTATAGACAGAGAAAATGTCTATTAGGACCGAAAATGCATCCACATTTTAACCTGCCAGGAGACATGGCAGTTCATCAGAAGATCAGCAGCGTAGTATTGACATTGTTTTATTGACCTCTGAACTGTGCTGCTCTCTGAGTTTTACGGTGATCCCTTTCTCCTTCACTCTTCTTTGTCAGGCATTTTTTTTTAGATTCAACCTCCCTTGCTTTTGGAAGACTGACTGTAAAGGGACGATACACAACTCTGGGCCTGGGAGAGATGTAAACCAGCTGCTCTGCCTGATCTGACTCCAGTTTAAGCTGTCCCATCATAAACCAGATTTCATTTTTGTCACTTCCCTACCAGCTCAGCCTATGAGAAAAATAATTTAGAATGAGGGCAGAAAGTCATATATTGATAAAGCATTTGCATTTTCCTGGCCTGGAAACTCCTAAGAATCTGGACATGCTGACCACTAACCTTCACAGGTCCTTGGGAAAAGTCAAATAGAAGCCCACACACTCTATGTCTAAATATTTAAAAGCTATAAATCAAAATAGAAATTTAAAGAAAACATGTCTATTCTCTTACTGCAATAAATAAACCATAATAACTTTGAAGGCCAGATTTGAATTTAGAATCCTTGAATTAATTGTGTTCCTATAACAAAATATGGCAACATAAGGACAGCCAACCCCTAACTGGCAGAGGAAGTAACCCATTCTTTTTTCTTCCAGTCTGCCTCTATCTCATCTGGCAGGAGCCTAGATGCATGCTTATCTCAACCTGTAAGTTTAGGTTCCATCTACCACCTTGTAAAGACCAGTCCTTTTGCCCTTTCTTGTGTCTCAAGAGGGTCCCTTCAGCTAAGCAACTATTCCTAGAGAGAACAGATTCCTGGAAGTGTGCTATACTAACCTTGGAAGAAGGCTTGGGACTGCTTGAGAAGTGAATTCTAGCATTTCAGGTACCCAGAGCATGGTCTAGAAGATCTAGAAGAGAGAGTTCCAAGTTCTGGATGGACTCACACTTTCAGTTTTGCACTTTTAGCTCCTTGGTCAGAAGAGGTTTATAACATGGGACCTAATCTCTCTTGCCTGGGTTTAATTGTGATACTGAACCTAGGGCAGCAATAGGCAGCCAAGAGATGATTTGGAAATTGGGGTCTAGTCTTGTTTCCTAATATAGCCACCTGATTTTAGCATTTGGGAAAATGTCATTTTGACTATATCAATTGTGAGTTTTGTTATACAATGGCATGGAGATTGATCACATCAAGTCTCTAAAATCAGTGAAAGACTGGAAAGAAATAATTTCAGGAGGAGCTATGATAAGCCCTGGAAATGAAAATTTTAAAAGAGTTGTTTATAAAAAGAACTATCACTGCAGCATATGTCATATTGCCCTAGTTACTAAATTAATCTAATTAAGGTCTGACTTTCTAGTCCCAAGTGTAGAGCTACAGAAGTGATTTTTTCCCCTTTAATTAAGTGGGTACTTACATAAAGACACGTGTAAGACAATACTGATAAGACACAGGCAAACTTGACTATCACTTCCAACTAATTGGATTAATTCTCGGTTGCCCTTCCTATGGCTGTATTCTGCTCTGTAGTCATGTTCTGCAGTTCATCTGACCTGTAGTCATGTAAAGGATTTTACAGCTATTCTGTTTCCTTTTCTGGTGTGAGAAAAAATCAGGGGCTGGGGTGCTGTACCCCTTGAAATAGTTATCCACATGCAGACATCTCTGCGATGTGCCTCATACACTCCTAGCTTCCCAGATTCGTGCTGTCACTTCTTCCCCCAATCAGTCATCTGATTTGTCTTTTTAATCTTTTACCATCTCATGTCAGTGTGGCCTATGGATATATACACTAGAGGTTTCCAAACATTTGTCTCAGCGTATCTTTCCACACTTAAAAATCATTGAGCACACCAGGGAGCTATACATTTTTCATACAAGAGACTAAAACTCAGCAATTTTTAAATATTTATATAAATTCATTTTAAAATGGCAATAATAAACCTATGACATATTAACATAAATAATACATTTTTACTTTAAAAATTATGTCTCTAATTTTAAAGCAATCACAGGGAAGAGCAGCATGTCTTTATATTTTTCATATCCCTTTTATATCTTAATAGAAGCCAGCTATAGTTTTGTATCTCTCTGAATTCAATCTGTTGCAATATCACATATTTTGTATGTAGCCTATGGAAACTCCACTGTACAGTCACGAGAGAACTGAAGGTGAAATGGGTAAATAACATCATAATATTATGAAAATAGTTTGAACTCATAGTCTCAGCTACTTCCAAAGCTTCCTAGACCATATTTTGAAAAGCACTGCCATACTCTATAAAATCATAATATTAACTAACACTCAAAAATAAAATATTACATTTTTTCAAAAAATAAATGTTTTTTGATGTGGCTTTTAACTATTCTAAACAAATTTACATATTGGTGGCATCTTATACCACTGACTTCTGAAGGGAAATTTAGATTCTCATTTTAAATTTGCTAATGCATAGAATACTTTGGTGAAATTTATTTATTTATTTATTTATTTATTTATTTATTTATTTATTTATTTATTTATTTATCTATTTATCTCTTTGTCTTTTTAGGGTCGCACCCGTGGCATAAGGAGGTTCCCAGGCTAGGGGTCTAATTCGAGTTGCAGTCATTGACCTAATAAGCCACAGCCACAGATCCGAGCCGTTTCTGCGACCTACACCACAGCTCACGGCAATGCTGGACCCTCGACCCACTCAGCGAGGCCAAGGATGGAACCCAAACCTCATGGTTCTTAGTGTGATTCGTTTCCGCTGTACCATGATGGGAACTCCCTTTTGGTGAAATTTAAATTGAATCTGAAAAAGTGTATATAATCTGTTCAGATAGTAGACTGGTTTGTTAACTTTTTATTATCAGGTAGAATGAATAAATTAAATCCTTACTTTATTAAGTGTCTTAGAAGACTAACACTGCTTTTTCCCTCAAATGCTCACATATGGAATTGGACTATTCTAGCACTTTTCAGTTTGGTATTTTTTTTAATCCTTACTTACTGGTACAATAAGTATATAAATAAATATACTAGTCAAAATTAAATTGCAGGATTCTACAAGTCTCTAAAAAACAGGATATATTCTGTGATTTGGTATATTTGAGAAAGCTCAAACACCCCCAGACTTCCAAATTATCTTTCTTCAATAATCTCTAGATAATTTGATCAAATACAATTTCCTCTTTTAACCATCTTTTGAAAATGCACCAGAGTAGAACTTGTTTAATATTCTATCTGCTCTTAGATGATTAGTTCCATGACAAATTCAATATTTACACAGATATCTAAAGTTACCTTCTTGTTCCTTTCTCTCTATGAGCATGTACAACCCTTCAAGGTGATGTTAAGGGTAAGAAAATCAGCTTAAGAAGTAGCCTGCATGAACTGCAGTGAAATATTGTACCAGACAAAAAGGGAAAATACATATCTACAGTTTCTCTGTTGAATTTTTTTCCAAGATAGAGACAAGATGAGAAAATGTGGATATAAAACTAAATAAGTATTTATGTTGACTTTCACAATCAGCAGGGAAAACAATCAGCAGTTTCCTGTTCTTTTAAGACTTAACCCTTGTGCATGCAAATCATGTTCTTCCTTTTCATGTTAGCAATTTCTGTATAAAGCTGAATTTTCTGTCTTTGGCCTTGAAAATATTAAGCCTATCTGCAGGTAATTTTATGGCTGCTGAAATGAAATTCAACTCTTTAAAGGCAGGCAACAAACTCCAGACCACAGCAACATAATAACATTAACAATGCCAAGCATCTAATCAAAATCACCATGTATGCAAAGAAATAGAAAATGTGATACATCAATAAAAAGAAAATCAACCAGAGGAAAAATAGACCCCAAAATAACAGTGATAATGGATTTAGCTGACAAGGACTTAAAATAGCTACTATAAATACATTTAAGGATTTAAAGGAAAACCTAAATAAAATTTGGAGATTTAGAAGACATTTTTAAAAATAAAACTTCTAAAGCTAAAAAATATACTTTCTAATATGAAAATTTTACTAGATGGAATTCAAAGACTAAACCCTACAGAAGAAAAGATTGGTGAACTTACACATTAAAATGGAATCTATGCAAGACATAAAGAAAAACATAATCAAAGCTACAGAGTCCTGTGGAGTGAGGCAATCCACACCTGCAGTTGAAGTCCAGAACAGGTGAGAGGGAGAGGGGAAAAAATACTTGGAAAAATAATGGCCAAAAATTTCCAAATCTGATGTTAACTGTTAATCCATGCAATTACAGTAAGGACCACGACCCCAAGCAGAATAAACGGAATGAAGATAACGTCACAAACCATTGCAATTAAATCACTGAAAAGCAGTTAGAGAACAGGGCCACGTAAAGGAAACACCTTGACTGTGGATTTCTTAGGGTCAAGAACTATAGGAATTAAATGTCTGTGTTTAACTCACCCAGCTATGGCATTTCGTTGCAGCAACCTGAGCTTAAATACCACATTACAGGGAAAGAGTTACTGAAGGAGATGGAGTCTCTTAAAGCTCATATAGCTGTAAGTCTTATACCAGCCATGGATCGATAGCCTCTAGTCTGCTTTTACCTGACAGAAATAAACTTTATAATTTTAAGTCACTCTTTTTTGAGTTACTGTTATTCACAGTCGAAACAAATTCTACTTTATACAAGACCTTCAGTTTGGGACCCTTTCATGGACCCATGAGGCGAACATATACCTGAATTGGTGACTCCAACAAAGTTCTTTATTTTCTTCAATTCCATGACCCCTCACTGAGCAACTGTCAGGATGCAACAGAGTCCTACGTCCTATGGGAAACAAAGACGAATAACATTTCTTTATGGTGCAATTAAAAGCACACAGCTCTTCCTGGGCCCCTTGTTATATGAACAACTCAAAGAACTATTATGAAATGTGGGGAGAGTGTTGGTGGGAAGACGTTGAAATTGAGAGAGTCTTGGATGGCTTTTTTTGGAAAGGAAATATTCGGAGTAAGTCTTGGAGCAAAATGAGAACTTTGACAGATTTTGCAGGAGAGAAAAGCATTTCCAGGCAGAGGAAGCAGCTTTAATAGACACTACCCCAGGTGAGAGATTGGAGAGGTGCTGGATAACCAAGCACAGATGAGTAAAGATTAGACTGGAAGTCTGGGATTACATTTTATAAAAGGCTTTGAATATTGGCTGCAGTCTTGCTTTTATTCTTCATGCAATGAGGAGTGTCTTTGTAATTTATTTACCTTCTTTCATTTGGATTTTAGTGTCATCTTTTCTCACTGGTTTCTTGCTTCACTGAATCTTGTAATCTTGGTGGCTTCTGTCTGATCTTACTCATTATCAGATCATTCCGAATATAGCAAAAAAAATACATCAGACAAGACAAGCAGTGTACCTTATTTCAGTGGTTCTCAAAGTATGGCTTCAAGAGCAGCAGCATCAGTATCATCTGGAAACTTGTTAGAAATGTAGATACTTAGGACCCAGTTCAGACCTATCAGAAACTCTGGAGGCAGGAACCAGCAGTCTCTGTTTTAACAAGCCCTTCAGGTGATTCTGATGCACATCGAAGTGTGAGAACTACTGCTTTATTGACTAAGAAGTGAGGTCTGGAGTCAGAGTTCAAAACCAGTTCCACTACCTATACTCCATGTGTGCCCTTGAGCCTAGTTCCTTAATATTCTAGTTTCAGTTTTATCATTTTATAAATGGTATGACAGAAATGTGAGGATTATATAAGATACTGTACATACAGTGCTAGTCATAGCAAGATCTCTATAACTATAAGCAATTGTTAATTATAAAATAGAAACGTAATTGCCAGAAATTTTTCTCTGTGTATTTTCATGGATACAAAGAGTATGAATAATGTGATATAAGCTATAACACACCAAAGAATTAAAATCTAATATGTACACAGAATCCAAAATAACATCTGTTTTGGCTTACACAAATGTCTGTTAAGGTCTTCTAAGACCAGATTTTTTTTTCTATTTTCTGTGAAGCACTGAACACATGCTTTTAAATATCATTAGGAAGCCCACATCTTCATCTCTTGCAAGTAGGCATAACTTTTTACATTAATCAAAAATCTTTTCAGGATTAATCTTTAAAGATATCCTCAATCCCTATCTCCCACCTCCACCACACACACACACACACACACACACACAGACACACACACACACAGACACACACACACACACACGTAGGAGGTAAAGTCTGCCCTTTCTTTTTTTATTGTGGAAAGTCTCAATAAGAGAGCTGTGTGGCAGCCAAAAAAGTACTGCATTGGTGAACTTTCTGCATTTTACATCCTTTCCTTTCTTTGAGTGAAGATATATTTTTACCACAGAGCCGAGCAATTTCTATGGGAAAATGCACTGAATCATTCCTGAACTTCTTTCACAGAATTAGGCAAATTGAAATAGCATTCCAGAACTTTGTCTTACAAAGTATTAAACACCAGGATAAGAAAACATACACTATAAGCTAATACGTGAAAAATATATATTAAAAACATTGTTGTATTATGTTGGTGAGTACTAGCTAACTAGTTCCTATAGCTTAACGTCGTATAGTTTATTTCTTGCTCCTAGCAGAGTCCAGTGTAGGACAGATACTAGAATGACTGTGAGACATGCAGTCATTCAGGGACCCAGGCTAATGGAGACTTGCCATTTTCCAGATGCCTTGTAATGTTTCTATTGTCACTTTTTTTTTTCTTTTTCAGCCACACCCACAGCATATGGAAGTTCCTGGGACAGGGATCTAATCCAGGGCAATGCCGGATCAAACCTACACTTCTACAGCAACCTGAGTCACTATAGTTGGATCCTGAGCCACAGTAGGAACTCCTATTGTCACTCTTACTGTTGATATACAGCCAACAGAGTGTATAAAAGAGAAAGAAAGGCAAGCAAACTTGCTTCCTAAACACTGGCCAGAAGTAATACATAATGTTTCTGATATTCCACCTGATGAGAACAGGTCAAGTAGTCTACCAAGCTTAAGTTAAAGAGAAATGTGAAATGCAATCTCTGTCTGGATACTGAGGCTGTACACACACAGTCTAGTTTCCAGGTTATCACTGGCTACAGTTTACCAGATAGTTCCACAGCTTGACAAACTCCCCTGCTTTCGGCCTGCTATGTCTATATTTTTCTTGTTGTTATTGCTGTCTGACTTCAAATTACACCACATGTTTTCTATACTTCATAGAAGAACCCCATTAAAAGTACCAGATTAGCACTCATTATTGTCCCAAACAACCTCTTAAATCCCAATGAAAATGTAGCGTTTGCTCACATCAGTCCCATGCCAGTAGGTATTCCTGGTTGGCTTTGGCTCAGGCAGCAGAGAGGATCTGCATCACATAGTGACAGAGGAACCCAGGCTCTGTCATCTCTATAGGGCTTCCAGGGTGGCTTTGAGGATTGACATCTAGTTGGTACAGAAGAGAGCTGCTAGAGAGGCACACTTGTTTTATAAACATTTGGGCTCACAAGTGACACATTCATCTCCACTCAGACTCCACTAATGAGACTAATTTCAAGGCTCCACTTCGACAAATGCAGTGATACGTGAAATGAAGTCCTCAGCTAGGCCACCGCTGCACAGCAACAGCTCTGCACCTCAAACCATGCTCAGAAGTCTTCACTAGGTGTGGGTTTACAAGAGTAAAATGGTTTTATACGTATTCTGTTTTTAAAAATTAAATCTCAAACTTATGAATAAACAATTGTAAATAAAGATAGTGTCATGGACCAAAAACCTAGTGAGAGGTGCATCCTGGCATTTTGGTTTGTTCTGTTTAATGAAAAAAAAGACACTCCTTACAGACAATAATGACTCAAAAGACATCATTCAAATGTGTCTTTGTTGAGAAGTCTAAGATTTATAAACATGGGACTTTAAATAGTATTTGTCCAAGTTTTCACTGTGCAGGTAAAGATATTGGAGTCCCAGAGAACTGATGTGACAAGTCCAAAGTAAAATATTAGACAGTGAATGATGTCTCACCTTTCGTTTCCTTTATATTATAGCATCAGCTTGATCGCTTCAGGCATCAGAAAGAGAAAGGAACTAGATTTTTGACCTCTTGCATCTCAGGCTTCAAATTTAGAGATGATCACACAGGAGCCAGAGAAAAAAAAGGGGGGCGAATGCTAGGGTGTGAAAGTGCTCTTACAAGCAAACATTACAATAGGCCCACTCTTCCACCCTATGCATGGAGAGTCAGCCTTGGGATCCACAGGTCAGGGGCCCCTCCTAGGGTGTGTCTGAGGCTGTCCTGTGGGAAAATATCTTATTTCAAAGCACTAGTTTCTAATGAAAGAAGCTGGAACTCCCATTGTGGCTCAGTGGTAATGAGCCTGACTGGTATCCATGAGAACTTGGGTTCCATCCCTGGCCTCGCTCAGTGGGTTAAAGGATACAGCATTGCTGTGGCTGTGGCACAGGCTGGCGGCTACAGCTCCAATTCAACCCCTAGCCTGGGAAATTCCATATGCCGTGGGTGTGGCCCTAAAAAGACAAAAAAAATTTTTTTCTAATAAATAAAAGAAATATGCCTAAAAAATTTCTTTGAATCTTTCTAGGTTTCCAGTCCTTATTAACCAATTTAAGGAAACCTATAGCCTCCATCCAATAAATAAACAAATAAATAAATAAATAAATAATTTACAGTCTCATTCCTTTGACATCCTAGGTCTCACTGCCTAATGTAGCAGATTCCTTCCCTCTAAAATATGCCATGAATTATAACTATATAAAGTCAATAAAACCCAATTCCAAGTTTCTGAAACATATATTGCTACTTTAACGGCCATCCTGCCTCAAGGAGGGGAAAAAAAAAATATATATATATATATATATATATATATATATATATATATATATGTATGTATATACTACTAAAATTTTATGAAGGATATTAATTTGATAATATTTTTATCCCACATAGATTACTCACTATTGTGAATCTTACAGATTTAATATAGCTTGGCAGAGAAAATAATTTCATACTTATTTTATTTCATAAATAAATACACACACATATATATATTACAGCTATATTCCAGACACTTCTAACCTTTGTAATATGGAACTACAATAACCACTGAGTTAATTGCAGTGAAGGTGAAGATTAGGGTTTGAATCTTGGAAATGCTCTGGCAACTATGTTTCTAGAATGGGGGAAGGAGAGATTTTCAGCTTGAATGCGCACCAGAAGGCTACTCTTCTTGTCTACGAAGAGCTGAAAAATCTCTCCTTTTGTAAGGCAAACAACACCTACCAGATGTACAGCATGAAATCGAGAAGACAGCAACAGTGCAAAATCAGGCTCCATGGTAGAGAAACCAAGTCAGACATTTAGCAGATCTTGTTGAAGAAAAGCAAATAGATTATGAAAGCGTGTACTTGAAGTGAAACCTGGGCAGTCACCTTATTATATTATTCCATTTTGTAAAGACTTTTTTACTTTCTTATCCTCTTCTATGTGTTCACAGGTTTGCTGTCTTTCTGCCACCAGTAAATCGTTAGCTTGGGGAGGGCAGAGACCTTGTGAGTTCTGTTCACTGGTCTATCCTGTGCCCAGAACAGTGTCTGGAACACAGTGGAAGCTCAATAAATGTTTGTGGAAAAAAATGAATGATTCTCCAAAGCAGATTCACATGGAACACGTGGCAGAGGATTGTTAGAACTCACAGAATCCAAGGAAAACAGGAATTGAGACAGATGTGAATAAAACTACTGTCGTCTCAGCAGTTTATTATGCTCTTCTTCCTAAGTCAAGAAAGCGTATTTTTAAACCAGTTCCATGGTGAGGAACAAACTTGTGATAGATCATCAACATATACATTAGCATTTACTGTGTTTTATCTAAGTAAGCTTGAGTTGACCGTCTAGGAAAACTAACATTGATTTCAATTATGTTGTGGTTTTAAGCAATCACATTTAGTTCCAAATTTGTCTTCCTAATGTCTTGAGTATTGCTCTAGGTTTTGCTATAGATGGACACCTAGATTTTGTAGAGAAAACTAATTTAAAGGACTTAATAGGAGGTTCCCATTGTGGCTCACTATGTTAAGAACCTGACATAGTGTCCGTGAGGATGCAGGCTCTATCTCTGGTCTCGTTCAGTGGGTTACGGATCTGGCATTGCTGCAAGCTGAAGTCTAGGTCGCAGATGCGGCTCGAATCCCGTGTTTCTTGGCTGTGGTGTAGGCTGGCAGCTGCAGCTCAGATTCCACCACTAGCCTGGGATTGAAAAAAGAAGAAGAAGAAAAAAAGAAAGGGACCCTTTTTTTTTTTTTCAGTGGGAAGGATTATAACACTGATTATGGTCAGTTTCCTAGTTCAGTTAGTACTGAGTTCAAACTTTGAAATACAAAAGACCTCTATTCATTTGCTATATGTCCTTGACTAACTTATATAACGTCTTTGAGCTTCCATTTCTTCATCAGGAAGATGAATAATAGTGTCTCATAGGATCTTTAGTGCATTTAACATAATGTCAATAAAAAGTGCTATGTCCATGCCTGACACATAATTAGGGCTCAGCAATGGGTAGCCATCACCATTAAACTCTCTGCTGAGAATTCCCTGGACAAACAAACAAATGCACACTTTATATAACCAACATGAAAATGGAAAAAGTGTGAAACACGTTATATCAAGGCACTGGAATGTAGTATTATTTGAGATATTTCAGTCTGACATTCAGAGGCAAGGTTCTGCATCTAATCATTATAGATTATAATCTTGGCTGTAACACTTCCCTTAGCTCAGTGTTATAATATTATGGAAGGTCAGCCTCCTGAATCATCATAATTTAGCTGCCACTTTCAGGTATAGAAAAGCTTTATAAGACTTCTCACCATTTCTACTTTCTTTTACATGTTTAAAGCATAAATCAAAGGGGAAAAATTCGATAGTTCTCCAAGGTATTGAAACAAGGCAAATATTAAACATAACACATGGAGCACCCAGTTAAGATGAGCTAAATACTCAAAGATCATCTGCTATCAAAGATACTGGATCTCTGCATCTCAAGTATCCAGAGAGGCACAGAGCACCCAACTTTCTCTTGACCTTGCTTCCCCATGGTCTGGATAATGCTGCTATGCCTGCGAGTCAGACAGTCCAGTCTCTTAGGCACAGAGATTTTGATATAAGATAGGAATTTGATATCTAAGATATCTTAGGTGCATCGTTCTAACATATTAACAATAATATTTTATGTAAGTTCACTGCTTTTGATTCATATAGACTTTATAAAAATACAAAAAAATATTGAATGCATAATTTCATTTATTAAATATTTTGTTTACTCATGAATACAGATTTAATACAGGCACAATTTAAAACAGAAAAGGATATATAGAAGACATTTGGTGGTATTTTGCCAATCAGCTATTTTCCAGGAATCACCTTATGTTTCAAGGCTGTGCTTTTCATTCACAGTGAATCTAAATCTCTTCCCTTCATCTTTTGGGTGTCAGGATTTGCCACCCTTCCCATAAACAGAATTGATTCTAGGAAAAGAAAAAAAAAACTTTAGGAATTTCTGGAGAAAAAAATGACAATAATTAATTTTTTTTAATATTTTAATGAATGATTTAGTCTTTTTTCTCTATAAGGTAAATAGGCAATGTCTTAGCGCAAAGCCCACTCCTTTGTCTAAAATATATAGTTACATCATTATTAATTGTTTTATGATAATTTATGAAGTAAATTACCATCCACAACAGCTTGTCATGGAAAATGCATTAGTCCTGTTTTTCATTCGGGAAAGCATAAACAAAGTGACAGAGAGGTGTTCTTCTAAATATAGAGACTCAGTCAGGCAAACATGAAATAATAAAATGGTGATGAGTATGGGAGAAGTAAATTTAAGGCATTAGCAGTCATCTCTTTATGCATGTAACATAAGCTCTTGGGGTTAAAAATGCAGCTTCCCAGAGATCACCTCCTTCATTTCTGGATCAAAGCTTACCACTAAAGACATGTTTTCATATCGCTAGTGCTTTCAGATCCTCACCGAGGTGATATGGTATACAGCATAAATGTAAACACCCGTTTCCAGCCATTCTGTGTTTACAAGCAAAAAGGAACTAAGAACTAGAGGACGAAATAGAAATAAATGATGTGTCAAAATCCATTCACCTTTCTTTTCAACTAGGATAAGAAAAGTGGCTTGAATGGATCAACGTCAAGCATTGCCTTGAGTTACGTTCCTTTATAGTCATATGTGATAAAAATTCATTTCAAAAGTGAAAAAATAAAGTTTTACATAATTTTAAAGCTCATGAAAACTATACCTATATATATTCGAAATAACAGTGTTACTGTTATGCAGAAATGAAATAAAAAGGGAGAGTCCCTTTTCATTAACTCTTTACTGCTCAGTCCAAAGACAGACAAGGTCTTAAGAGAAACAGTAAGTGGAAATACACATGATCTCTAGCAGATTTTCTCTACTTTTATGATTATAATTAATAATACTTTGCCTCAAGAATTTCAAAATGCTTCCATAAACATAAGAAAACAAATACTCCTGTTTTTCAGATAGATAGGGATGCATAAACAACTTCCCCAGAATGTATATTACATTTAGTCACAATAGGAATCAATAGCAACTCTTGTATCTTGGTAATTCTGTGTCATTAAAACACTTTTAAGAATTTTTTGGGGAGGCTTTAATATAGCTTTCATAGAAATTAACCTCATAAATTGAAGACAAATTTAAAATCTCAAACACTTGGGGGAGTTCCTGTTGTGGTGCAGTGGAAAAGAATCCAACTAGGAACCATGAGGTTGCAGGTTCGATGCCCAGCCTCACTCAGTGGGTTAAGGATCCGGCATTGCCGTGAGCTGTGGTGTAGGTCGCAGACGCAGCTTGTAGCTGGCATTGCTGTGGCCTAGGCTGGCAGCTGTCGGATTCGACCGCTATCCTGGAAACCTCCATATACTGTGGGTTCGGCCCTAGAAAGCCAAAAAAAAAAAAAAAAAAAACGCACACACTTTGAAGTGCAGAACATTACATAAAAGCAATCTGTCTCAGTCTTTTTTATCTGTTTTTGTTTTTTTTTGACCAAGGAGAGCCACATTTTGAATTGAGTCTTCATGCAGTTAATAATCCACCCACTACCAAATTGAACAGATTAGTAAAATCCTTCTTGACGTGATAGCAATGGATTTAGAGGCAGGCTGAAGCAGAAATCATTATTGTTTCCACTTTCCTTTTCATGCCCACTTAAAGAGATATAGGGTATTCCTTATATTTAATCAATATAGTTATAAAACATCTCCATTAGATGGAAGCTGCTTTTCCCTTATAATGTGAAAACACAATAGCATGACCAAAGCTAATGACCTAGAAAAAAAGATTTCTTAATGAATACCCTGTAGTCTGCTTCTCCCTTCAACCCAAGACCTGAAAGAGTTCTAGACACAATATTTCTTTATTATGATGGAGTACTGTCAGTTTCAAAATCATGATTCACTATGTTTTGAAAAATAGCACATATCATGTAGCATCTTTTTTTCTTCTGAAAGTCTTTACACTAGTCTATCACCTCAGCCTAAAAGAAGAAAGAATGTTCTTCATATCCCTGGCAGTTTGGCTTAGTAAGATGTTTGGATGGGTGTACTGAAATATACATAATAGGAAGTCAAATACTGATAGGAAAATACAAATAATTCATGGATTTTGCACAAGAGGATTGTTTGATCAAAAGAAAATTTTAAATCTAGGTAAAAACTGGTTGTACTAAATCTAAAATCATTCAACCTCATACTTCAGAAATTATCAGATGAATATATTTTATGTTAAACATTATGCCGTTTAGTAGTATACTATGATACACTAAGTCACCATCTTCCTTAATCTTGATGATTTCTTCAGTTTCTTTGTAAGTGAAAAATTAAATCACTGAATGCGTATTGTCTCAATAGGCCATTCTATATTTTATATGGCAACGACTGACAGTCTGCAATAAATGAGTGGCCATTCACTTTAAACAATACTTTAAGGGAGTGGCGCTACTTTAGAAAGTCTCATTACAATAAAGATCGTGAAACAGTAGAAATGATCATTAGGGCCTGATAATTAAATATTATCACAAATAAACTATTCTCGGTTTTGAAATTTCACTTTGGTTTAATTGATAGCTATTACATGGCCTTAGTCCTCGACTTGGAAAATAAAGAGTCAAACATCATTATCCTAAATGCTATTATTTCCTAGTGCATTGATGCCCAATGCAGCTTCATTTATCTCTGTTCTCCATACTCAATAATTACATACTAACTTCAAAAAATTAGAGTTAGCCAAAGGTTAAAGATGCATAGATCAAATGACATACTCAGAATATCTCTTAACATTGACACATCCACTATTGGAACTGAAGTTCTGTTAATACAATCTCAGCAAATCTGAAACTGTCCCATTGTTTCTAAGATACAATTTTCTTTCTTTCTTTTTTTTTGTCTTTTTTTGCTTTATCCAGGGCTGCACCCATGGCATGTGGAGGTTCCCAGGCTAGGGGTCTAACAGGAGCTGTAGCTGCCGGCCTTCGCCACAGCCACAGCAACGTGGGATCCGAGCCACATCTGCAACCTACACCACAGCTCACGGCAACGCCAGATCCTTAACCCACTGAGCAAGGTCAGGGATCGAACCTGCAACCTCATGGTTCTTGGTCGGATTCGTTAATCACTGAGCCACGACGGGAACTCCCTAAGATATAATTTTCAGAGGGGTCATTCAGCTTAGTTTTATGGAACCTAAAAAGGGGCTGATATATCCCTCAGAGAGCCAATAATTTCAGAATTGCTAGTTAATCTAACAGATTCAGACTCTAAAATTAACTGTATTTTCTCCACAGAAAACAATTTATAGAGAGAAATTTTCATTTTTCTTTCTACCTTCTTGTAGTCAGTCATTCACTCATTTATATTTATTGATGCAGTCATAATAAACACTATGTGCCAGGCCCAGTGTGACAGGCTTCATGTATTATATTACTTAACTCTGAGATAAGTACTAGTATTATGTTCAGATAAGACGTGGGGAAAATACGGTTTAGAAAGAGTAAGTGACTTGCCTTACAACTATTAGTTCGTTGAGCTGGAACTTGAAATCCAAACCTTCAGTCTCTAGGGACACTGACATTTTTTGCAAAGCACTTTGCCAACTACTGGGCTGGATACAGAAATTAGTGAGATATTATCTCTTCGCCTTACATGGGGTTATGACTCCTGAGGTGTCCTTAATATACACTTAAAGAAAGTTTCCTCATTGTGTCCACATTTCTGGCCTCTTTTTCATAAAAGAAAGTGCAAAAACATCTACCCAGACAATTTTCATTTATGTTACCATTGTGTCTAATGCCAGTCCAAATGACTATATCCCTGCTTTCTGTACCCAGCTTTACTATCTTTCATAGTTGTCCAAACTGGAGATTTGGAATAATGTTTGACCCCTACCTCCCACTCAGATCCTGTAGATAGTCACTTATTCTTTTGAAATCTATCAAACCTTTCACAACTCTGCAACTTCCAATTTCCACTCCCATTGTGGCATCCTTAAACGAAAGTGGACTTCTGAGACAAAAAGGTCTTATTCTCACTCTGCCACTTTTCAGTTGTATGATCTTCGACAAACTACATAACCTATCCCTGAGTTTCCATGTCTTTGTTGGTCAAATATCTAACTTTTTGGAATGGTGTTAACTGTAGAGATAGATATTTAAAATTGCCAGCATATATAATCATCATCTTGGCAGCTATTACTACTACTACTGCTTAATTTAAATTACTGTCATCTCTTAAGACAAAATGCCTGGTACAAAATAAGCACTAAACAAACAGACACTAAAAATTTTGAAAAAAATTCAAATAAATTCAATACATTGAAAAAAAATGATTTTAGATATACAGACTGAAATTAGTTGCTAAAACAGGTCTACTGTTCAGCCTAAGCAGTTCCCCCAGGGAATTCTCCAAAAGGTACCTGTTGGGTTATTCTTCATAATAAAAAGGAAAGGACGATTTGCAATAAATCGGTTTTGATACAGGTTCATGATAACAGGGGTGTGTATGCCTATGAAACAGAGACAACAGTTATTGAGATGTTCACATTAAAATATCAGTAAAGAAAATATATCCATAATATCCATAATATGTTTTGTAGGCAGGAAAGATCATTTTGTCTGGGGAGTTAACATGTGGAAAAATAACCACTTTCTAAATACAGAGAAATTTGGAATAAATTTGAAAATCAAAAAGCAGAGGAATAAATATTGGATTATTCATGGAACAATTTTAACTTCATATTTATGCTCAGTGAAGAAGAAAGTCTGATACTAGATTCAATTTAGTGAAGGCAATGGAAAATTTCACCTTTTAAACAGTAACTTTCCGCTCACTTTTTATTTACAGTATATGATTTATTTTATAATGTTTCAACTCTTAATTCCTACCCACGTATGTTTTTACCTCATTCCTATTCTTCAGGCTTGGTAGTAATCACATCTGAGTTCAAATTTTTTTTTACTTTTCCAAAATTATTCTGTGAGCTCGGAGCTTTTAGGATGTGTGCTGTGAATGTGTACGGGATTTTCATTATGATATTAGGAGAGATTTGCTACCTTAACAAATGATTTACTATAATAATTCATATCCACTGCTCCATTGTGGTATTTGTCAGCATTTCAGATTGGGTACATTTAAATGGCCAGATTTTCTTCTTTCTAGTTTAAATATTTCTACACTTAATTCAGATGTTTTATTTAGCAACAATATAATAATTTTGAATAATTTTTCAGACCCATGAAAATAGGTCTGAATCATACAGCTTGTGATCAGAATTGGAAAACAATTGTAGAAAAGAAAAAGATTATTCCTAGTCACAAAAAAACAATTTCGTTTGTGATTTGGCTGTGCAAATCATACTGACGAAAAACACATTAATAAAGGAAATGGTTTTACTTTGTATCCACACAGGAACTTCACGAAAATGAGGTGAATACCCAAAGAGGTTAGGTCTGAAAACATATATGCCATTTTAACAAAAAGTGGTAAATTGTGGAGAAGTGATTAGACAAAGAAAAAGGGTCCTAGGGGTGATAAATTGTAGGAAGGTAAATATATGGGGGAAATTAACAGTAAGGATTACTTAGTAAGGTTTGATATGCACACTCATTTCAGTGCCTTCTTTCATCTCCTATAATAAAGCTTCCTTCTCTTGGTGTTTCTCAATTGCTCTTAATGATTATTACATCCTCTTAGAGACTTCTACACTTAAAACAAGAGGGAGCAGAGGAGTTCCTGGTGGTGTAGCAGTTAAGAACTCGGCATTGTCACTGCCGTGGCTCAGGTTTGATCCCTGATACAAAGAACTTCTGCACACTGTGGGTGCAGCCCAAAAAGAGAGAAACAGACAGAGAGAGAGAAAGAGAAAGGCAGCGAGCTTTAGCAGAAAGAGCTCTGAACTTAAAGTCAGGAGACCTGATTTCAGTCCAAACTCTACTGTCTATTAATAGCATGACCTTAGGCAGACCATTTCATACGTGGGCCTGTTTCTTCACCAACATAATGAGAGGATCAGACAATGATGTATCAGGACTCTCCTAATTCTATGTAAAAGCAACTGGGAACATTTGTTTATGTGAACTAGCAACCTCATCCCAATGCAATCTTTGATTTCTCCAAGGCTTGAAATAGCCTATCCTTTATAATCTAATTTCTTTGAGTACAGTATCCTTCAGGGGATAACAGAATGGTAGTGGGAGCCCAGGGTGGCCTACCCAGATGTCAAAAATCCATTGGCATTACATCACATTATAAATTTACCAAAAGTTAATAATGTGGTTATAAATTTATGGAAATTTATCAATATGGCTATTTAAAAGATGCACATCTTTTACTTACTGGTTAAAATCCAAATAGTCTAAGGAATTAAAATAGACTTGAGGAATTCATTGAAGTTGCTTTTCCATTTCTAATTGAATTTACGGCTTTTCTCTGATCATTTTTTGAGTATTATTTTTATACAGCCATTGATACTATTCAAAATGCCATTTGTTCAAGGAAATATGTCATATGAGAGCGGTTTTCAAGCTGTAATGTGCACACAAGTCATGGGGAGACCTTGGGAAATGCAGGTCCTGAATTAGTAGGTCTGGCTTTGGGCCTGAAGTTCTGCATTTCTAACAAGTTCTGAAGTGTTGATGCTGCTGGTTTATGCATTACACTTGCAGTAGCAAGGACAGGCTGCAAGTCACTGGACAGCACTAGTTTTCAACCATAGACAGACATAGCAATCGCCTAGGAAAATGTAAAAAAATACTGAAGGTTGGATCTCATCTCCTGAGATACTGATTTAATTACTTGGAGGTGTGGGCTGGGCACAGAGTTTTTAAAAGCTTTCCAGCTAATTCTAATGTGCAGCTATGCTTGAGGGCCACTGCCATGGAGATAATGACAAAAATCAAATTAGAAAATTAGAGACTAACAGTGTAAAGAAAGAATGAAATTAATACGATTACCTAAGTAGCATTCCTGAGCAATAATGATTTCAGATTTGAGCCTAAAGTTTCTCACTGGTCCCATCTGCTAATGGGCATAGTAAAATTTACAAAAAATTAAGTATCAGTAGCTGGGCCTCAGCTCCTAATCGAATCCCTCCCCTTTCCTTTTGCATTAAACTTCAGTTTGCAGAGATGCATAAATAGCTTCTATAATCAACTTTCCTTCCTACAGTGTACTGGACGGTAGGAGGGGAGAGGGCGACCAGAGGACCACAAAGCACGAGCACCCTCATGCTTATTTCCTCCTGACTTGCTCTGACATCATTTCTCCTACCAGTTGATGTTGCAGCTTCACTGCCATCTTCATTGATCTCAAAGAAAATTTTTTGCATGACTTGGGAAACATATACTTCAGATGAATCTGTTGGAAAATATGAAAGTGTATTTAAGGGTTAAAATTCAGAGCCATTACATATTGGATTCCAAGTTAACTACATTTTCAAATAAACAAAGAAAAGGGGAAAAAAAGGAAATTTTCCAAGTTAGTTAATTTGCTAGAGATAAAGGTGGTTTAGGTTTAGCTCTTGCAGAGATGATATAGAGACCCAAGTTTAGGCCAGATATAAAAAGGTAAAGGGAGAAGGGGATAAGCCTCAAATCAGATACCCCACTAAGTAAAATATCTAAATGGTCAGTGGATTTTGCTCCCCTTCATCATGGTCTACAGACAAGATGGAAAAAGGCTTTACAGATTTGAATTAATCCCACCCTATGAATTCAACATCAGAGCCAACTCGCCTTTTAAATTCTGTATTGGGTTTTGATCTGAGTTGAAAACAAAATTTACTTGCCTTCAAGACTGGTGAGGTGATGAAAGTCTGAAGAGCTAAAGAGTTCTTGTGTCATCTGTTACAAAATCACTTCAGAGCTACAATTTAAAACCTGTCAGATTTCTCAGTGTAAGACAGTGTCTTACCAACGTTTTGTTCAGCTGTGGAGACAAGCTGAGAGAGAAGGCCCCTCTTCTCCCTTCAGTGGATCTGATATATGTGTGAAGCATTTCTGATACAGTGACCTGTGGAGAGTCTCTTCCAGAAGCAGAAGTGAAACCATGAGTTCAGAAACCATCTGCTACCTGTGCTGTGTCAAGACCAGATGATCCAACAATATTCCTCAGAGATTCAAGGCAAGGTTCTCGGTTGTAGGTTCAGTGATGACAAGAGGGTGGAGGAGAGGAAGATGGGCCCCGAAACTTGCAGAGAATGAAAAGAGAGGAAGGATCTGTGTCTCTCTTGAGAGAGAAAGCAGAAGTGACATGGATGGATTCCACGAAAAGAAGAAAAAAAGGGGGGAAGGGTAGAAGGATTCGTGATGAAATAATATAGTCAAGGAGAACCAGCTCTGACAGCTTACAGAAAAGTAAATCCCCTAAGCAAGGGAGAGAGCACTCATCAAAGGGTTATTTGCATAAAGTATGGCTTCCTAAAAATAAACTTCAAATTGCTTGTGATGACTCCATCTGGGCCCCTCTCATCCTCATCTCCCACCCTCCTCTTCTCATCCAGTAGCTTCAGCTATAAAGTCAAGCCATTGAAGATTTAGCCCCACCTCACCTTCTGTTTAACATTACTATTCTCAGAGTGTGCTCTATTTGGCTCCCTTGTTACTTAGGTCCCAGCAAAAATGACACTTCCCAGTCTTCTCTTCCAACCCACATCCTGCTCTTATTGACCTAATCACTTTATCCCATGACTCTATTGCAGTTAACTCATACATCTATTACCTTACCATTTAGTTAATTAATTCCTTGTTGATTTTCCATCTGCCCCAACAGATGTAACCTTTACTAGAAAAGGGACTTTTTAAAATTTTATTCAACTCTAGAAAACTGCCTGGCACAGAGTTGGCTTATGATAAATCCTAGCCAAATAAATAAATCAATGGATATGAATCTAGTGATAGAAATAGGAAAGATGAAGAAAAGGAGCATATATATCATTTGTGTGACCTTTTAAGGTCCAGCAAATAAGCGTGTTCTTTTCCCACGATTGCCTGTAACAAGAAGATTCATACATAAAGCACAGAGTAGATGACTGAGGGGTCCATACAAAGAATAAAAACCAAAAGTAGATTGCAGTGGAGAACTTTACACAGTTTAATACTGGCCCCAGATCAAATGACTCCCTGGCTATTAGACCAAGCAACTGGGTCGTCTGTGTTCCATCTTAAACAGAGGGGACTTAGTCCTGGACAAAGAACAGGACCTGGGAGATGATAGATTAGAACAAGAAATCTGGATTCCACAAACTCACTGGTTTTTATATGTTTGTAATAATTCTTCCCCTTACTTTTCTATGAAAATTCCAAGTGAGTCTTTGTCAAGTCAAGAGGACCGAAAACCTTCAATAACTTTGCTGGAAGACATGCAAGTAATTACCAGTGTGCCATTTGCCCACTTGCTTTTTTGTACTTAACATTTACTGAGTTATCTGCTCTATAACAGGTGTTGAAAGACGTGATTTACATATCCTTCTTTTATTTTTTTTCTGTCACTAGGATATATTATCTCATTTAATAGATTAGATAAGCAAGGCTCAGAAAGGTAAATATTTTACTAAAGATGACACAAGAAGTAATGACAGAAGTCAAATATCCATCTCAAAATCTCCAAAATAGTAACTATAGCACAGGGTAACCCACTCAATACCTATATGGGAAAAGAATCTAAAAAGGAATGGATATACATATAACTGATTTGCTTTGTTGTACACCTGAAATGAACACAACTTTCTAAGTCAGCTATACTCCAATAAAATTTATTTTTAAACAAAAATTTCCAAAGTAACTCTTTGAAACCATTTCACTCAAAACTTGTGAACAACATGACTCTAAGGTAGCAACTCTTTTGTGTAAATACCCCCCGTAGCACCAGCATTGTACTCGTTCACTGTACCCTTTAGTGAATGTTTATTGTACAAGTGGAAAGTAGGGGTAGCAGGTAATTCACCGTTCTCCTGAAGTCTAGAAGTAGTGCCAGCAATGGCTGTGGCTGTTCTATTTCAGACAGTAAGACAGAACCAAAGTAGTTAAAACATCTCAAATAGGTGGTAACACAGGAGAGAAACAGGTAACTCAAAGCAAAACCATTGGACATATTCTTTTCTGTTCAGGGTTATTCTCTGGCACAAACTTTTTCTTAAAGCATTTTGGAGGTATTTCCTTGAGAAATCTGCTTGTAAAAGGAGGTTTTATAGAAGTCACAAATTGCTGCGAATTTGCAGATCGAGTGACTGTTTGAAATGTCTGAGATATAGCAAGTGAGCTTCCGAAGGCCAGAAAGAAATTTAAGAGGAAGAGGCGTCTAAAAAATGGTTTGGTTTATTTCAAGTTGGTGAGGTGGCTGAGTTCCAAGGCACACTTAGATAGCATCCTGTTGCAGTATTTAGTTTTGACTCTCATTCCTGATGCTGATGAAATTGTCAAAGAAGTCAGATCTATCTGTCATTGTGAGAACAAGCAGCTAAATCATGTGTGAAGGTGATAATGAACAGCTCCGTCACCTGTGGACCCCACCTACCTCCTCCACGAGGAAAGCTCATTCGTTCTATTCATTTACCCACATAATTGATAAGTGAATAAATTCACCCACTTAAATAAGTGAATAAATTAATGCATACTTTTCCTAAGCTCTGATACCCATAGAGGAACACACAATAATTGTTATATCAATCCCCATCACATAGGCAAGTATGTATCACTAGGATTTTTTTTTAATAAAACAGAAGGCTGAATTTTAAAAAGTGTAAATAACTTGGGACACA
This sequence comes from Catagonus wagneri, assembly GCA_004024745.2. NCBI lineage: Eukaryota > Metazoa > Chordata > Mammalia > Artiodactyla > Tayassuidae > Catagonus > Catagonus wagneri. The sequence goes on from PVHT021183693.1 coordinate 24,000,248, forward strand.
TTGGTCCTCTTCAACCATTTTTTCCTCTTTAGTTATTTTTGAACTAGTAGGGACTGCCAGGATGAGAAAAATAAAACCGTCTTTGGCTTTGTTGTGTAAGTGAGCATCAGAACCAGGCACAATTTCCCAGGTGTCAGTTAGCATAAAAGTGCCATCTCCTCAGATCTGCTGTCAGTCTCCAGCTAAATCTAGAAGCTGCAACATTACAATTTCTAGATTGTGTTCATCATCCAGCATCTTGTGGATGCCTATTTCACGGGCTCTGATATTACCAAATTAACATTTGCAAATTGGTTCATAAGAATTTTATTAGCTCTGCTTAGACAAAAGGCTCAAAGTCATAATTCCCATTATTCAGATCAGGAAATCCAAACAGGACTGGAATAAAAGCCCATATAACACTTTACCTAAAAAGTTTCATTGTTAGCGTGGTTAGAAGGCTTATCTAACCTTCTAAAATGCTATCATTAAAAAAACTACTTGAATGCAAAATAGAGTTGTGCTTCTTTACAGACAGCTTGATGTGATTATGACATTTACTCCCTATGTATGTAGTTCTGCGGGCCAAAGGTTCTTTCAGTCCGTTAACACAGTTACTAAGAAAACATATTACCATGATAATACAAGAACTACTTCTCATATTACCTGTTATTCCAGAAAGATCACAGCCACCACTAAATATATCCGTTACATTCAAAGAATATAAAGCTTTTTTGAAATCTAATTTTTGTTCTACTTTAAATCTGAAAAAGAATGAAGAGGAAAATTATTGTATCACTGTACACATTTGCTACCAAAATGCTTTCTATAAACAGATGACTTAGAAGAGATTATATTGTGAAATCCTTTGTTTTCATTATTCCATCCAATTACATATCCTCACATTTCACACCATTTTCCCTCAGCTCCACTGAGCAGTTCTGGGTTGCTAATAACTTGCTTCCACAGATAAATGGTTGGTGGGAAGGGGGGAAGAAAATATTCTGGCTTTTTTTTTTTTTTTGAAGTAACAATTACCCAACAAAGCAGGGTAAGAGTTCTAAGTTTTCAGTTTTTTGGCTTCTTCCCTAGATTTCTAGGCTTCCTTCCAGCAATGGTATAGACTCAATTTTTTCACTTCATCAAAGATGGTTCCTGGCAGGCATCCAAGACGCTATGAGCGGGAAACAGAAGTCAATGGTCCTTAAAGAAGCCTCTTGGCCACTGAGGTACAGACAGGCGGCATTAGTAACCTATTATCCTTCCCATCCATTATCACAGTTGATGTGATTTCCTTCAGTTTATGGACACACCTAACATCTCCCCAACAGGCCTTGTAAAAGAAGTAGGTGATTGAAAAGGAACTAAGTTTTTTCAAATCCAATAAAGATAAAATTATAAGAGGGAAAAAAAAAAAAAGCTGGCCCAAAACTTTTCATGGACCTAAGTTAGGACTCTAGATTCTATGTGGGTCTCCAAGCCTCAGCTTGCCTAAAGTGGGGACTTAAACACAGATTCAAAAAGGTTCTCTCAGGCACTCATCTGTGATACCAAGTCCGCAGCAATCACTGACCTTGCTTTTCCAATAAAATAAAATAAAGTTAGTATTTAGTGACTTTATGGATGCTAAAAGCATCCATTTACATTTTACAACCAGGTTAGAGACTTCGTTCATGAAAGAAAAGAAAACAGTGTAAGTCCTTCTACAGGGAGCGCTACTGAGCTATTGAGCTCCTTCTCAGAGAAATCCCAGGAAGGCTCCAGTCCAAAGAACTCTATCCATGCCCAGAAGGGCCTTTGCCCTGTGCTCTCTGGTTTGGATGCAGAAACGATTGCTCAAGCACGAGATCCTTGCTTAGCTAACAGGTAGGCCCACATCTGGGGCTAGAAATTAGCATGGGCAATCAGTCTGATTAGATCATTGTTATAACTGCCAAATACCGAACAAGCTTCTTAATTACAATTCTCTAAAATAATGAACATATTGTGGCAAAAATTTACTGGGCCTAAATTATTTCTTGGTAAAATATTGGGCGCTTTTGGAAAATGTTAATTCATTCTGAACCCTAGCTAACTGGAAATAGGCAGAAATCACAGCAGGCACATTAAAACTTATTGATAATGAAAATAACTTGTTTTATGCCAATTGTTTTCACCTTCTTCATTTTAACTTCCTGCTAGGAAAGATAATATGCAGCATGATGGTTTCAAGGCTTTGGGGTTGTTCTTTTCTTTTTTTTTTCCCTGTTTTCATTACCACACCCGTTTTTTGTACTGAATGGAGTATGGTCTTCTAAAAGGTGAAGGATAAAAGTTTTAGTTCGCCTATAATTTGGCTATTTTTAGTATAATAGTCCAGTGACTTGAGGATAATGACAAGAATACTGCAAGACTTATTACGACCTCTAACAAGGCCTAATTATCACCAGAGAGTCATTTAAGTAACAGTCTTGCTCATAATATAGTCCAATGAAACCTAGAGCAATAGAAACCCATTCAACCATTTAGTAAAAGTATAATCTACAGCCAATTTCTAATTAGCCATAATTATTGGAGCCATGAATAGCCAGGTGTGAAGTAGAATGCCCATGTGTGCGCATTTAATATAGATTATAGTTTTTAATCTTCACAAAAACCCTAGGAAGTTAGCATGCTTATTCCGATTATCATATAAGAAAGTGAAGGCTCTGAAGAGGTTGATTTCCAGGCTCAAGGACAAGACAGGGGACAGAGCTAACAGAACTAGGATTAAATTCGATCCATTCCAAGTCAAAGCTAATGTGTTAATTTCCATCTCCTTTAATCAAAATATAATTTGGAGTTCCCTGGTGGCCCAGCATATTAAGGATCCAGTATTGTCACTGCTGTGGCTTGGGTCACTGCTGTAGCACAGGTTTGATCCCTGGCCTGGGAACTTCTTCATGCTGTGGACACAGCCAAAAAAAAAAAAAAATTAAAAATATACATAATTCTAAATCATAATCTTTTTTTTTTTTATGGCAACACTTGTGGCATAGGGAAGTTCCCAGGCTGGGGTTCAAATTGGAGCTGCAGCTGCCAGCCTGTACCACAGCCAAGGCAACACTGGATCTAAGCCACATCAATGACCTAAGCCTTATCTTGTGGCAATGCTGCCTTAACCCACTGACTGAGGACAGCGATCAAACCCGCATCCTCATGGACACTACTGCGGCTTCTTAACCTGCTGAGCCACAACAGGAATGCCCCAAATTGTAATCTTGATCAATACATTTATGCATAGTGTTAATTGTGTACTTCCTCTAAGTTATGTGTATCTTAAAATTTGTTCTAGATGTGGTTCCTTTCCTCTTTTCCTTGACCCTCTAAAATTATCAAAAGAATACAACTAAAGGTAAAAGAATGAGCAGCAAAAAGACTGGATAGACAATTAACCACCAAATAATTAACCACCAAATTAACCAAATAATCATGAAATGAATGTTCTAGCATGTGTAAATACCAAGCCATCTCCTTAAAAGGCAGCAATTTACTGCCATCTGCAACCATTGTGCTTAAAATGATCTTACATAAGTTAAAGCTGCAGAAAAAGAAACAACTTCGAATTTCTCTTTGAAGCTGGATCCACTCCTGGTCTGCAGGCCTTACTGTGGATTGGTGTGTTCCCTTTCTTCTCCTTTATACCCAGGACGCTCTTTTAATGACAAAATTTCTTGAATGGGTCTCCCTCAAGGTCCCTATCCTTATTGTGTGGACTCCCATTTTTGATACAGTGGGCTTGGACTATTACATGAGTATATAGTAATATTCTGGTCACTTTCACTCATGCGCGTGTGCACACGTGTGTGTGCGTGTGTGTGTGTGTGTGTGTGTGTGTGTGTGCTCATGCGCCTGTGTGTGTGATATTCTATTGGCCTCAAGGGCTGAATTTAACATGATTTCTGTCATATAGGAAATGTATCTGGACAATGTTTAATGTAAACTTGGATATCATCTTACATCAGTGTTCAAGAGGTTAAAGGAAATGAACACTCGTATTCACCACTATAGCTGGTCATGACTAATCTATTCTCACACCCAGCCTCATTCTCCTTGAGTCACTTCCCCTCATTCTACACAGTTCACATTCACCCACTTAGAGATCCAAAACTGGCCAAGCCTGGGATGGATTTCTAGTCCAGCAAGAATACGGCACCTCATGTCCTATAGAAGCTATTCTCTCCTTCAGAAAGTCTCCTTGGCACTGCTGCTTCACGTCTCTTACCTCGCTGCTCAGCTGATCACTGACCATTTGCTCTGATCTGTGCTCTCCCTCAAGTTTACTCCATGTTACACAACAGTTTTCTGACTCCTGCAGTTTTGACTCTGCCATTTGCTAGGCTGTGTGACCACAGACAAGGTATTTACCTGTCAGCACCTCAACTGTAACCTGAATGTAAAAATAGATCTCTATCAAATTTGTGATGAGAATTAAATGAGATATGGCACAGAGAGGAAGCCTCCAGGATGGTGTTGGCACTGTAGTGGATTCTCAAGAAATTTTAAAGTTGAATGAGAATAATAATAAAAATAATAATAAGATAATACCAAGTACTAAAAATGTAATAAATGTTTTCTCATAATACTCCTCAGAACAACCCTAAGAGGCATGTATTATTACTATCCCTTTTAATAAGAAGAAAAAAAATCTTAGCAAGGTAATCAAAGTTATAGAGTAAAAAAGTGGCAAAGCTCTTGGTTTTCAATATCATGTTCTATTTTCATAATCTGGTTTGAACAGTTGATAAAAGATACTGTGAGAGATCACATCAGTCAATATTTTGAAGGCTGATATCTCTCAGAAGGATTATGGCTCTTAGTTATTAGTGTACTTATTAATTTAAAAAAAGTATAGTATTTAACAAACTCAAACACACACACTGTCAAAAATTTGATGACAACAACGAAGCTCCTCCCAAGGGAAATACATATATGACTCTCATAAACTTGCTAATAATTTCAGGGGTTTCAAGGACTTTGAAGTCTACCCCAGACCTCTCCAGAAGTCATAGTGCTCAGTTAAGTAATGCTACAAAAGGAGAAAAAATCAAAGTCTTCTCATTTTTCTAGAAAGTCAGACTTAGAGCCTCAGAACAATCTATTCCTTCTTAACCCATATCAAACTAGTTATGTATGCCAATTAAGGTCTTTCTACTTCACCTGCTACTTACTATCCTAGTGAATCTGCTCCCTTCAGCACTCATTACTTAGTACCCAGATTATTGCGGTGGTTTCTTAACTTATGCTTTCGGTTTACCTAACACATCCTAAACATCACTGCTACTCAGATTAAAGCAACAAACCTTCACTGAGTGGCTACTATTTTTTAGATGCACACATTGGATGGGGTCATAGAAAAGGAAATATGCATAGCTCCTGACCTCTGGAAGTTTACAGTCCCATGGAGAAGACACACAAATAGTTTTAATATAACTGCTATGTAGAAGTAAACACAAAGTACTACGTGAACTTTTCCTAGCAGGGAGAAAGGAAGATGCTGTGGGATCTTGCGGGGCACAGGGTGGGGGGTGGGGAATCAGAAAAGCTTTCTAAAACCCAAACTTGGTTTTAAGGACCAAGAGAAGTTATCCAAGAAAAAAAAAAAAAAAAAAAAGGAGATGGAGGGAGAACGGGGAGAAAGTTCAGACAAGTTACCTATCGTGAACAGAGGCACTGTGCTACCAGACATATCTCCTTAAGTCAATCCCTTTATCATTCCACCATTCTACTTGGAAATTTACAATAATTCCCCATTGTGTATGGGACATTTCCGTCTTGATTCCTTTAAAGCCTCGTTCAAATCCTTCCTCCTCCATGAAGCTTTTGTTTATAATTCCAGTCTCTGGTGCTCTCTCTCCATTTTCTCTCCTCTTTTTTCATAAACCTCCCAGTTCTTAGTTGTTGCACCACTCTTTCAGTATTTACTGTAACTTGTTAGTAAATTTCCTGTACAAATCTTGCACCACTCCAAGTGGTAACCATCTTATCAACAGGAATCCTGACTAGGACTTTGCATTTGGCCCAGTCCTCTGTCCAGAGTGGGGTCCCAAGCAGTCTCTGCTTTTGCACAGGAAATACATTTTCTAATAAGTAGTAGACTAATAAGATCATAAAGTTGTGAGCCAGTGGAAATGAGAGCTAATCCTTTCTCCAACACTTAATTGAATGTCAGTCAATTTATTTTTTGAATGACACAGTGTGAATGCATCTGTGGAGAGCAAGATATAACAAGTCAGACTATAGAACTACAACATTTAGTATTAGAATGTAAATATTAAAATGCTTCACAAAGTATTATATAGATGAATTTTTTTGTCTATTTATTTTATTTACATGTATCAAATGATCAATTTTCCCCATGCACATAATTATTTCTTATATAGAGAAGAATTTGATACAGTCCTGAATACATGAATATGAATCTGATACATCCACATAGTAAGGATGTGTTAGACTCATATGCCTGAGGAAACCTGACACTAAAATGTTTATAGGATTCCACATTAAATTTAGAGAAAGCAACATGATTATTTTAGCTGTTATTCAAATGCAGGATAATATCCAAAATTAGGGATCTAATATGTTACAGATAGTAAACACTAGAAAGCACCTTAATAGTTTTAGACTATATCTTTTTCTTTTTCAGACTATATCTTATTGATCTTAATTCTAAACCAGCCATGCATCCAAGAGGGGAAGGAGAAGCATTTCTAAACTGTTTATAACAGTAAATATAATCTGGTCACTCACACACTCTGTCCTACCATTGCTTATATACAAGGATTCTTATGAATAATTTTCCTTTTCTTGGCATTACTGAGTCTTGCTACCAAAGAGGCTTTTATTTATTATATTTACAATGCCAAAATTTTATCGTTGGTATAATGGATTGAACTGTGTCCCCCCAAAAAAAATTTTAAATGTCAAAACCCTAACACCCCAGCAGTTTATAATGTGACCTTATTTGGAAATGGAATCACTGCAGATTTAATTAATTAGGTTGAGCATGTAAAGAATTTAATAAACAAAAATCTCAATTAGATAGAGTTGGGAGACCAGAAAGGGGAGTTTACGTGCTCTGTGAGGACAATGATAGCAGAGCCCAACAGGACTAAGAAAAACTCCTCTTCCTTCCTGGCAAGGAGGCAGCCAATGAAAAGCCATGGACTCTGTTTACTGTAGCTCCCCCAACTTCTTTTTCCCCTCTAAAAAAGCTTTCTCTTTCCTTGGCCATTGGAGGCTTGCACGTGGCTTGCCACGGTTGCACTCCAAGTTGCAATTCTCCTTTGAACTCAAATCCAACTTTGCTAGAGAAACATCTGGTAGTCTATTTGATTCAGATCAACAAGGTCATCCTAGAGTAGAGCCAGCCCTTAACCCAATATAACCGATGTCCTTGTAAGAAAAGAGGATGCCATGTGAAGAGAGGGGGCCGGGGGAGTCAAAGTTCGACGTGATAGATCCTGGAGCAGAGGGATGCCAAGGATTATGAACCACCGACTGAAGCAAGGCAGAGGCAAGGAAAGATTCTACACAGAGTCTCAGAGAAAGCATAGTTCTGCTGATACTTCTAGCCTACAGACTTGTGAAAGAATGAATTTCTGTTGTTTTTAAGCCACGTAGTTTGTAACAATTTGTTTAAATAGCTCTGGGAAACTAAACAGGTGATTAAACCATTCCAGTTTTATCAAATTCTTTACTTATCAGTTTGAAACCATAGTTCATTCAGATATAAGAACCACAGATTAATAAAATATAAAATTGTCAATTCACCCAAAAGTATTTATTGAACCTGCACAACTTTCCTTCTTCTGTATTGAACACAGATTTTAAATGGATATTTTTCAGTTGTATGGAAGTTATTCATTTTGGGCAAAATATATTTCAGAACTTTCAATCCACGATTTGTGTGCTCAAGAAACTTCATTCAATAAATATGCCCTGATGGTCTAAATTTATTCATGAACTTAAAACATAAGCAAATCATTCCTTTAAGAAATCAGAAGACTCATCCTTTTAGTGAAAACTGAACACATTTTAAATATAATGGTGTATTAATGTGACTTAATAATTGATGACAAAATTTTCAGTCCTGTGAATTTAAAAAATCTCATTTTTACTTCTTTGGAGAGAAGTTTCCAAGAAAATGACTGATGTCCTGTCTTTCATTATGCTGCTTATGTGGGAGGGAGAGATGGCTTTATCAGGATCCTCACGGGTAATGAATTCAAGAGTGACTAGAAAATTGAATTCCACTGTTTCAGACCCTTAAAATCAGATAAAGGAAAATAACATAGAATCTCTTTGAGCATATTTATATAATTTAACTCACCAATATTTATTTTGGATATGCTATGTACCATGGAATGCGCTAGGGTTTAGGAAATAAATGGGTTATAAGCCCCTTGTCTAATAGGACAAGAATGTGAATAAGAAATGAAAATATAGTGTAATGAGTGTAATATAAATCTGCATAAGGTGTTCTAGAAATAAAGATAAGGAGTGGTTGATTCTAATAGAGCATGTTGTGGAAATCTATACATAAAAGTTCATTTTAAGGAGACCCTGAAGGATGAATGAGAAGGTACTGGTTGGATACCATGGACAAGGCCCTGACTGAGGGGGTAAGGGGCGGGGGAGTTGAGAAGTTTTTCTAGTTTGATACTGGCTGAGCAGTGATCTTCCTAACAACAACAAAAACAGCAATTTATTTAGCATCTTCTACTTTGTGCTATGACTAGAAGTGTGTAATGAGGTACTATAGCTGAAGTTACTACCAAATTAAAAAGAAAAAAAATCTTTGGTGGTTGGAATTGTTTGGAAAAGGGGGATACAGCAGCCACTTAATGTTTCTGTTTCCATATAACTGAAGATTCAGATTCACCTTTTAAGGCAAATTTTTCATTGGGGAAAAGCAGCACAGTAAGCTTTTTTTTTTTTTTTTTTTTGTCTTTTTGCCTCATCCAGACCCGCACCCGCAGCATATGGAGGTTCCCAGGCTAGGGGTCTAACAGGAGCGGTAGCCGCCGGCCTTCACCACAGTCACAGCAACGCGGGATCTGAGCCGCGTCTGCAGGTTTCTGGTGTGTGCATGACCTTAAACATTAATATTTGCAAAGGAAAAAGAATGAAACAGCTCTCGGCAACGCCGGATCCTTAACCCACTGAGCAAGGCCAGGGATCGGACCCGCAACCTCATGGTTCTTAGTCGGATTCGTTAACCACTGCGCCACGACGGGAACTCCTAAGCTTTTTTTTTTTTTTTTTTAAATGCCGATAGAACCCATAGGATGGAGACAGAGAACTCTGAGATGATGAGGGTGTAATCTTTTCTACCCGACACAAAAATGTTGCTTTTACTGAAGGTTGAAATCTCCTGTTATAGAGTCTTATCGTGACTAGGAATGGCCTTAGAGGGGCTGGGAGAAAATCTGTGTTACTTCCTTTTTATGCTCGGAAAAGCTGGAGGACTCCGGATGCTGGGGAAGATGGAGAAGGGAAAGCACCCCTTGTGGGCGCTGGGCCCGGGCATCGTGATAATGGCAGCCTAAGGGCAAGAATGGACGGAAGACTCCCTGATACATGCACGGGCCTCCACTCCAGGAATACTCACCCATGCAACCTGGTTTTAAATTACTTTGCACCTTGAAAGCCCTTTTTATTATAAGATTTCGGTAAAGCTGGTTAAACACTGAAATTGTTCTCACTTCTATTAGTTTGCCAAAGGCTACCTTAACAGACTACCACAAACTTTGTGGCTTAAATAACAGAAACTTATCGTCTCACAGTTCTGGAGTTAGAAATCCAAAGCCAAGGTGCCTGCAAGATTGATTTCTTCCGAGGACCACGAGGGAGAGATCTGTTCCAGGTCTCTCTCCTTGGCTCGTAGGTGGTGGTCTTCTACCTATGTCTTGTCACATCACCTTCCTTCTTTGTGTATCTTTGAATCCAGATTTCTCTTTGTTATAAAGACTCTGACCATCGTGGTACAGGGCCCATCCTAATAACTTCATATTAACTGACTACCTCTATAAAGATTCTGTCTCCTAATTAGGTCCCATTCTGAGGTAGCAGGAGTTAGCATTTCAACATAGGAACTTGAGGAGCACAAAATCCAACCCATAACAGTTGTTCTCGGAGGAATTAAAAGAGAAATCTGTGTTCACACTGTGGGAAAAGTTATTGGAGAAGTCTGGTTACAGTTTGAAGAGGCTGATAACAAGGCCAAGCCATTTGGAAAAGCTGCCCAGCCTACAGTAGTCTAGATGGATGTGTGGACTGTGAAACATTCCTATGGGGATTCCTAAAATGTTGGAGAAGGGAATTCCGGCAAAAGCCTGTACTTTCTGTGGTCAATTGAGTCTGGGAATTATGCATTATTATCTAGGCATTTGTTATCTAGGCTGAGGAAACTGGAGCCACCTTGGTTATAGGTATCATTATCCCCTTTTTATACTAAGAAAACCACAGCTGAGGACATCAAGTGACTCTCCTAAGATCCCTCTGTTAGCATACAGGGTAGACAGTTCTCAAACTCAGGTTTCTGGTGTGTGCATGACCTTAAACATTAATATTTGCAAAGGAAAAAGAATGAAAGAAAGTAACTTTGAAAATAAATAATTCCAAAAATTATTATTTCTATTATTAATAGGTAAACTATCTGTCATGGACATGATTTTATCCCCAATAGTTAGTCGGAATACTCTTTAAAAGACTGAATAACATCCACGTAGAGCTATACAGACAGTAGAGAATTGGAAGAGAGTTTGGAGGGAAAAAAATCAGATATTTGAGACATGACTAATAAGGAAGAAATAAAAGAGAGTAAGAAGAGGAAATTTCTGAAAATGAAACTCCGGTAAACATTATTTGAGGACAGAAAGAAAAAAATGTAAGTCAGGGAGCAGGAAAATTTCACAGAGAGAAAAATAAATTGAAGTAAGTAATGCCATAGGAGTTAAAGAAAGGTTTTCAAGTAAAAGGGGATGGGGAGTTCCCACTGTGACTCAGTAGGTTAAGATCCTGCGAGTTCGATTCCTGGCCCTGCTCAGTGGGTGAAGAATCTGGTGCAGTGAACGTCACAGATGTGGCTTGGATCCAGAAGCTCACATTCAACTCCTAGCCTGGAAACTTCCATATGTCACAGGTGCGGCTATAAAAAGAAAAAGAAAGGGGGAATGGTTAAAAATATTTAGTTCAAGAGCCCAGAGTTAGGATGAGAAAAGCAGAGAACACCACATTCTCCAAGATATCAAGAAAGGTAGAGGAAGAAAAATTTAGCAAAGATGTTTATGATTTTTGAGATGAAGGGTAGAGGGGTGAGTCTGCATCGTAATACCTTTTTTTTTTTTTTTTTTTAAAGGAGCAGGGTGTGGAGACATAGTCTGAGAGCAACAGAAATCAACAGGAGGCAGTGCTTGGAGAGCAGAGGTGAATTTTTGCTGTGGTGTTAGAAAAGAAAAGTTCTCTGCAAATACACAAGGAGTTCTAGGCTCCAACCCCTGGGAGTCCAGAGTGACTGCTTTGAGGGGGTTTACTTAAAATCACTAGCTGGGAGCAGGTATACTCATGACAGAGTATACTCAGGACAGAGGAGGGTTGGGGAGAAAATTACAGAGGGACAAATATCTAAAATGTTTGGTGAGAGTACGATCAAAATAACTGACTAGATCCCCACCAAGTGAGAAAAAAAGGAAAAAGTCAAGAGGTTTAAGAGACAAAGGGTTGGGAAGAGAGGCGCACAGACCATGCAGGCCTTAATGAATCGAAAGAAAAATTTACAAATGAAGGGACAGAAAATAATTTATTAGATATTTGTCTCGTTTTAGAAGTTCAGGTAGAATGTGAATTATTTGGGCATCCCTTACTCTCTGAAGTTTCTCTTGTATCTCAGAAGAATGATATCAAGAAATTAGTGTTTATAATCATATCTTCCTGAGATATTCCTTTGCGATTTCCATTTTGTATTAACTACCTAAAATGATCCCAATATTTTACAACAACTATAAACAGAAACTAACCTTGAAAAGTTCTATAAAATTTTTAAAAACATATATATATATTTTAAAACATACACACACACACACACACACACACACACACACACACATATATATATATACTCCAATAGTAAAAAATGGCCTTAGGATTCCATTTTTAATTTAATGACTGTTAGAACACCATCTCTCAAAGATGATTTAACATATTTTTTAATTGGATAGAATCACAAGTGCTTCGAGGGTTTTATTTTCCTTGAACATAGTAGAAAATAAATATTTTAAATTCCAATCAGGAGAGAAAATCTAGAGAAAGATAAGTTTGTTTAATAAAAAGAATAACAATTCCTCTAATCCCAGCATTCTATTACGAAGACATATTTCTTCATCTCTTTCAGAATATTGAGTCCTTAAATTCAATCCTCCTCATGGCAAAGCAATGCAGGCTTTGCCTGCCTTTGTATTCATAAAGTAGAGGAACACCTCCAAATATGGGTTGTTGTTTTTTTTTGTCAATAGACTTTTCAAGTATTTGTTATCTCTCAGCCAGCTATTCAAGTCCCTCCATAAGTGAAAACATACGAACCAGAATGATAAAAAAGACACTACCAACCTAGGAAGGTTTATTTCCACTTCCTCTTCTTGCATCTCAGAGAACCATTGTGGGATTTGACGAGCAGTAATTAGCTTTTCCATTTCTTCTATGTTCACATCTTCTGAAGGAAGTATGATAATTAAACTAAACTCATCACCTTTATAAGGTAATTCCAAAACCTGGTAGCTCATGGAAGATTCAGAAAAATAACCTGGAACAGAGAAAATAAAATATTAATATAAGTGACAGTTCCCAAAGACATGCTTTAGAGTGTCAATTTTTGACACTCTAATATTACCATATTAGATTACTGTATTTGATTACGGTAATATTACCAGATCAAAATATTACCATATTTTGTTCTCAGAAGAGCCTTCATCATTGGGACTTTAACTGCTGCACCATCCTTCTGACTGAAATTCATCAGCTGTGTGTCCTCTTTTCTGAATCTCTGTTTCCAATCCCCCTTGAAATAAATAGCGTTCACCAGGACAAGCCGAGTCAGAGGGCCAAATTCCTCCCCTGAAAACATGTCCTTAATTTTTCCTGTGAAGGGGATGGAGGAAGAGGCAGGAAGAAATATGCAACAGTGGTTCAAAAGAACTGCTGTAAATAGATTTAAAACAGAAGTTTTATTTTGCTGATCAAGTAAAAACAGGGTGCTTTATCATCTAAACTTGACCATTTTGAGAGTAAAGGGAAGCTCTATTAAATATTTCTCTCAGGAACAGGTACAAACAGGATTTCACTAGGAACCAGAAGGTAAAAGATTATCTTAGGCAAATTTGGACAGGCTTCGTAATGGCCTCTCTTTAGTAAGATTATCTGTGCAATTGCTTTTCAGACAGAAAAAAAACAAAAACAATATATTTTCTTGCATATTTGTTGGCATTTTTCAAACTTTATTTCGAGGTTCTTCAGCAGGACAATCAAAATTAATAAGTTAATGGTACCCTCAAAATCTCTGTTCTTGCATCTGCAGGCATGTGTCATTGGTAAAGGACAAGAAGGAAGTTACTAGTAGGGTTTTCCTTTTCTAAACAGCTATTCCCCTATTTCTGTATCCAATGAGGATTTGAAAGCTATGAGACAATAGCGTGATCAGATGCCAGGGAGCTGTCTAGGGATGTTCTCATTGTGTATCTCACTAACAGGACTTTCCTGTGCGCACTGGAGACAACATCCATCTCACAATTTCAACTTGTGCTCCCCCACAGGAGACTTCTCGTGACGAATACGGTCACGTCTTACACATCACAGGTTTTTGTAGTAGAATGAATGAACAGAGAAACCAAACACTGCTAATTGAGGACCTGATAATAGGCTTGCCACTTCGTATAACTTATTTTTAACCTTCGAATAATCCTGGAAGACTTTTATAGTATTCTCCTTTTGAATGGGGCACAGTTTGTACCTTGTCAGGGTTTGAACTCAGATCTCTATGAGTCTAAACTTGCATTCTGTTAACTATGTTACTGCACAGTCCCTTTGGAATTTTTGCTCACTTTTATTTAAAGTTTAGATTACTGGTTTATGATAGGACTATCAGTATTTATTATTAAACATGAACACATCCAACTAAGATGTGTTAATTATTTACAGCACATGTGGGAAAGAAACCATCTGAGATTGACAGATCTAAGTTTTACTTGGCCAAAGATATTATTCCTGCTGCCACACTCAGAAAACCCTATGCTTGAACAAAAATTATTATTAAAATTCTTCCATTAAGAATTCCACAGAGAGGTGTCTCGCTCTTCTCAAAAAATTAAAAAAAAGGAATCTGTATACTTTTCAAAGCAGCTCACAATTTCTCTCAGTTTTACAGTTTAGTATAAATTTGAATAACAGGGAAGCAATATAAGAGATTTGATCCCTCTGAGTCATAATTTAATAGGAAAATATTCAACCATGCTTTACTTTAGGATATTAAAAACCACAAATACAATGGCAAATAATGACTTTATGAAAATGGGGAACTTTACCATCTGTTTTGCTTTCTACCCAGGTACTTATTGTCTCTGCACAAGCCTTTGCATTCTGAAAATCCACCAGTTTTATGGCACTCTGAAAAAATTCCTTGTTGCCATGGAGATACTGTTCTTTCACAGTGAATCCTTCTTGAAGGTAGAGGGCATTGGCAAGATTAAATGTAAATTCTTGTTTTTTCTCTGAGATGGCAGAGAAAAATGACTTCAGCACAGAAAATTCTTCTCCTAAAAAATAATTATAATGTATACGGACATATTGAACAACATAAAAACAATAGCTTCTCAGCGTTGCTTGTAAGCACTCCGATTCATATCACCAGTTTTTTGCTCCCTTAGGTATAACTAGTAATCCTTCCTAAGTTAGTTTAAATATTTTAAGCATTTACCTCCCGTGGAATATGTATTTTGTAAAGAAATCATCTTTCGTTCAGGAATAAAAAGTCCATGTAAATTCTTGTCAAAACCAAGAATATGCATTTAAACAGACTGAAGAAACTCCCTCTTTATAGTCAAATTTCACTCATTCTTAGTTGTTGGAAATTATCTTTAGAATCTCATTCTTTGCATAACATGCAATATTTATGAAAAAGGAATACTAATGAATGCTGATGGGGGCTAAGACACGATGAGCAATCCTTTTCAACACAGCTTTCATTTCAGCTTAAGAAAGAATTGCTCTCTTATGAGCAACTGTGCCCGTCCGAGTTTTAAAATTTATGAGGTAACCCCTATAATCATCTCTAGAGTTGTGTAAGAATCAGAATTGCCTATTTCTTCAGGTTCATGAATCCGTATACTTTGGCTGTCCACGTGAACAATAAAAATCTTGAACCACCCCAGCTACGATAACCACTAGCCAAACGAGTCTGTCAGAGTCAGCCAAGAATCACTGCTGGCCTATTACTTACCATTGGCTCATTCTGACCACAGTGTTGTCAGGAAGGTGTATATGCTGTTAAAGAAGTCAGCTCTGACTGTGCTCAGTAGCTTCCTATTAATTACCTATGTTTTCACTCCTTTCTGGCTTAATTCTGAAACTCAGTCATTAACTCTGGGGACTGTATTTTCTTTTATTTTATGTTATTTATTTTATTTTATTTTATTTATTTTTTTCTTTTTTTTCTTTTAGTGCCACACCCATGGCATACGGAGGTTCCCAGGCTAAGGGTCAAATCGGAGCTACAGCTGCTGGCCTATGCCACAGCCACAGCAATGCGGGATCTGAGCCACGTCTGCAACCAACACCACAGCTCACGGCAACGCCAGATCGTTAACCCACTGAGCAAGGTCAGGGATTGAACCTGCAACCTCATGGTTCCTAGTCGGATTCGTTGACCACTGTGCTGTGACAGGAACTCCTGGGAACTGTACTTTAAATCTAAGTTTTTTTTTTCCCCCAGAGCCTTTGTTTCATTTATTATTTCTTTATTTTTTCTGTCTTTTTGCCTTTATGTAGAGCCGCACCCGCGACATATGGAGGTTCCCAGGCTAGGGGTCTAACAGGAGCTGTAGCTGCCGGCCTTCGCCACAGCCACAGCAACGCGGGATCCGAGCCACGTCTGCAACCTACACCACAGCTCACGGCAACGCCGGATCCTTAACCCACTGAGCAAGGCCAGGGATCAAACCTGCAACCTCATGGTTCTTAGTCGGATTCGTTGACCACTGAGCTACGAAGGGAACTCCCCTTTTATTTTGAGCTGAATACTGAAAATACCACTTTTATAATTTAAAAGTTGATTACTACACGCAGTTAATCTCTCTTGAAAATACAAATGGTTCATCATTGGGAGATATTATTTGAACTAAAAAAAAAGACTGAGAGGAACTTGCTATGAGGTGTCTATTGGAAGTAAAGTGTGTGTGTGTATAAACATTTTATCAGAGAGCTAGAAGCCCATGGGGCATCTTTGTTCAAATATGAACTCATGCCCTCACTGGCAGGGTGGGGCAATGCAGTCCCATTGCCTCATAACTTGTCCAGCTGAGTGGAGGCTCCATTTCAGTGGCCGCTTGCTTCCTTGTGCTGGTGTTCTTATGCAAGTACAACCTACACAACGACAGAGGAGGCCCTAAAGGTATACTGCATTGTACCTCAAGCTCCGTGATTCCCCATTCATGGGGATATAAACTCAGACATAATTTTAGATACGGAAACGTCCTTCCATATGATTGGATGTGAAGAACATCAGTAATTCTTTACCCTGCAATAATGTTAATGTATTTTAGTTATGTACACAATGATTTCAGATGCAATCATTTTTTTATCTTTTTTTTTTGCTTTTTAGAGCCGCACTCACGGCATATGGAGGATCCCAGGCTAGGGGTCCAATTGGAGCTACCGGCCTATGCCGCAGCCACAGCGACGCCAGATCCAAGCCACGTCTGCACCTATGCCACAGCTCACAGTAACGCCGGATCCTTTACCCACTGAGCAAGGCCAGGGATTGAACCCGAAACCTCATGGTTCCTAGTCAGATTCATTTCTGCTGCGCCACGACAGGAACTCCAAGGAAAGACTTTTTGATTGAAGGCATGAGAGCATCTTCAAAACAATTAGTTAAAGATCAGAAATAAAGTAGCAGGTCTTTAAGCCAGTTTTCAAGGGTTTATAATTTATGAACATCCTTAAAGGATTGGGAGAAAAAAGAAAGGGGGAGAAAAAATAATTCTAACTCATTTATCAGAGCAAAATATGTCCTGTACTTAAGGTCTAAGACTGTGTGACAAATAGTCAGCTGCCCTTTGATAAATCACTGGACTCAGAAGTCAATGAAAAAAATTGTTGCCAATAGAACAAATTTGGAGAATATAAAGTTCTCTGCCTTATAATTTTGATTTAATTTATAGATTAATAACTTCTTTTAGCACAGATCAAAAAGAATACAAATCCATGGAGTTGTTCTGTGGTGCAGCAGATTAAGGATCCATGGCGCAGGTTCGATCTCTGGCCCAGGAACTTATACATGCCACAGGTGGGGCCAAAAAAAGTTGAATAAAAAAAAAAAAGAATACGTATCCATGGCTCCTAATAAGCAAGGAGAATAAGTTTATTTCCTCTCCTAAAATAGAGCCATGGTAAACCTACAAGTCATGGACAGAATGTGATTTTTGGTTTGATTATATCAGACTTCAGAAAATGTTCTAAAATTAAGTACCTGTTTACTTCTCCTGCTATTACAAGCCCAAAAGCCAATTGTGTGTACAACATGAGAGATTCAAAGATGAAAACAAAGGCAGTCATAAGATTATAGATTATTTTAGCCAAAAGTTCCATAGAAATCATCTAATCCAAATTCTTCTTTTCATAGTGAGGAATCTAAAATCCACAGAGAAAAGACAACTTGAAAGGTGCCTAATTACAAGGTCATTTGGGATGCAGAACTGAGACAAGAGTTCATGCCTAATTCTTCCATAACCCTCTTGGAATAAAAAAGCAGTTTTAAGGTAGTCTTTGATTAACAATCAGCATTACTAGAGGTCAAGCAAAATGGAGTATTAGTATTATCAGATGTTCAGTAAACAGAGAAGGTACATTCTGAGCAGATGTTCTGCAATGAGCAAAGCAAATCTGGGGACAGTGAAAGCCTCAGGGGAAGTAGGATGCCAGGAGCTGGATGACCATCTGCAGAATAAGCAGCTTCAATGTGAAACAGGTTGGTAGCAGGAAAAGCAAAATACAGCCTGATTCAATAGATGGCACCTTTTGACAGTCAGAGGAAACTGAAGGCAGGGCCAGCACCAGAATGGGTTGAAGAAACAGTCACTTTGCCATAAAAATATATGGAATGCCAACAGATTCAGTAATCAAGATAAATAATTTACTGAAAAATATATATGTATCTTCTTTGGGCTGCACCTGAAGCATATAAAAGTTTCCAGACTGGGGTCAAATCCAAGCTGCAGCTGCCAGTCTATGCCCCAGCCAGATCTGAGCCGTGTCTGTGACCTACACCACAGCTCATGACAACACCGGATCCTTAACCCACTGAGCAAGGCCAGTGGGTTAAGGGATGGAACCCGCATCCTCGGGGACACTATGTCAGGTTCTTAACTCAGTGACCCAGTGCAGGAACTCCCTGCAAGATGTATTTTAAATCAATATTAACACAAAGAAATTCATGATGAATAAAATACAAAACTTTTAAATAAAGGCAGGATCATCAATACTGACTTTTTTCCCCTTGGGTTCCAGTATGGCTCTGCCAGGCACTGCCTTCTGACCTGTCTCGCCCTTTTTCTTATCTTTTAACACCATTGTTCTTTCTTTCTTTTTCATCTTGTTCAACTTTTTCACTGTTCCCTTTCTTAATAATGTTTCCTCTTTCTTCATTCCTTAATTTTCCCTTTCATTTTCTTTTCATTTTTAATTTTTATTTTCATTTTCCAGAGTTTAGTTTTTATATTTTCTCCCTTTTTTGGCTGGCCTTTTTTTTCTTTTTTTCCTTTTTTTTTGTCTTTTTGCCTTATCTAGAGTTGCACCCATGGCATATGGAGGTTCCCAGACTAGGGGTCTAACAGGAGCTGTAGCTGCCGGCCTTCGCCACAGCCACAGCAAAGCGGGATCCGAACCGCATCTGCAAGCTACACCACAGCTCACGACAACGCCGGATCCTTAACCCACTGAGCGAGGCCAGAGATCAAACCCGCAACCTCATGGTTCCTAGTAGGATTCATTAACCACTGAGCCATGACGGGAACTCCTGGCTGGCCTTTCTTTTCTTTTTGCATTTATTCTCTGTGTCCTCTTCTCTCTCCTTTAACAAAGCATAATAGATAAAGCAAGCTCGGTAGATTTTGTTACATGGGTTAAAACATTAATGTTTAATTGTCCATAGATAGTCTTCCAAAGAAAATATAAAATGTTCATTATTGCTCTTATGAGCTATAAACCCTCAGTGAATCGTGTTTGGAATTAGTTCTGGGGAAGTTATTTAACCTTTCTTTGCCTCAGTATCCTCATCTGTATAGCAGGGTTATGTCTACCTCGCAGAGTAATTGCGAAGATTAAATAAGATAAAGTACACCAAGCACATATAAACTATGACTGGTACACTATATATATATGTTTGATAGTGTCATCATTGTTATTGCTACGATCATTAGTATGGTCACAATCCAGAGTTGTTAAGACTCCTGTGTTTCTCTGTAAGATGGATTAATTTAAAGTAATTTAAATTTTAGAGGCTCTAGCTTTGCTAGCTTATCATGGAATCAACTTTACGTATCTTCATAAATGCTCTAGTTATTTTTCAAAGCAGTGTATCATATGATCTAAATGTTTCTGGGACCATGGAGTGAGACTTGCTGAAATTAATACAGACAATCAAGACTAGATCTGGGAGTTCTCATGGTGGCACAGTGGAAATGAATCCAACTAGTATCCATAAGGATGTGGGTTCGATCCCAGGCCTCGTTCAGTGGGTTGGGGATCCAGCACTGCCATAAACTGTGGTGTAGATCGCAGACATTGTTAAGATCCTGTGTTGCTGTGGCTGTGGCGTAGGCTGGCAGCTGTAGCTCTGATTCGATCCCTAGCCTGGGAACTTCCATATGCCGCTGATGTGGCCCTGGGGTGGGGGTGGGGGGAGGAAAGACTAGATCTAGAACCCAGTGACGTCCTTTTACATAATTCACAAAGGAAAATTCTTGCAATTAACTTCACTACCACCAACTTCTTTTCTACATAAAATTGCCTCTATCTAAAATGAAACAAAAAAACTCGTCAATAGTTTATTCAGAAAAACAATTTCCTATATATAACATATCTTCATAAATGAAGATGAACTCTGAAATGAGTTATAGTGACTAAATGCCCAAATCAAAACATACGGATGTCACCTCTGAGGTTTAAGACATAGTATCTGACTGATGTAAAAGTTTAAAATTCAAATCATTATGGAAATTGGGAGCATAGGAGAGGCAGCGAGATGGACAACTATCCCTTCAAATGGGTTACCAGCACTGAAGCATCTATACAGTATCCCGGGCCTTTGGGAGACTGGAAAACAACCGCTCAGACACAAAAGGGCCCCTGATAGTTTATGTAAATGCTTCCTTTTTTTTTTAATAGTCTTTAAAAACTATTAATCAAATAAGCTTTTAAAATGTTTGAATGAATTCTTTTTCTTGGTCTCATTTAAGTGAAAAAACTAAATTTTAAATAGAAAACTAACTTTTAAAAGTTTATGAAATAATGAGAGACACACACAAAGATTTCTGGGCGAGGGTAGTCACTGAAGCACTTTTATAAGAGAAGTACTGGAAACTACCTAATGAAGAAGGGGTAAGAAAATACATAATAGTATTCCCATCAGAGGCAATCAGATGCAGCAATTTAAAAATACATCCTGAAGTAGCTGCATAATATGAAAAAAAATGATCGGAACATAGCGCCTAGTGGAAGAATAGGTATATACATATATATGGGTGTATATCTATGTACACACACACATATGTGCATATACAACATAATCTCAACTATGTGCATAGAATTAATTTCTTAAAAAATTATTTTTATAGTATTTTCATTAAGAAATAACTGTTTACATTGACAATTATTTGCATTTACAATAACTTTATACAACATTTAAAATTAATTAAATTTTTATGACCCTGAGCTTCCCTAACAGCCTAAAAATAAATTTGACCACATTTAATCATACGTAAGAATCTCACCAGTTGAGGTTTCCTGAAATTTTAAAGTTTGTCTTATCTGCTGTTCTGCTTTTCCTTTTGCTCCCAGATGTATCATTCCAAGGGCCAAAGTTGTTCCAAGAGGGGAAATTATGATGTTGTTCTTATAAGATAAACAAATAGCTTGATAAAGATCCACTGCAAATTCGGTATTTCTTTGAGCCCAGGGTCTTGAGGCTTGACTTCCAGAAAAAGTCAGTAGTAGAGTCCACAACACGATCCTATCCATTTTGAGCTCTGTGCATTGTTGAATTCAAAATTTGTTAGTTTTCAAAATAATTAGAGCTTACCATAGTAAGCTCAACAGAAAGATTTCTACCTATTAGAATTTTCTGTCTTGTTAGAACAAACTACCACAGAAGATTTGAATGTCAGTTTTCAGACAAAGCACCATCTATTAGGAGAAACAGGGCATATGCTGATGGTATTTTTCATATTCATTCAAGAAACAGTATAGAGTATATTGCAGTTTTTCTAATAAAAAGAGAAATTATAATTCTGGGACATTACCAATAGCAATACGCTCTCTGAATACCATATGATACTTTTTCCTATCTTTTCCCATGGTTTTAAATGGGATGCTTGTAACTCTGATATCAAGGGAAATTTCTGTCCAGACTACTCTAATAGGTTGAAGAACAAAAGGAGAAATGGAATTAAAAAAAATGAACACGCTCCAGCATATTTGGAGACCTATAATATTAGGAAGTTAATTCATTCTAATTGATGGAGTAATCCGGCTAACTTCTTACAGCAACAAGTCTCACAATTCATGGAATTCCACTTCTATATAAGGTGAAATAAGCCCAAACCCACCTTTTACTTTTCCAAAGGGAAGGAAAAACACTCAGAAAAAAACTATAAAGAAAAAAATTATAATCAAATACAGACAGTACAATAACAACAAAAGAAGAAAGCAATATATATATATGTATTTTTTGTCTTTTGTCTTTTCAGGGTTGCACCTGTGGCATATGGAGGTTCCCAGGCTAGGGTTCGGATCTGAGGTGGAGCTGCCAGCCTACGCTACCACCACAGCAATGCAGGATCCGAACCACGTCTGCAACCTACGCCACAGCTCACCGTAACACCGGATCCTTAAACACCGGATTGAGGCTAGGAATCGAACCTGAGTCCTTATGAATGCTAGTCGGCTTTGCTAACTGCTGAGCCATGAAGGGAAATCCAGAAAGCAATTTTTTTAAAAAATCAAAGAATAATTTGACAAACCAACAAATATAAGAAAGTTGCAATTGAAAAGTGTAACCAATTCACAGCTCTAATGATACCCTATTAAAATGTTCTCCACTAAAACTACAGGAAATTTAACCATCTCATTATATCTGGAGCAGAATGAGTTTTGCAATGTTACTGCTGACTTGGTAGAATACTAACCTTAAAGTATTTTATTTTATTTTATTTTATTTTATTTTATTTTATTTTATTTATTTTATTTTATTTATTTTATTTTGTCTCACACAAAGTAGGCAGAAGTTCCCAGGCAATGGACTGAATCTTGTGCCACAGCAGTGACTTGAGCCACAGCACGGACAATGCCAGATCCTCAACCTGCTTAGCCATCAGGGAACTCCATGAGGTATTTTAAATTTTTGGCTTTTTTTTTTATTTTTTTGTCTTTTTTTTTTTTGTCTTTTGTCATTTTAGGGCCACACCTGTGGCATGTGGAGGTTCCCAGGCAAGGGGTCCAATTGGAGCTACAGCTGCCGGCCTACACCACAGCCACTGCAACATAGGATCCCAGCTGCGTCTGCAACCTACATACACCACAGCTCATGGCAGCGCTGGATCCTTAACCCACTGAGCGAGGCCAGGGATCAAACCTGCAACCTCATGGTTCCTAGTGGGATTCATTTCTGCTGCGCCACGACGAGAACTCCTAATTTTTTTTTTTTTTTGTATTTTTTTGCTTTATCTGGGGCCGCACCTGCGGCATATGGAGGTTCCCAGGCTAGGGGTCTAACAGGAGCTGTAGCCGCCGGCCTTCGCCACAGCCACAGCAACGCGGGATCCAAGCTGCGTCTGCAGCCTACACCACAGCTCACGGCAACACCGGATCCTTAACCCACTGAGCAAGGCCAGGTATCGAACCCGCAACCTCATGGTTCCTAGTCCTAAATTTTTATTTTAAATGAATAGATTTAAGTGAATTTTAAAAGCATTTCAAATTTTAGTTGCACTAATTTTTACTTCACAAATAATACATTTAATCACTTTCAGTAACTCCTGGTTTAACAGGTTACTAGAAGTAAGCGTTTATTGGAAGTAAAAATGAAAACTTCTGGAATAATGTTTTGCTAGCCTTAAACAAATTATGACCTATGTTTCTAGTGAGTTTTGTAGATTATTAGGAAGGTTTCCA
This sequence comes from Catagonus wagneri, assembly GCA_004024745.2. Taxonomy (NCBI): domain Eukaryota; kingdom Metazoa; phylum Chordata; class Mammalia; order Artiodactyla; family Tayassuidae; genus Catagonus; species Catagonus wagneri. The sequence goes on from PVHT021183693.1 coordinate 24,023,903, forward strand.
TGATCCTCTAAGTGGTTAAGAACCACTGAAAATTACTATTATATACAAAGATTATTAACGGTCAATTATTTTCCAAAACTAAGCTATAGAGTCATTATCTATGTATTTCCATTTCTTTCCTAATATGTGTAGTTAAATTCTATTTGTTTAGATATATAATTTATAAAGGGAAAAAACCCTCAAAATGCAATCCAAAACAATTGTTAGAAAACAATGTGTTGGTAAACTGAAAATATAAATATACACTATCAAGCAAATGTTCCACTGAGGATTAAATTAGCGCATAAGGTTGTGAGTGGTAGGGCAACAGTAGTAAAGGCCAAAGGGTAAGAGACTTTTAACACGCAAAGTAAATGTCTACGTATCACTTTCTAATACGTTCAGTATCTCAGAAGACTTCTGACCAAAATATCAGTCTATAGATATGTAAGCAGTAAAAATGTTATTAGTCCTTTCAAGCCATCCAATGACAATTCGTTAGGCCCAGTATTATGAAGGATTAAATTTTCCCCTGTACTAGCATCTGGAAGTTGCCTTGTTGTTATTATTAATAAGCTTAATAATTAAAAAGTATATTCCTTGAGTACCTATTTCTCCCAGAAAAAATTTAGGCACTTCATAAACTATAAGATCATGCAAAAAAATCATTTTAAAAATTCACTTACCTCGTTGGGTTTTGCATCGTGTCTCATCAGGAAGCACAAAGTACTGGTGAACTAAGCAACCTGACGAATAGACCTATAAGAATTTGACCTTCAAATTCATAGTTATGTCTTTTAAGGAAAATAAAAGTAATTTGTTAATTTGATACATTTAAATAATATCTTCACCAAAGTGAATTGAAATGCCATTTCTCTACTCTATTAAACACTCATGGTCAATGTTATTGCATATATACTTCATTCAAAAGCGATTTAATTTTAAGGTACTTACCCAAAATTGGCTTCGGGTTATTCACTGTAATGCTACAACTAAAATAAACCTGCTGGGAAACACTAGTACATGGAATACGTGATCAGTCAAGGCCAACTCTGTTTATCTTGAATATTGCTCGATTAATTCCTCTAAAACCAAAGCAGGTGTTCACAATATTTGTATAAAAGGGCTAACATAACCAGGTTAATGATCAATTATGAAATGTGCAGGAATTGAGGGAGAAAACCATAGAATTTTAAGAAACTAATTAAGTTCATATTATTATTTCATCCATTATTTCACTTATTTTATAATAAGCAGAAACAGAATGTGGAAGAATGTGCCAGTGGTTGTAAATTTGCCAGTAATTAGGGCTTTTTTTTTTTTGGTTTGCTTTTTACAGGACTCTCACGTCTGATTACCAAAGTATTCCATCATAAATAATTCAGAATGCCTATAAGAAAAAGAATAAAGCTAAATCAAATCCAAAATGCAGAGACAAATTACTGTTGCATTTACAGAGTTCTCAACAATTCATCAAATTACACAATAGTCAGAGGAGTTTCCTGTGGATTCAAGGCCCGTTGGAATCATTAGGAAAAAAAGTGAATATTGAAGAAATATATTCTTTATGTCAAGCAAAAAGAGCAGATTAAGAATATTGATTTACCAAATTATCAAGATAATATCAAGATAATACTATTAAATATAAATAATTTGATAACGAACACTAGTGTTACTTATATGTGCTCTTAAAATTCTATATGATTTTGAACAGGTTGTTAATTTAAAATGGTGGCATTATTGAATGGGTTTCGATCTCATTTTTTCTAGTCCAAATCAATCACCTCATGACAATCAGATATTAAAAACATTGTGTTATTCATCAGAGGCTTCTGAGAAGAGAAGTGTAAAATTTGGTACAGTTTTAATTAAATATTCACTATTGATCTCTCAATGTAAATTATTCTGATACATTTATAAGAAACAAAATTAACATAGATATCTTTAAAAGGAATTCATCTTTAAAAAAGCATTTTCAAGGACCCTGTTATAACAGAACTATAGTTCACACCTGAGAAGCCTGATCACAATTATAAGCCATAATCTCTTAATTTATTAAAAGTCCTGATTTCCCGTTTAGGCATCTCAAAGTTTTCTAAATCTTGGGTTCTATTCTAATTTTATTTATTCTAACATAAAGAAACGCTATTCCAGCTTCAACTTAACACTGTTGGAGATAGTGGACTTTCCAGAAATAGTTATGTAACACAAGAACATTATCATTCTTCTTGTTCTACTCTGCAATTCATAAATAGGTCTGAATGTCAAAGACTATCATTCAATCAACACTTTTCTACCCATGCAGTGACACCAGCAAATATCTATCACAAGTACCCTTGGCTACCAAATTACTATGTCTGTACATTACTCAGATCATAATGTGATTTACCCAGGAACAGGCACATTATTTTTCCTTCCAATGACAGAGCCAGACACTCTGTCTTAGTAAGATCACTTAATGAAGTTGTTCGGTGAGAACCTTATGTTAGAGCAGTTCAAGCAGAATGTATATTTTCCTGTCTCTTGAGGAGTAAGAAGCACAATAGCCATGAATTTTCCCCTGGTTTAAGCTTTTTTAAGCTTGTTAATAGACAATAAAGCTACCGTAATTGTTCCTAAAACATCGCTGCAAATCTTTTAAGTATTTTCACAAATCTGTTTTTTCCATAATTCAATTTGCCCTTAAAGCATCAGGAAAAAAATTTATTAATGAGATCCAGAGAATCTTGCTATAAATTTGACCACCATCACTACTACCCCCACTGTAAAAAGTAAACATGAATATGTATAAAAATAACAGCAAGGGGTTCCAGGCTCAATCTCATTATCTTTCTTTTTATTTTATAGTTTTTTTAATAAAAATGTATTTAATGCCAAACTAAAAACATACAACAAAGATCTTATTAGTAGAGGACATGTAAATTAATTTTTCCATTTGAGCATGGTTTAATTTCAGCCATTCTTTCTTCTTTCAGTTTGCTCCATATATTTTGAGTGATAAGAGGAAAGTATATTTTGAGTGATACGAGGTAAAAAGAATGGGTTAAATTATATTTAATGTAAGTCTACATAGTACAAACCAAGGATCCTATTGAAAATTATGACACATCCTATTTTAATGTGACCAGTTCTTTTCACTGCAGAAAAATAGATCTTAAATAACTGAATCTAAATATTAATTTCAGAAACAGCTTACAAAGTCTTTGGTTCTGTTAATATTTGATAGGTGAGACCCTGCTACCTGCCCAGAACAATTAGATGCTGTAAGATATAAAAGAGTAAGATATAAGAACTAAATGTCTTTTTATGTTTTTCTTTTGTGAGTGTTTTTGTTCCCAACTATAAGAAACGGTAACATAAAAGTTTTCATACCTTTAAAAGCTCTAGTCTCATTAAATACACTTGTAAGACAGCTCCTCTTAATTCCTTTCACAAAAGAGACCCTGAAGTTAATTAAGGATGGAGTTAGGGTCACATACAGCACAGTGCCTTACATATATAGTAGGCTATGGAGCGAAGCTCTGTCTATATGAACCAGACTATTTCAAAACAATCACTTCAAACAAAGTTGTCTCCAGGGTGAAAAACAGTAAAATAAGTCTAGTAAAAAAGTTTCCAAATTATAATAGAAAAACTAGAGGGCTTATTCAATATTTACTTTAAACACAATTGCATTTTATGTGACTTCACTCCAAAAAGCTGATGGCAGGAGAAGTGTATATGTATATACCCGGGTGTGAAATAGTCCCTTGCATATGCCTTCAATAATTGGATGGATGGGGAAAAGGGCCTTCACAAAGTATTTGGTATCCATATTACATCTCTTTAACATCTTAATATTCCTTTACATTTCTGGAAACATGGCTCAAATTTCACTCCACTGTACTGTCACCAGTCTATGATTCATAGATCATATGCTCTAAGCTTGAAATGATGGATTGTCCAATCAAACCTTCCAACCAGTGCAAGAATTCTCTGCGATATCCCAGTGAGAATCACTCAGCCTCTACTTTAATAGCTCAAGGAACCCTTTGTACCAAGGCAAACTTTTTCATTTTTAGAAAATAATTTACTTTGAAATACTTCAAATTTACAGAAGAGTTCCTGGTATAATACAGTATGCTACCATCTTCCTCTCTCCTTCTGTTTCCGTAACTGTGGTTTGGTTTTTTTTTTCTTTACTTTTTTTTTTTTTTTTTTTTTTTTTTTTTTTTTTTTTTTTTTGTCTTTTTAAGGCCACATGTGCAGCATATGGAGGTTCCCAGGCTAGTCTAATCAGAGCTGTAGCTGCTGGCCTACACCACAGCCACAGCAACGCCAGATCCAAGCCAAGTCTGTGCCCTACACCACAGCTCACAGCAACGCCGGATCCTTAACTCACTAAGCGAGGCCAGGGATTGAACCCACAACCTCATGGTTCCTAGTCAGATTCATTTCTGCTGTGCCACAACGGGAACTCCCCCTATTTCCATAATTGTTAACATTTCATCACATATGTATGCTCTATCTAAATATCTAATCTCTTTCCCTCTCTCTTTCTCCTTTCATATATATATGAAATGTGTGTAGATAAATATATCTGGTGTGTATATAAACGTTACAATTAGCATTTTTGAATCATTTCCCATAAATATGCAAACACAATTTTCAGTCACTCCTAAACATTTCATTCTATTATCTATCTAAAATCATGATTTCACACTGATACCTGTAATTCCAATCCAAAATCTAAGTTCTTCCTATTTTTCTCCTTTTCACATTTTATAAATACCTTCTACAATAATGAGATACTTAGCTCTCATTAAACTCAGTATATTTATTAACTTATTCAATATTTATTTGCTCAATATATAGCTCTCATTAAACTCAGTATATTTATTAACTTATTCAATATTTATTTGCTCAATATAACCAATCTCCCACCCCTGCTGGACAACTCCTTGGCTCACCCCTCTGCCTTTTCCACCCACTGAGTCCCTCTCCTACTAACCCCTCCCATACTTTGGGTCCAGTAAGCTTATCTTAGGTCTTCTCTCAGCTCCTCCTGTTTCCTTTCCTAGTCATGCAGTGGGCAGGCTGTCAACAATTCAGCACAAATATGAGAAGTGAAAATAAGAAGGAAAACGAAAATAAGAAAACTTTTAACAGGGATTAGGAAGAAATTCTAGAGTCTGCTTTCTTACAACTTTGCCTATCAGTTTTAATTCTACTTTCTTTCCTGCAGTTTTGAAATATTTGAGAATAGTATCACCCATGAATTCTCTTTCTTAAGCCAGACCTCCCCATTTTCTTCATCTGTTTGTTCCTCTTGAACATGGTCTGGAGGGCCTTTACTGCTCTGATAACATTCTCCAAAATTTGTTGAGATTGATTCTTTCAAATATTTTTCTCTTTTTATATATGATTGTCATTCAATGAGAAGAAAAAGCAATATTCATAGAAGTCACAATGTCTGGCCCAGGATTCACTCGAATGGAGACAGAATAGGCAGCTGGCTTTGGAAAACCTCTCCTCTGCCACCCTCTCCACTACACTAAAACATTTGTTTCACCAATGCTGAAAATTCTACTGTTAGAGTTCATTCAATTGATTTATACTAATAATAAATAAATGAACAGAATAGTGAAGGGTGAAAACTATCATCATTGGAGTAAAACAGATCTAGGCTCCATTCCCAACTCTGCCATCAGTAATTGGGCATGTTCCTCATGTATCCAAATCTCAGATTTTAACCTTGAAACAGGTATAACTTATACAGACATTAAGAAGTTTAAATAACTTTTGCAGTTACTGAACAGAGTAAGCCCCTATATACCATTAATTATTTCCTTACGTGTGTAACTGCAAAATTCTTAAAATATAAGTATTTTTAAAGGAGTCATTAAAAATAAAAAATGTGTCGTAACAAACTAAAGTTATGTGGACTGATTAAATTATTCCTATAGGACAGATTAATTAAAGTATCATAAGAATATAGGTTGCCTGGTAGGTGATGATATTTATAAAGAAAGTAGATTTAAAAAGCCATGTATTGTGTTTCAAAACCAAATATTCCCTACTTCCATATGAAATGAGCCTTTTATACAGTCCCATCCCCCTTTTTTTCCCTGGGACTAGTCCCTCTTTGGTTGTGCTTTGTAACTCGATTTTAGTGTATAGTATAACAAAGTAGAGAGGCAGAACATATGCAGTAATTTCTCAATAAGTACATAGCAGGATGACTACAAGTCATTAAAAATTAATAGCAATTGCTGGTATCTACAAGGTTAAACTGCATTATCAGAATCATTTTTTAAAAACCCAGAAAGATTTTAAGTGGGAATGCTTTTCCTAAGTCAGGTGTATAGATGTTCGCTATGTTAGTACTGATTTAATTTCAGTGTAAATTGATTTTACAATGAAAATTGACCAAAAATATTTGTCTATAGGAGCAACAAGAAGTGTGACTTGTTAGAATACTTTGTCCTGGAGTTCCTGTCGTGGCTCAGTGGTTAACGAATCCAACTAGGAACCATGAGGTTGCGGGTTCGATACCTGGCCTTGCTCAGTGGGTTAAGGATCTGGCGTTGCCGTGGCTGTGGCGAAGGCCGGCAGCTATAGCTCCTGTTAGACCCCCAGTCTGGGAACCTCCATATGCCGCGGGTGCGGCCCTAGATAAGGCAAAAAAAAAAAAAAGGAATACTTTGTCCTGGAATTGTACATTTTTTATACAAAAACACTTGAGAATAGATAATACCAATTGCTATTGCCCCTCTTTAGTCATATTTTTCTGTTATTAAGAACACAAAGTGAAACTGATGGATAAAAGCAGCACTAAAACATCATTTCAGAATGAAACTTCTTCAAGTTCCAATACAAAGTAAAAGAAAGAAGCAAAATTTTTGGTCCCTTTTTTTTTTATGCTTTTTATGTGATAGTTGATGTGACTGTGAAATATTTTTTTCAATTATAATGGTCTCTTGTTTCTTTTTATCTTCATTTCACTACTTGTTTCTTGACATAATTGCTTGGCTCTTCGTTCATGATCCAGAATTTCTTTTGGGAACAGGTTTTTCTCATCAAATACTGCTTTCAATGCTACAAAATGATGAAGAAAATGACATATAAATTATATTTGGCAAAAGATCCAATTAAATGAAATAGTGGGGAGAAAAATTCAAGTTTTACTTCTTATCAAAATGTGAATGTTTCTAAAACCAAGAGTGTTCTGGGGAAATTTCCTCTTAAGCTTGTGCTATTCCTTGTAGTTCAATTTAAATTTAAAAGTTAAATTTTAACAGAATTTGTTCTATTAATCTATTTATATCATGATAGAGATCTACCATTAAATAGCAGAAAACTAAAGATACTTGTGTTTTCCATTTTTGTTTTTCAATCTATTTAACAGCTATCAAGGACTCATAAAAAGCCAAGAACAAATTATTCTGTATTGAAATAAGACAATTAAAATCATCAAAACACAGTTTGAGTGTCTGCATGACTAAACAAGTGCATCTGCAATCACATCCTTATAAGATACTTTGATCTGCAGGGATCTATGGCTTCAGAAGAAAAAGAGCCAAATTATCCCCAGGAATGGTTATATTGTGCATCAGTGAGAAGCAGGAGGAAATGTGCCAAGCATTCAAAAAAATAATTTTGGCCTTTTGCTAAATTTTGTCATTTCAACAAATGTTTATTGAATATATATTATGCACAACATTCTGTGCTCAAGCGTAAATGGGACATAAATATGACTTAGTAACAGGCTTCCTTCCAACTGGTAGAAAGTGGAAGCAGTGGCCAAATAACCAAAATATCATATAAAATAGGATACTGTTCTAAGAGACTATGAGCAATGTAAATTGTGATTAAACATACGAAGAGATGATAATAATATGCAGAGATCGGAGGAAATGCTTTAAGAATTGGATGCTATTTGAGATCGATCTTGAAGCCCAGAGGGGATTTTCATTGATAATGAGGACCATGGAGATGAGAAAGGGTTTGCAAGGCGAAAAAGAAATATCAACTAGAAGGAACAAACTGCAATAAAAGTACTGAGAAACAAGAGCTATTCTTCAGATAGCTCTGAATTATTCAGTACCATTTAACAGAAGTGTGAAAGATACAAAGGAGAGGAACATGAAATGAGATTAGAGTTGGATTGAGGATCACTTTAAATGCCAAGCCAAGAGATGTGAAATAAAGAAACCACATAAACATTGAGTAACTCATAGTATAGAGGCATCTTTACACATTTAGATGAAAAAAAATCAAAAGCAAAACTCTCCACACCCTGTACAAACATGACTATGAATGTCAGTATCTTGCCCCCTTTGCTCATGGATGTTATACAAGAACAACCAGGAAAATGAGGGGAAATAACTCTGCAAACAAATTCCACGTTCATTAAAACCCAAAAGCAGACATAAGCTACTGACTATAAAACACGAAGAAGAGCAGCTACAGTTGAGACTGTGCAGAAGCTGTACAAGATAAATAAACAAGAATGGAGAGTGTAAGAAGGCCAGCAGCAGCATTTCAGAAAGTGCTAGCCAAGACATGCTCACTGAAGATGAGGGGCTAACCCTGTGGTCCACATGATTTAGTTTTGATTTATATCTATGGATCCTACATGGAGATGAACAGAGCTGGAAGCAAGAGCTCTCCCCAGCCTCATTTGGTTCAGAGAAACAGATGAGGCAGGGCTATATAAAGAATCACACTCAAGAGACATTTTCTGCTAAAAGCTATCTGCCTCTGTAGGTTGTAAAACTTAAAGACCACATTCCAAGCTCTTGCCCAGGGACCTACTACAAATTTTAAATCTGAGAAAACCAAACTCATTATGTAATTAATCAAAAGAGTACATTTTTAAAAACTGGTATAGCACAGACAAGATTTTATAAGCAAAATTAAAAACAAAACAAAATGAAATTTTAAAAGAGAAATACAAATCAAAACTACAATGAAGTATCACCTCACACCAGTCAGAATGGCCATCCTTAAAAAGTCTACAAACAATAAATTTTGGAGAGAGTGTAGAGAAAAAGGAACCCTCTCACACTGTTGTTGGGTGTATAAATTGGTGCGGTCACTATGGAGAACAGTATGGAGGTTCCTTAAAAAACTAAAACTAGAGTTACCATATGATCCAGCAACCCCATTTCTGGGCATAGATCTGGAGAAAACTCTAATTTGACAAGATACACACATCTCAATGTTCACAGGAACACTATTACAATAGCCAAGACATGGAAGCAAACTTAATGTCCACTGACAGATGAATGGATAAAGAAAATGGAATACTACTAAGCCATAAAAAAGAATGAAATAATGCCATTTGCAGCAACATAGATGGACACAGAGATTATCATATTAAGTGAAATGTCAGACAAAGACATATGATGTCACTTAAATGCGAAATCTGAAAAATGATACAAATGAACCTATTTACAACAGAATTGAGATTTACAGACATAGAAAGCAAACTTATGGTTAGCAAAGGGGATGGTGTGCAGAAGATAAATTAGTAATTTAGGATTAACATAGATACATTACTACATGGAAAGCAGTCAAACAACAAGGACTTACTGTATAGCACAGGGAACTATACTCAGTAACTTGGAATAACCTATAATGGAAAACAATTTGAAAAAGTATACACACACACACACACACACACACACACTCAACTGTCTAACTGCTCTTCTTGTTTTGTAGGCAACAGCTTGCCTCTGCTTTTGGGTTTTACTGAATGTGAAATTTGTTTGCAGAGTCATTATCCCCTCATTTTCCTGGGGTTTTTTGTTTTGCTTTGTTTTGTTTTGTCTTTTTGCCTTTTCTAGGGCCACACTCGCAGCATATGGAGGTTCCCAGGCTAGGGGTCTAACAGGAGCTGTAGCCGCCAGCCGACACCACAACCACAGCAATGCAGGATCTGAGCCGCATCTGCAACCTATACCGTAGCTCACAGCAACGCCGGATCCTTAACCCACTGAGCAAGGCCAGGGATCGAACCCGCAACCTCATGGTTCCTAGTCGGATTCATTAACCACTGAGCCACGATGGGAACTCCCGTGTTTGTTCTTATACAGCATCCATGAGCAAAGGGGCAAAAAGCATATATATCATATATATATGATATGAATCATATCATATATATATATGATTCATTTTGCCGTATACCTGAAACTAACACAATAATTTGTTTAAAAAGATCATCACAACTATCAATACGTGGATCACCACCAGAAAATGCTGCCTTTGGACATATAAATATTGCTACTAAACATTTTGTCACAAATTAAATTTTAAAACTTAAAATATCTGCCTCTATGAAGGAAGATCATAGAGCAAAAGTAAAAGGACTCAGGGAGGAAATCAAGACACAAAAGGAAGTGATGAAATGTCCGCTGGCAGAACTCAGGGGAGAAAATTATCACACGGGAGAACAGAGTGCAGGGTAACACATTGGAAAACAGAGTACATGAGTGAGAAAAACAAATATAATAAAGTGAAAGTTAAAAAGAACAAATGGACGACAAATCAGAAGGCAAATGCCACACACCTGACAATGTAGAAGTACATAATTAACAAAAATTGGGAGAGTAACAAAGAAGTTTCATTCATGTTAAATCGCTAACAGCCGAGAGATGAAGTTTTAAACGGATAAGTGATAGCAGTACAAGCAAATTTAACAAAAGCACAAAGAAAAATACTGAATAAAATTATGTAGTGGAAGGGGGGAAGGCAATGAAGAAAAATGCTCATTTTATTATCAGTTAGCATGGATCAAACCATTATTGTTCTACAAAAATAAAAGGCTAGCAGAATTACATGAACCTATAAGTGTAAAATAACTACCAGAAAAAAAACATATAATCTCCCCTGCTCAAATAAAAACAAAAAGATTATAGCTCTGGTGAAAACTTCAAAAATACATGTAAAAATAAATATCATAAAAGAGTATGAGGAATACAAAACCCAAATATCTATTTTCAAGTGTGCCCAGTTTCATGATTTTTAAAAAATAACCTTTTGGTTGTATCAAAAGCAAAAACCCAACACACATCTAAAAGAAAATGATTCCAAAAATTTGAAATAAAAGGACTGTAAAAGTATAACAGGCAAATCAAAATCAAAAGGAAGCAAGGGTCAAAATCTAAAAGTGTAAATGCATGCAGAAACCCTCAAATGATACACAGAAACCTGTAGTAGTGATTGCCAGAAATGGGAGATAATGGGAACTGAACAGTTAGTATCAAGGAAGGGAGAGAGACTTCTCACTGAATAGCTTTTTTATATATTCTAATTTGACCAGTGTTAATATATGCTGTTTGTCATATAAGAATATATTTTGGAGAGTTCCCTGGTGGTCCAGTGGTTAGGATTTGGCACTTTGACCACTGTGGCCAGAGTTCAATTCCTGGTCCGGGAACTGACATCCTACATCAAAAAAAAAAAAAAAAAAAAAAAGGAAAGAAAGAATATATTTTGTCGTTTTTAATATTTTTTTACTTATTTATTTTGTCTTTTGTCATTTTTTAGGGCCTCACCCATGGCAGATAGAGGTTCCCAGGGTAGGGGTCGAATGGGAGCTACAGCTGCCAGTCTACGCCAGAGCCACAGCAACGCAGGATATGAGCCATATCTGCAAACTACACCACAGCTCATGGCAACACCGGGTCCTTAACCCACTGAGCAAGGCCGGGGATTGAACCCAAGTCTTCATGGATACTAGTCGGGTTCGTTAACCACTGAGCCACCATGATGGGAACTCCCAACATAATTTGTTTTTTAGTGATACAAAAATGAAACCTGGACCTACCTCATAAGCAAAGCTTCAAATGAAAACACTTTCTTTGACCGAAAACAAAGAATTATTTCTACAATGTATTTGATTGGCAGCTTGAGGTAGATAATTTATTTATGCCTAAGTGTTTTTGCCTAAATGGCATAAATAGCATAAACATTTCCTAGATTTACATGCTTTTCAATTTAAAAAGAGAATAAAGTGTGATTTCATATTAATCAAAATAATTTTAATTGAAAAGAAATTATAAGGTATATCACAAATTCATATCTTCAAAATATGTCCCCAAATGCAATGAGATATTCCTTAACCAAACGCAGTGTCTACAAAGGTATAGGAGGGAATTTAGAGAAGAAAAAGATATAAAGAATACACTACTCCTGTAGTCTAATCACTACCAGTTGAAGAGTTAGAAAATATCACAAAACATAAAATACTCAAACATTAGTATCTGAAAGGACTTCCTCAAAATCTTATGTAGAGTATTTAAAATATCTTTGGAGTTTCTGCTGTGTCACAGCGGCCTCGGTGGTATATCAGCCACGTCTCCTCAGCTCCAGGATGCAGGTTTGATCCAGGCCCAGTGCAGTGGGTTAAATGATCTGGCATTGCAACAGCTGCCATATAGGTTGTAAATGTGGATCGGGGATCCGATTCCTGTCCTGGGAACTACATATGCCGCAGGGCAGCCAAAAAAGAAAAAATTTAAAAAGCTAAAATATGGAGTTCCCGTCGTGGCGCAGTGGTTAACGAATCCGACTAGGAACCATGAGGTTGCGGGTTCGATCCCTGCCCTTGCTCAGTGGGTTGACGATCCGGCGTTGCCGCGAGCTGTGGTGTAGGTTGCAGACGCGGCTCGGATCCCGCGTTGCTGTGGCTGCGGTGCAGGCCGGTGGCCACAGCTCCGATTAGACCCCTAG
>PVHT021183693.1:24036698-24132546 GCA_004024745.2 Catagonus wagneri
CTAAAATATATAAATTTTAATTAAAAAAAGAAAAAACGCTTTCCACTGGCCTGACACCAGCAGTACAAGACAGTGTGGATTTCAGCAGTTAGCGGTTGATCCTGTCCTCTATGACTACAGATAAGCACCTCAGAATCACAAGACATTCAAGCTCTCCCGAGTTCCACTGTGAAAGTCAAAATGTTACTTCTGAAATAAACTCTATCTGTTTTCCTGAGATTTATCTCTCGAGTAGATAAGGAATTTTCATAATTGACTGAGTTTTAGGATAATTAAACCAATAACTAATCAATAGGCCTTTGTAAATTCTTGAAAGGGGCAACCCTCCTGGGATTTTTTTTTTTTTTTTTTTTTTTGGGCCACGTCCACAGCATATGGAAGTTTCCAGGCCAGGGAACAAAGTCACATCACATCAGTGACCTGAGCCACAGTAATGACAACACTGAATCCTTAACCCAATGAGCCACCAGGGAACTCTGTGGTTATTTTTTTTTTTTTAGGTAAAAAGCAAATTATTAAAATTCTATGCAAGGGTGGATACCTGTTTCCTGGAACTCAAGCTTATAATTTTTGGAGATGTCTTTAAGAAAGTGAATATAAAATTACAAATATAAAATTTTTCATAAAAGTGGCTATGTAGAATGAGAAAAATAAATCTCAACAAAATAACTGGAGCTTTGTAGAGCTGAGTCCTTTTCTTCTCAGATCTCTTCTAAAAATGATTCCTGTTCACAACCTGGCTTCCTCTCTTCACCTAGAACATCAGCTCCCAGAAACTCCTAATACTCACAAGGGTCTTTGTGGATAAGGCCTATAACCTCAACCTACATCAGCTTCACTGGCAATCTCCTTTATGTGGTGAAAGTGATGCCATTAACCTAACACCTAACTGAACAACAATAATCAATTCTTTTCACTATTCAGTGTAACAACATCTGCTGGGTTAACTCATAATGTTTTCATTTGCTGATATGAGTGAGTTTGCTTTGGATTATGATACATGTAAAAAATCATTAACCACTTACTTAACCCATATAAGATGATAAAGGAATGTCATTAACTCTGCCATGATGACTTGTTTTTCTGATGTAATAACTTGGCAAGGCTCTTTAAAGCTCCCAGTTATTCAATCAAACACTAATCTAGGTGTTGCATTGAAAAACTTTTGCAGATGTAACTGAAGTCCCTAACCAATGGACTTTAAGTAAGGGAGATTATTCTGGATAATTTGGGTGAGCCAGACTTCATCAGTTGAAAGACCTTAAAAGCATGACTGAGGCTTTTCTAAGAGAGAAGAGAAATTCCAACACTGGACACAGGCTTCTGCCTGTGCCCAGAGTCCCACCTTCTTCCTTTCCTAACTACCTGTGGACAAAGCAGCTAGAGCCTGTGCCCAGTCTTCCCCTGATCTTTTTTTCTAACTCAACCATATTCATTTGAGACTTGTTCAGCCAGCCCTCACTCACAGTCCCACAAGGCAATTCCCTGTCATCAGTTTCAATGTATGGTCCTGCCAGTTCTGCTTCCCTGAACCCTGACTGATACACTTGCCATTAAGTGCCCTGTTTAACATAGAACAATCGTGAAGGGTGAAGTATTCTTATGGAGACAAATAGACGGGTTTGTCAAGGTTCCTGTGGTTTGTGACTGAAATCTGTGGAATACTCCTTGTAAAGAAAATTTATTTTTATTCAAATATACAGCTTATCTTAAATTAGCATCCTCAAGTTCCCACGTAAGTGTTAGGAAGGACCTCAAACCTCAAACATCTTGCCTTATGGGTCCAACAATTTACTTAGAATCTTAGTGAGTAGTTAACCCAGAAGGGATAGTTACAGCTAATGTATATGGATTTATTGTTCACATCCCTTCTTTAAACCTTCTAGAGACTTCCTTAGCACTTAAACCCAAATTTCTTGCCCACGCTACATGGCCCATCATGACCTGACCCTAACCCCCTCCAACCTCACCCCTGCCTTCTCTACTCCAGCAACACTGAATTTCTTTTTGTCTCTGAAATGTGCCGAACTTGTTCCCACCTCAGAAGCTTTTCACTTCTATTCCCTGTGCTTGGAATATTCTGCCTTCAAGTTTTTTTGTAGAACTGCTTCCTTTTATCTTTTGGGATTCAGCTCAACAACTAGAGACCTTCACCAATGCTCCTTCTAGTCATCCTCCTGACATTATTTTGCTTTATTTTCTTCATACCTTTTATCAATAGCACTATCCAAACTTATCTTCCTATATTTTGTCACTTATGAATTGTCTCTTACCCAGAGGTGATAAATTCGATGACAGCAAAGGTCTTGTCTGCCTTTATATTCCACATACCCTTAGCACCCAGTATTGTGTCTGGTATATAGAAGATGTTCAAAAAATGTATTCATTGAATAAATGAACAAATGAGTGAAGATATATCCTGGCTGGTAAAGGGGCAGGCTCACTCCTCACAGTTTGGATTTACTGCATTCCAGAGACCTGAGGGGCTCTATTCTGGTAATAGAAGGGTGGTTCTCCATGTCATTTATCTGTATAGCCATCCAATTACCACAACTCCTGCTCTCGAAAATTAACACCAAGTGTTACTGGTTACCATTTACATTCTCTATTTCCTACTTTGGGAAATATGACATTAAATATTCATCATTTTATTTTATAGTTGGCTTCCCAACAAGATTTGTTATAATGATAACCAAAAGGTGTTTTTAAATCAATAAAAATGAGAGACAGGATTAAGATGGTGGAATAGAAGGACTGAAGCTCAACTTCTCTCAAAAAAATAACAAAATTACAACCAAATGCTGAACAAGTTTCAACCAAATGGACTGGAAACTTTCAAAAAGATATTCTACTCTAGAAGACAAACAGGAGGCCACATCAAGAGGTAGGAGAGGCGATTACATGATATAAGCAACCCCACACCTCCTGGGTGGGAAACCCACAGACTAGAAAGTAACTGTATCACAGAGTCTCACCTACAGGAGTGAGAGTTCTGAGTTCTCACCCACACCTTGGGATCTGGCACCTTGGGAGAAAGAGCCCCCAGAGCATCTGGCATTGAAGGCCAGTGGGGCTTGTGCGCATGAGCTCCATGGGACTGGGGGAAACAGAGACCCCATTCTTGAAAGGCGCATACAGACTTTCATGTGCACTGGGTCCCAGGGCAAAGCAAAGGCTCCATAGGAATCTGGGTCGGACTTGACTGCAGTTCTTGGAAGATCTCTTGGGAAAACAGGAGGTGACTATGGCTCATTGTGGGGGAAGGATACTGGAGGCAAAGCTCTTGGAAATACTCATCAGTGTGTGTTTCTCTGGAGATGGCGATTTGGTGAAAATCTGGCCCACCCATCACCACTGAGAAGCCCCAGGCTAAACAATAATCCAGGTGGGAGCACAGCCCCACCCATCAGTAAAAAGGCTGCCTAAAGATCCCCGCAGGCACACAGCCACCTTTAGCCTTTAATCTCATGCAGAGACAAAGCCCCCACCACCACCACCAGAGGGATAGGAAGCAGCCTCACCTACCAGTGGACAGGCACCAGTCCCTCCCATCAGGAAGTCTACAGCAAGCCCCAGTACCAACTTCAGCCACAAGGGAGGCAGACACCAGAAATAAGAGAGGTTACAGGTCTATTGTTTGCAAAAAGGACACCACACCAAAAACCTATAAATATGAAAAGACAGAGAACTATAATTCAGATAAGGGAGAAATAAAAAAAAAAAAACAGAAAAACAGCTAAGTGATCTGGAGATTATCAGTCCCCAGGAAAAAGACATAGACTGTTGACGCTGAAGATGATGCAAGACATTGGAAATAAACTGGAGGCAAAGATTGATAATTTGGAGTTCCCGTCGTGGCTCAGTGGTTAACGAATCCGACTAAGAACCATGAGGTTGCGGGTTCGATCCCTGGCCTTGCTCAGTGCGTTAAGGGTCCGGCGTTGCCGTGAGCTGTGGTGTAGGTTGCAGACGTGGCTCGGATCCTGCGTGGCTGTGGCTGTGGCGAAGGCCGGCGGCTACAGCTCCTGTCAGACCCCTAGCCTGGGAATCTCCATATGCCGCAGGTGTGGCCCTAGATAGGCAAAAAGACAAAAAAAAAAAAGATTGATAATTTATAGGAAACACTGACCGAAGAAATACAAGATTTAAAACTTAAGCAAATAGAGATGCAAAATACAATAACTGAAATAAAGAATTCATTAGAAGCAACCAACAGCAGAATACAGGAGGCAGAAGAACGAATAAGCGAGGTGGAGGACAGACTAAAGGAAACCACTGATATGGAACAGAAAAGAGAAAAAGATTGAAAAGAAATGAAGAGAATCTCAGAGAACTCTGGGACAACGTTAAATGCACCAACATCCATATTACAGAGGTGCCAGAAGGACAAGAGAGAGAGAAAGGGACAGAAAAAATATTCAGAGATAATAGCTGAAAACTTCCCTAATATGGTAAAGGAACCACTCACTCAAATCCAGGAAGCACAAGTACCATATAAAATAAACACAAGGAGGAACACCCCAAGGCACATATTAATCAAACTGACCAAAGTTAAAGGCAAAGAGAAAATACTGAAAGCACCTAGGGAAAGGAAACAAATAACGTGCAAGGAAACCCTGATAAGGTTACTGGCAGATTTTTCAGCAGAAACTCTGCAGGCCAGAAGGAAGTGGCATGATATACTTAATGTGATGAAAGGGAAAAACTTCCAACCAAGATTACTCTACCCAGCAAGGTTCTCATTCAGATTTGAAGGAGAAATCAAAAGCTTTACAGATAAGAAAAAGCTAAGAGACTTCAGCAACACTAAACCAGCTTTGCAACAAATACTAAAGGAACTTCTCTAGGCAGAAAAGAAAAGCTCACAAGCAGAAACAAAAATATCATAAATGACAAGGCTCACCAGTAAAGACATGTCTATAGTAAAGATACACAATTATGCTACCAAAATCAGAAATTGTGAGAAGAGGAGGATACAAATGCAGGACACTTGAGATGCACTTGCAATTAAGAGACCAATAACTTAAAACGATCTTGTATATATATAGACTCCTACATGAAAACTTCAGGGCAACTGCAAACCAAAAATCTACAATTGATACACAAATAAGAAATTTCAATTCAAATACAAAAGAGAGTCATCAAACCACAAGAGGAGAGAACAAGAGAAGAAGGGAAGAAAAAGAGCAACAAAAACAAATCCAAAACCATTAGTAAAATGGCAATAAGAACATACAAATCAATAACTACCTTAAATGTTAATGGACTAAATGCCTGGACCAAAAGACATAGACTGGCTGAAATGGATACAAAGACAAGACCCATATATACGCTGTCTTCAAGAGACCCACTTCACTTCCAGGGACATATACAAATTGAAAGTGAGAGGATGGAAGAAAATACTCCATGCAAATGGGAATCAATAGAAAGCTGGAGTAGCAATACTCATATCAGGCAAAATAGACCTTAAAATGAAGAATATTTTGAGAGACAAAGAAGGACATTACATAATGATCAAAGGACCAATCCAAGAAGAAGATAGAACAATTTTAAATATTTATGCACCCAACATAAGATCACCACAATATATAAAGCAACTGCTAACAACCTTAAAAGGAGAAGTAGACAATAACACAATAATAGTGGAGGATTTTAACACCCCACTTACAAAAATGGTTAGATAATCCAGACAGAAAATCAATAAGGAAACACAAGCCCTGAATGAAGCATTAGACCAGATGGACTTAACAGATATTTATAGGACATTCCAGCTAAAAGCAACAGAATACACATTCTTCTCAAGTGCACACAGAACATTCTCTAAGATTGATCACGTCCTGGGCTACAAATCAAGCCTCGATAACTTTAAGAAAATTGAAATCATATCAAGTATCTTTTCCGACCACAATGCTATATGACTAGAAATCAACAACAAGAAAAAAATCTGCTAAATTAAATAAGTCAGCAAAGACAAATGTATTGTATCACATATGTGGAATATTAAAAGATATAAAAAGCTAGTGAAATTAATAAAAAAGAAGCCAACTCACCAAAAAATAAGCAATGAAAATGAAAGATGGAGTGGTCATGAAGCTACCCAAACATTTACACTAAAATAAAGTGATTTGGTTATTTTAATAAAGCAAAGTTAATATTTTGTCATTTTATCCTTCCCTGGCCGGGTTGGCCACTAGATATATATCAGATGAAGAATAGCAGCAAACCTCACAAAGTCACCCAGTCAAGAAGGGATTTAGCAACTATGTAAATACAGCACTACAATGACCAGTTGTTGTTACTCTACAAACATATAGTATCCCAAAAACTTCCTCTTTAATTCATATCCTCCAGCCTAGTCTAAATTCTCTAGATATGTGCTTCTCAAACTTTACTGTGCATAAGAATCACCTAGAAATCCTGTTAAAATGCAGGTTCTGGTTCAATAGATCTGAGCTGAGGCCTCTGACGCTGCATTTCTCCTGGATGATGGGGTGATGTCCAGGCTAAGATCCACTGCCAGCATTTTCACATCAAAGTTGTAATTGCTAAATCTAGACTGTAGATCAGTGTGGCCAAGCTTCTTTGAATTTCAGCCATCATTGAGTAACAATCAGGTAACAAAGCAATCGGTTGTTGGCAGAGTAGTGAGGGATGACCAAAATGCTATGGCTCTTAAATATGATCATGGTTCAGGACCTGTTCAATCTTTTTTTTTTTAAGATTTTATTTTTTTAAGAATAGTTTTAGGCTTACAATAAAATTAAAGTACAAAGATTTCTCCTATATTCCCTGCCCCTCCACATGCAAAGTTTCCCTATTATCAAAATCATTTACCAGAGTGGTATGTTTCTTAGTAAGGATGAATCTATACTGACACATAATAATCACCCAAAGTGCTTAGTTTACCTGAGGGTTCACCCTTGGTATTGTACATTTTACAGATAGTTAAAGGATAATAACAAACTTCCTTCATTATAATATCATACAGGGTATTTTCACTGACCTAAAAAAATCCTCTGTGCCCCTCCTATTCACCTCTTCCCTTCCTTCACTGATCTTTCTACTGTCTCCATAGTTTTGCCTTTTCCAGAATATCATATAACTGGAATCATACCGCATGTACATTTTCAGATTAGTTTCTTTCATTTAGTAATATTTATGTAAGATTCCACCATGTCTTTTCATCACTTGATAACACTTTATTTTAATGCTAAGTAATATTCTATTGTCTGGATGTACCACAGTTTAGCTATTCACCTATTGAAGAACACCTTGGTTGCTTCCAAGTTTTGGTGGTTATGGATAAAGCTACTATGAATATCTGTGTGCAGGCTTTTTTTTTTCTTTTTAGGGCCGCACCTGGAAGCTTCCAAGCTAAGGGGCAAATCGCAGCTACGGCTATCAGCCTATGCCATAGCCACAGCAACTCTATATCTGAGCCATGTCTGTGACCTACACCACAGCTCATGGCAATGCCGGATCGCCAACCCACTGAGCAAGGCCAGGGATCCAACCCACATCCTCATGGATACTAGTCAAATTCTTTTCAGCTTTGCCACAATGGGAACTATGTGCAGGCTTTTGTATGGAAATAAGTTTTCAACTCTTTTGGGTAAATGCCAAGGGGCATGATTACTGGATTGTATAGTAAGAATATGTTTAGTTTGTAAAAAACTAACAAACTGTTTTCCAAAATGGCTGTATAATTTTTTACTCTACCAGCAGTGAATGAGAGTTCCTGTTGCTCCACATCCTCACCAGCATTTGATGCTGTCAGTGTTCTGGTTTTTGGCCATTCTAATGGGTGGGTAGTGATATCTCATGGTTCTTTTATTTTGCATTTCCCTGATGATACATGATACCTAACATATGTTGAACCTTTTAAAAAATGTTAACGATATGTTAATGACTTCCAGTTTATAGGACTCAAATTTTGGTGGGCATGGGTGTGACTTTCAAAATGATATGGTACTATTATGCAAATAAAGATATAAAATAATAGGAAGGATTTTTACTTCCAATATATCTCTTGAGTTTTGTGCTCAATCTGGATCTTTAGCTACCTAAAATTTCCTAGAATGAATCATGTGTAGGAATTTCTCTTTTCTTACTTAAAATGAATATATCTATAAATGTGTTCTTCTTGTATTAAATGATTTGTGCAAGTACGAAGATTCCATACTACCCAATTAATTTTCTTTACTGGTACTAAATTTAAGATTATATTTTAAAGCAAAGATATATCAAGATGTATCAGATAGACGCTGCTGAAATCCTATGTGTATACCTCTTACCTGTAGCTTAAGAACTATACAGAGTAAGTTTGTGTATCAGTGAAAAACCAGCACTGTCTCTAGCACATCCTTCTGGGTAGACAGATTCTGGCTGATCTCACCATCTTTAACTATTTTGCCCCTCTTTGTAAATTGCAGGTCACTACAGATATGCAAACTCTTTCTTATCTAGTAGAGTTTTAATTGACTTCCTCCCCTTCTTTGGAAACACCAGTTTTGGTACCTACCTGCAAAATAGATTAGGGACTGTTACCTTGAAGAAATTGTCAAGTCCTCTTACCAAATTTTCGATTCTTCCAGTTTTCTTCAATCCTCCCAACTAACTTATCTTCAGTTCCTCTCACACTTATCTAAAACTGAGAACTAAATCCTGATGGCTCAAATCTTTATCCAGACTCTATGCTGTCTTGCAACAACTGTTCGTTGCTGTCCAGACCTCCAGGACTCCAGTGCAACTGACCTTTGCCACCTCCTCCTAACATCTCACTCACCTGGTTTTGCAGGAGCAAGGCCAACAAGAATCCCTGAGGCACTTCTTAGATAACTGTTTTGTCCCACCCAGGAGATTTATGATCACCTATGGGTTGTTCAGCAATGAACAGTATTCATTCATCTTGAACAAAGGTGAGGGGGCTGACAATGTTGAACCTCACCTGAACCCTGTATTCCTAGAACACAGAGGCAGTTAAGAAATGTCCCCACCTGCTTGTGTTCCAGAAACAGATAAGAGCAAAGGACCACTCTGCTCTCTCTCATTCTGAGATAAGTACCTCTCCACCTACTGCACAAATCCAGTAAAACTGGCAGATTCATTAACCTGCCTCTAAAACAGCTCAAGCCCCTTTTCCTTTTTATTAGATGTTCCTCTTTAGTGAATATTCTCCCTGAATATTCTCCCTGTTGTAATACCTCGAATAAAACCATCTCTTTCATTGTCCTATACGTTTTGTCTTTGACAGAACAATAACAACAACAAAACAATTCACCTGAGGTATCAGGAACAACAGTATTTTCTCTACATTGGAAGTTTTAAAGGCTTTATAGATACA
Source organism: Catagonus wagneri (assembly GCA_004024745.2). Classification (NCBI taxonomy): domain Eukaryota; kingdom Metazoa; phylum Chordata; class Mammalia; order Artiodactyla; family Tayassuidae; genus Catagonus; species Catagonus wagneri. The sequence continues at coordinate 24,046,042 of PVHT021183693.1, forward strand.
ATTTGAATGACTTTTGGGGAATTTATTGGCAAAACCTGACCCAGAGCCACTTCTAAGTAGTTTCCAGTTTTTTAATAAAGCATATCAGAAAGGGGTTTCAAGCTGTTTGAGAACCTACAGGGAACAACTTGGAAGCTAAAGAGAGAGTGAGAAAGATGTTTCAACTTGAAAGGGAAAGAAAGAAAATACAAAAGGACATTAAAAACCCAGTTGGTAAAACTAAAAAGTCACCTGGGGGTTATGAAGTGTTCCAAAACTCTCCTAAGTTCCAAAGTGATAGTTTAGAACGATGAAAGTAGGTCTGGCAAAATGCCTCTCATCATACAGCTGCCAAATAACCTTCCGTGCACCCTGTAATTACGGAGATTGCAGGAATGTGTGGAAAATGCAGTGCAAAGAGTGAAGGTAGACTCTGTAATGATAGTGTGGAGGGGGGAATATATTGGTAACTGAGCTTTTTTAAGTGCTTATCTATAATAACAAATTTTAAATTCAGTAGCCTCCTAAAAAAAAGATGAACAATTTTAAATAAGAGTGATAAAAATAAGTATTATGGTGAAATAGCTGCTTTTAGAAATCAGCGTAAGAATAGGTTTCCTAGGGAATATGATTTCGACACTATTTGAACAAGGGAGGCTACATCTAAAAATATTAATAACAGACATTTCTCAACTAGCATCCACCTTTTACCAGTGGTGAGAAACTAGACAAGTTATTTAAACTATTTTTCTATGCCACAGAGTCTATGCCAGAGACTCTTTATATGGAAAATAGGGGCAATAATAATTCCTATATCATAGAGCAATTTTAGTGGAATAATAATAATAAAATATCATTAATAAAAAATGTATGAAGCTCATTAGGTGACAAACTGTGCAAAGGGCTTCACATGGATTATTTCACTTAATGATCACATGACAAGGATGTAACTAATACGATGCCCATTTTTAGTTGAAGAAACTAAGGCATAGAAGCTGCCATTGTAGCTAAGCAGGTTAGGACCCTGAATAGGATCCATGAGGATGGGGATTTGATCCCTGGCCCCACTTGGCGGGTTGAGGATCCAGCGTTGCTGCAAGCTGTGGTGTAGGTTGTGGATGCAGCTTGGATCTGGCATCGCTGTGGCTGTGGTGTAGGCTGGCAGCTGCAGCTCTGATTCGACTCCTAACCTGGGAACTTCTATGTGCCGTGGGTGTAGCCTTAAAAAGATAATAAAAGAAAAGAAAAAAAGAAACTAAGGCATAGAGTGTTTACCTGACATGCTCAAGGTCATATAGGTAGCAAATGGTCGGGTCTTGACTTGAAGCCAGGCTTATGCTTGAACTCTTTCCCTTACTATACTTCTATTGCTCTGAGTCTTCCAGGTTTCATTCCTTCTAAATATATAAATTCTCCAAAAGACAACCATAACCAATAACACCTTAAAACTTAGTAGGAATAATGACTGTGATTTCAAAGGTTAAAAAATAATAGAATGGACCAGGAGGGAATAGCCTGAATAGCCAGGGAAGATGATCCTATGCCAACAATCAATGCATTGCCCCTCAGCTCCAAATCCACTCTTCACTGCTTGCTGCCTGATAACGGATTGGAGCCCGGTGAATGCTTCTCCTTTGTCAGCTGGTATGATGTTGAGCTCTGTCACTAGAGGGCACTAGAGGGACACAGGAAGAGAAATGGATTTCTCTTCCAAGTAGGTGCTCCTCTCACCAGGCTCGCTGGGCAGTTCCTCCAGCACTAGAGCCTATATTAATACTTCACTGGAATTAAGCTCCTCCAGTGCCTTCTCCAGCTACAGACTTCTGTGATGCAAGTATGGCTTCTCCAGAACCAGCAGCTTCCCTTGTCCCTCTCTCAGGTGGCTTTGCAGCAGCAGAGTACCACTTGCCTGGCACCATCCAATGACTGACTTTCTGTAACCCCTACCCCTACCCCCACCCCCAGGCAGGCAGAGGGACACCAACGGGACACCTCCCTGTGAACAGCATCCCCTGCACTCCTCTGAGGGCTCTGCAGTGAGTTCTGAGATCCCCACGTCCCTGTGGATGGCTTCACCAGCGCCCCTTGAAAGCAGATTTCTGCAAGTTCCACCTGCAACTCTGCCACATGAATAAGCCCCCTCCCACAAGGTCTGGGCCTCAACCCAAGCTTGGGCGGGCATCTTTCCTGTTCTCTCAGGTCTAGGAGTAGTGGTTGATCTTTAGATCTGCTATTCCTGTGTTCTTTAGAATTCTCTTTACTTCTTACCAGCCCCGGCTCTACAATGTGCATATTTAGTATCTAAACATCAGAAAAAAAAAAAATGAACCTAAAAATAAAATTAATTCTAAACACACCTTGACTGCAGGTGTAGTTGACTGTAGATGCTCTTGACTATTACTGTTCTTCATGTTTCCTCCCTTCTATATATAGTCTGTTTCTTGGAAACGTGTTAGCTTTTCTTGGTAGACATCCCACAGTTACCTCCATCTCAACACATTCTAAAATTAAGTCTAAATCATCTTTTCTTTCTACATTTCCATTCTCAATAATCACCTTTTTTGTCACAGTTATCTAGACTAGAAACATGATAGTCACACGTCTTAACATTTCAACAGGGCACGTAATCTTTTAAATTCGATCTTTGTAACACTTCTCAAATTAGTTACTTCCTTTCTCAGGCCTCCTCATCTTCAAAATAATAATAGTTACCATTTATGAATGCTTATTATGTGCTAGTCATTGTGCTAAAATTAACCCAAAACTCCAAGAAGTAGGTATCATTAGTCCCATTTTACAGACAAGAAACCTGAGACTTTATAGTTTATATAACTTATTCAGTTATAAACAACTACTAAAAGGCAAAGTAATCATTCAAAAGCATGTAGCTGATGGCATACGAGTTCCCACTACTATAACACATACACTGCCTTCAGTCTAGCCTGATTATAATGCATCCACTACACAGTTTCCAGAAAACTTTCTGAAATGCAAATCTGGTCATGTTACTTTTAAACATTTCAACAGAAATTTTGCTGCTGAATATTTAACAAATAGTGACAGGTCATCCTTCTTCTTTCACCAGATAGGAAAAAAAAAAAAGGTAAATTACAGAAATAATATTCTTAAAGCCATCAAAGGGCTTTGGAAACAAAGATTATCAAATTAAAATTCATGAGACAGTAGAACCCTTCTCAGATGAGCTGAGATTGACAAATCTTTCTTTGCTTTGGGGATTAATCATGTCTGGGCATTGCTAAGAAACCGGCTTGCCATACACAGAATTTTCTGAGGGAAAAGAAAATCAGAAGAGCCTTTGATGACTATGTGGGCTGGTGTGATGTATTGGAATCTAGAGAAATTTTATAACTATGGCCAGTGCTCCCCATAGGACATATTCTGGGTGCTGGGGTGGTGTGGGAGGCTGTGGAATGGACTGGAGAGGCAGATTTCGGGTTTCCTGTGGTCCTGCAGTACTTAGGAGACAATATCCCACGAAGGCGAGAGGCCTAAAACAAGCATTTGAAATTAAAAGTAGATAAAGTCTAACTAAAGCTGTAACCTAGCACTGACTAAGCTCATTTCCTAATTGGATTAACGTGATCCACCCTTCATGTTCTCTGTCCAACTAAGAAAAGTGTGCATTATCTCTGGGAAAAAATAACATTAACTTCATTATCTACATATCTTTTATCATAATTTCTGCACAGTTTATAGGATTTGCAAGGGAAAACAGAAAATATGACCAATAACAGAGAGGAAAAAATAGACATTAGAAGCAGATCCAAGGATCTTCCAGATACTGATGTTAGCAGGCTAGGACTTTAAAATTATTATTATAAATATGATAAAGAAAACAGAAATTTTGGACAGAATGGGTGAAAACAAAAGGAATTTCATCTGAGAATTAGAATATATATAAACGAGATTCAAATGCCATTTTAGAAACAAAAAAATATATACATATAAAATCTGAAATAGGGAACTGATAACATGGGTTTGGAAGAGACTGGCAAAATACAGGACTGGTGAATGCAAAGGCAAGTCAATACACAGAATCCAAAATGAACCCAGAGAAGAAAATAAAATGGAAAGATGATGAAGAACATAAAAGATTATGAAACGCTGTGACATAATGAAAGTCTAACGTACAGGTAATTGCAATCTCAGAAGGACTGGAGAGTGTTAATTGGAAAGAAACAATATTTATAAAGATAATAGCTGAAAATTATCCAAAATTGAAGAAAGAGGCATCCAGGAATTCCTGTCAACCTCAAACATGATAAATACAGAGAAAAGTACGTTTACATCCATCATGATAAAATGGCTAAAAACCAAGGATAAAGAGGAAAGCCTTTAAAGCACCCAGGGGGGAAGAAAAGATATTGCATTCAGAGAAACAACAATAATATTAAGAGTGGAATTTTAAACAGAAACTATGGGAGCAAGGAAGCAATGGAATGTTATCTTTAAAGAGTTAGGCGAAAAAAAAAAAATTGCTACCTGGAGTTTTAAAGCCAGGGGAAACGTCCTTCCGATGTCAAAATGAAATAAATGCATTTTCCAGATACATAAAAGCTGGAAAAATTACTCACCAGCAGATCAATGTTATAAAAAACAGTGCAGTAATTTTTGAATGAAGGAAAATGATTTCAGATGGAAGCCCCGTACCACAAGAAGACATAAAGAACACAGGAGAGAATATTGTAACCTCTGGAGTATCTCTCAAAGGATAATACAAAGAGCTATAAAAACAGAAGAATTTATTAGAAGAGATAAAAATGGAATAATTCAAAATACTTGACTAAAACATTCCAATGGCTCCTTATTTATGGTAAAAATAAGTAACACACTCCTTAGCATTGTACGCCAGGAGCTCCATGATCTGGCCCCATTTATCTCTCTAACCTTAGTTCTCATCATGTCCTTTCTAGAACCTAGCCATTGAGACCTACAGGTGGCTCCCTTTTCACACCAGCCAACTTAACTCTCACCACCTTCCACTTGCATCTGCTGCACCTCTGCCAGAAATATCATTCCCCTTTTTTCTTTCCCAATTGATATCAGTGTAACTTTTAAAACGTAGCCCAGGCATAATCTGGTTTCTTTGAGAGGTCATCTATGAATCTCCCTGTGGTCCCACAGTATCCAAGGCTTATCTCTATTAGAGATCTGATTGTAAAACATAATCATTTGTTTCCTTATCTATTTCCCCAACTAATCTCCAAGAACTATGAAGGCTGTACCTCTCCCTCTCAGCTCTGTGTCCCTGGCATCCAGCACAAGGGCTAGCACAGAGAAGGCACTCAGTATTCACTAGGAAGTCTAAATACATACCAGAGCAAACACAATTTCAGTATCAGCTAGCTGAAGACTCTGTTATTATGCGGAACATGTTACAATCCTCTCCCATCCTCCAGACCTGTATTTCTAAATAGCACACCAGTACCTCAAACTCAGCCCATTCCAAATTCTCACTGCAGTTGACTTGGAATCATTTGGACCTCTGCCCTGCTTAGTCCCCATATGTATTTCCCTACATTTCCTTGATTGTCTTCCCTTTTCTCCTCCCTCATCCTCTGAACTCCTATTCATTCCAAGGCCCAGCTCAGATGTGGCTTCTATTTCTGAATTCTTTCTAATGCCCCAGTGAGAGTTAATATGGCTTCTTCCTCAGGGCTCATCTGCAGTGTCATGTGTCATGCACTCTGCTGTCCTCAACAGTTCACATCCCCCTCTCCCTCAAGTTGGTGAAACTTGTTTAAAAAGAAAAATGGAACTATTTTCACTTGCAGAGAAGGCAGATGAGTGGAAATATTTAAAAGGGAGCAAAGGAAGAAAAGCAGAAGGAGAAAACAAAAAAGCAAAAGAGAGGAAACATCTTTTTAAAATGGTGTGGAAATTACAGGGAAATCATATATTAAGAGAAAAAAGTTCTATTTGAAAATGTACTCAAAATTTTCTTTTTTCTTTTTTTTGGTGTTTGCAATCAGTCATTCACCTCCATCTTCCCCCACACACATCCTCCCTGCCCTTGGGGAGAATTTATCAGCAAATGAAGGAGAACTCTCCTGCCTCTGAAAGTGCAAGGCTCCTCACAAAAGCAGGAGCTTCCAGGGCTGAGAAGAGGTGTTTGCTGCCCTCTCCACTTGCTGGCTCTCCAGTTTCTTGTTCTCTCTCTTGCGTATTTCTCTTGCATCAATTCTGACTCCTTGTTCTGTCTTGGTTTTCTCCTGTGGGCATGTTCTGTCACTGGGCTGTCTTTACACTTTGTTCTGGCTCCCTGGATCTCTTCTTACGTTCTGTTCCCCAGATTCTCTTCCGTCTGTGACTCAGCAGGACAAGATAAGTTCTCCCCACATTTATTCTTGAAGATGAATCATCCAGGGGACAAAGCAATAGGCTGAAAGCCTTGTAGGATGCACTATGGGGTTATTTAGAGCCCTGTAGGATGCACTATGGGTTATTTAGAGCTTATGCATTCATGTTATTAAAAGACACGAGCAGAAACCACAGATGACCCTCCTGAGGGCAAATAAGCAATTATAGATTTAGAAAAGAGAAACTGAGAAAAAGCCAAGGAAGCTGATAATGAGACTTCAGCTCATTATGGCAGTGGAAGAATGACAGCTATACCTAGCTTACCAGTGGAATATAAAAAGAAAGAAAAAAAGGTTGATCAGTTGTCATCCCTTACCATAGGGAAACAAGTGGAGACAAGAGGCTGAAACTTCCTCAAGTGTAGACATAAAGAAGTGCGTCTCTCCTCCAAGGGTTATTATTTCTCAAGGATAATGCTGAACTCCTATCTCAGAGGATTTAGAAAGTTTAGAAGCCACAGATTTCAGATGGTTGGAGTGCAGTTCTGATCTTTTGACTGTTACAAGCTGAAAACTTCTCTTTTCATTAATTATTTTAAATGAGTTCCCTGCGGTGTCCAGATGCTTTCTGAGTGCCTCGCTGAGCAGCAGGTTGGGCTGTCTGCAACTCCCATTGGGCCCCTCTTTGCGGGTAGGATTTTTTGTATTGAAATTATTCTTCAAATTCTTAGAAACTCGGAAGCCAATACCAGCCTGGAAAACATAGCACTCTTTTGCACATCTTGTTTCCGAAACTTCAGAGATCACTCGTTGCTATTTCCTAAATTAAGCTTTCTTATCCCCTCCATCATATTAGCCTAGCATTGCAGCTGGAAGTCTCTAAGACAATAGACTTTAAGTAGCTGCTATTTAGAGTATTTCCCATGAAAAGAACAAAACTAGATTGTCAGACTCTGTTCTGATGCAGCGTTAGGATGTCCCTTTCTCCGGTACCAGATTTGAAAATTAAGATTATTGAGAGGATATACAGATATATGACTGGGTCGCTTTGCTGTACAGCAGAAATGGGCACAACATTATAAATCAACTATACTTTTTAAAAAAATGATTATTGAGAGGAAGAGGTTCTCATTCATAGCAGATATGTAGTATATATCCATGCCACTCTGACTTCAGAAAAGTGACAAAATAAAAATGTTCAGTTTATGTATTTCTGCCTGTGGGCTCTCCTTTCTGAGAGCATAGATCAGCAGCTGAGCTATAAATCTTAACAGTCAAACCACATTTCATTTCACTGCAACCTACAAGGCGAACACGTGTTACTTTCATGCTTTTCTACTTCTCTCTTTTTTTTTTTTTAATCAGTTGAGTTTCATAGGGAGAAAGGAGAGAAATGGTATATCATGGATGAGGACTTACTTTCAGAAAGTGGTGGAGGCTCTGGAATTTGGGGACATTCCTCCTTCGGCTCTTCCCTGAAGTATTTCTCAAGGTCTAGAAGAAAAGCTGGTTTATTCACTTCAGGCAACTCCCTCAAGGTTCCAATGCTTAATGACCGAAAAGCACCTTCACATCGGCAGGTTTTAGGGGAGCATAGGAAGAAAGTACAATATCATTAATTCCTCAGAAGGAGCTACTGCATTTCCAAGTTAACTTTTTTTAAAATGTAACCTTCCTGTTACTCAGCTGGTACAGCTGCAGTGATCAGCAAACCCTATAAACACAGCTGTTCAAGATAAATCCATGTTCCTTTTATTCAAAGGGACCAAAAGAAACTCAAGGCTCCCCGTTCATTTATTTTTCATTTTATATTCTTCTGCTATTTTCCCTTGAAAATGAGTATTCTGCAGTTTGGGAAAAGCTCCAACTTCTCTTTTATCTACAAGAAAACTGAATGCTTTGTGAGATGGAATATATTTCCTAGCATTTAATTTAATAGCATATCTAATACTTGAATTTGCAGGTATATTTTCATTTTGCTAAAATGTAAACCAGAGCTGTATTATTATATCTATGATGCACACAATGAGATGATGTGAAGGAAAACTCTTTTTAATTATGCCTGTACAAGCAAAGTCTTGGACAGAGTGAAAATTTTTCCTTTTGCTTCATGGGATAGATGGGTTATGGAATAAAAGTTTATAGAAACTCAATCCAAGATGTGATTTCATGTTTGACTGTTAGCTCCACAAAGGCAAAAAACGCTTTTGTCATCATAGTGGCCCAGACTCTAGAAAAAGTAAACCAGTACGTAATCAGCACCGGCTTAAAGACAAGTTGGGTGCTATGCCCGTGGTTCTCCAACTGTACCTGGCATCAGAATCACCTGCATCACTTGTTAAAGTATAACCACTTGAACTACCCCCATTTCTGATTTAGATTTAGTAGGTTGGAGGTGGGGCCCCAAAATTTACCCATGCTTCCAGTGATGCTGATGCTGGTAGGATGGGAAACATACTTTGAGAACCAGTGTGTTATGTCAAACCAAAGGAGACACCTTCACCATCTGCGAAGTAACCTGATGCCCTTCAAAGAGATGAGGCTCAAGATGCTTTACGAACTTGCCTGAATTTACATAACTGGTAAATGGCAGATCTCGGTTATCAACTCAGGTATATTTCACTCTAAAAGTTGTGCTCCATAGTTCCTGTCGTGGCACAGCGGAAACGAATCCAACTAGGGACCATGAGGTTGTGGGTTTGATCCCTGGCCTTGCTCAATGGGTTAAGAATCAGGCATGGCCGTGAGCTGTGGTGTAAGTGGCAGATGTGGCTCAGATCCAGCATTGCTGTGGCTGTGACGTAGGCTGGCAGCTGTAGCTCTGATTCAATCCCTAGCCTGGCAACCTCCATATGCCGTGACTGCTGCCCTAAAAAAGAAAAAAAAGGAAAAAAGTTGTGCTCCATTATAATAATAACAATTTTAGTAGCAATAACATTACTAATAAAATTGTGATGAGTTTCTGTAACATATCAGGGCTTCACATAAATTATATCATATAATCCTGGCAAAATCCCTGTAAAGTAGACTAGTTTATAAATGTACACTGAATACTGACAAATAATAAGGTAACTTTTGACAGCAAAATGTCAACAGAAATGAGCATATCTGCATCATGAAAGTCCAGCTTCCCCTTGGAGCCAAATTCAAAAAAGATTTGTAGTACATGAAGTATTCTTGTTATATGATAGAGCTTCAAGGGTGATTCTCACTGCTCTTCAAAATAATACACTTCAGTATGACAACTCTTTTGTTTCAATTACTTTTTTAATAATTCTGTTTTTAGCCAGCCAAAACTAAACATGTATGTTGTTCTGTGTGGCTTTGGCATCCTTAGAATAAAAATAGTTTTAATTTTATTTTTATCTTTTAAACACAAGGGAGAGAATTAACATTCTGTGTCAACTATGTTTGGGGAACAATAGTGGGAACTTGCCACATATTTCTGGCTTAGACCTTATACTTCTGCCTCTTTTATACTGTGAAGCCTTGGACAAGTCACTTAATATCTCTGAGTCTCACTTTCTTCCTCTGTTAAGTGGAGATCACAAGACCTTACTTTCAGGCTTATTAAGGAATACCAATATTCCTGGCACATAGAGTAGTTATTTGTTGTATTTGTATCAGTCTATAAGATAACATGATAATAATATATCAACAGTGCTTACTTACTGAGTGATTTTTGTACAGCTACACTATTGTAAAGGTGATGTATTTTTTTCCTATAAGCATTTCTTTCCTTGTATTTCATACTTAAGTTTATGACTTCTGATGGTCTGACACTGAAAGAAAGTAATTTATGATGAAACAAAATATCAACCACAAAGGATGAACAGACATTTTCTGGCTAAAAACACAGACCTTACTTTTAACAGAAAACATCTGTATCCTGTGGACCTAAGTAGTGACATTCGTTTACATCAGTCAAGTTATATCTTTGAATAAAAATGCCTGCTAGTCAGGTGATAGTATAAAAGCAAAAGACCTTGTTAAGCAAAGGTCTTGTCCCCATAACAACTGGAAAGTCAGAGAAAAAACTACATGGAATAAAAAGTCACAGAAACATACACTATCCTTGCCCTATGTGTAAATTATATGGGCTAGTCAGTGGTATGTGTCAAAAGTTTCTTTATCCAGTGTCATGCCTTGATCTTCACTTATGTTACCCCAAATGCAAAAAAAAAAAAAAAAAGTTCAGAGTTTTTGAGCCTTGTCACATGAACTTATAAGAAAACTTTAGGGAGTTCCAGTCATGGCTCAGCGGAAAAGAATCTGACTAGGATCCATGAAGATGCATGTGCTATCCCTGGCCTCACTCGGTGCGTTAAGAATCTGGCGTTGCTGTGAGCTGTGGTGTAGGTCGTAGATATGGCTCATATCTGACATTGCTGTGGCTGACAGCTGTAGCTATAATTTGACCCCTAGCCTGGGAGCCTCCATATGCTGTGGGTGTGGCCCTAAAAAGAAAAGGAAAGAAAAGAAAACTTTAGCCTGAATCCACAAAAACAGTTTTTATCAATAAAACCCAGGAAGTGAAACCATTACATATCATTCCAGTGAGAAAACAGGAAATGGTCTCAAATACATTTAACATTCACTGTCATAGATGTCAACCTTACCAGCTACAAGTCATGTTGCCAAAAAAAAATTATTATTCTCTTGGAAGCAGCAGGCAAGAAAACATGCCTATTTTTCCCCAAAGCACTGAGAGCCATGGGGCCTGACTTTTCCCTTCTGTCTCCCTTCTTTTAACTTTTTGTGGTTATACTTTTTTGTGGTTAGTATATGTGCTGCCGAAGCAAGCACAACTTTTTTGTGGTTCTACTCTCCCACGCTTTAACTTTTATTTCCAATTTTGCTACATTTGATTAGTTATAGAACCTTGAGATGTTTCCTATACTCTCAGCCTCAGTTTCCTGCTGTGTATGAGATTCTTACCATGGTTTTAAAGAAAACAAAATGGATGGACATTCACTGAAGCATCTAGTAAATATATATATTCAATAAAGGTTAACTTTCTTCCCTGCTTTTCTTCTGCCCTAGTTGACGATATCTCCCAAACTCAAATGAGCATGAAAGTAAAATTTTCATTTTAGAGTAGTTTTAGTTTTACAGAAAAGTTGCAAAGGTAGTATAGAGTTCTCGTATATCCCTCACCCAGTTTTCCCTATTTTAACATCTTATCACTGGTCACAATTACAAAATCTATATTGGTACGTTATAATTAACTCAATATTCTATTAATATTTTCTTAATGTCTTTTTTCTAACCCAGGATACATTATAGTTAGTTTTCTGGCTCCTTAGTTTTCTCTGGTCTATGAAAAGTTCTCAACTTTTCTTGTTTTTGAAGACGTTGACAGTTTTAAGGAATACCAGATTTTTTTGTAGAGTATCTCTCAATTTGGGTTTTTCTGATGTTTTTCTTGTGGTTGGATGGTTTTATGGACTGTTTAGAGGAAAACAACAGAGATGAAGTACTGGTCTCATTAGATCTTATTGAGGGCCCATGCTATCAAACTGACTTGCCACTGCTGATGTTAAATTTATCACATGGCAAAGGTTCTGTTCGCCAAGTTTTTGCACTGTAAAGCTAGTTTTCCCTTTCCTTTTTATATGCTACTCTCTGGAAGCAAGTTTCCAAGCACAGCCTATACTTAAGAGATAGGGTTAAGCTCTATCTCTTTGACTTAGCGGGGGCGGGGGGGGGGGATGGTGGCGGTGCAGTATCTGGACAAATTATTTGGAATTACAGATTTTTAAAGGAAATATTTGCCATTCAAAAGACTGAGGGTAGGTGGCAGTTTTCCCCAAAATCACACTAGAATGACCTCCTTCATAATACTCTAAGTCTCATAAATAAGACATTATTTGGCCACTGTCTAGGTTTTAAAGACAAGAATGACGGTATCTTTAGAGAGTCATTTCAGGATAGTAAGAGAATATGTAAAAATAAGTAGTTGGTGGAGGATTCAGGAAAGGTAGGCCTTAAAAAGGATTCAAAGCAATGGAAATATATCCCATGCTCTTGGATTAGAAAAATTAAGATTGTTAAAACAGCCATACTACCCAAAGCGATCTACAGATTTAATGCAATCCCTATCAAATTACCCATGGCATTTTTCACAGAACTAGAACAAACAATCCAGTAATTTATATGGACCCATAAAAGACCCAGAATTGCCAAAGCAATCCTGAGGAACAAAAACCAAAAAATTTCAGACAATGTTACAAAGCTACGTAATCAAGACATTGTGGTACTGGTACAAAAACAGACATACGCACCAATGGAACAAAATAGAGAACCCAGAAATAAACCCAGACACCTATGGTCAGTTAATCTTTGACAAAGGAGGCAAGAATATAATATTGAGGAAAAAAACAGTCTCTTCAGCAAGTGGTGCTGGGAAAACTAGACAGCTGCATGTAAATAAATGAAACTAGACACACCCTCACACCATGCACAAAGATGCACAAAATGGCTTAAAGCCTTAAACGTATGACAAGACACCATAAAAAAAACATAGGCAAAACATTCTCTGACATCAACCATACAAATGTTTTCTTAAGTCAGTCTCTCAAGGCAATGGAAATAAAAACAAAAATGAACCAGTGGGACTAATCAAGCTTACAAGCTTTTGCACAGCAAAAGAAACCATTATTTTACAAAAGACAATCTACAGAATGGGAGAATAGTAGTTGCAAACAATGCAACTGACAAGGCTTAACCTCTAAAATATACAAACAATTCATACAACTCGACAACAAAAAAACAAACAACACAATTGAAAAATGGGCAGAAGACCTGAATAGACATTTCTCCAAAGAAGACATACAGATGACAACAGGTACATGAAAAAATGCTCAACATCACTAATTATTAGAGAAATGCAAATCAAAATTATTATGAGGTACCACCTTACACCAGTCAAGACGGCTATCATTAATAAGTCTACAAATAACAAATGCAGGAGAGGGTGCCTTTGGTGGGAATGTAAATTAGTACTACCACTATGGAAAACAGTATGGAGGTACCTCAGAAAACTAAATATAGAACTACCAAATTACCCAGCAATCTCACTGCTGGGCACATATTCTGACAATCCTCTCATTGAAAAAGGTACATTCACCCCAATGTTCATTGCAGCGTTATTCTCAATAGCCAAGAAGTGGAAACAACCTAAATGTCCATCGACAGATGAATGGATTAAGAAGATGTATATACACAATGAAATACTACTCAGCCATAAAAAGCACAAAATAATGCCATTTGTAGCAACATAGATGGAACTAGAAAGTCTCAGACTAAGTGCAGTCACAAAGAGAAAGACAAATACCATATGATATCACTTATATATGGAATCTAATATATGGCACAAATGAACCTATATACAGAAAAGAAACAAACTCATGGACGTGGAGGATAGACTTGTGGTTACCAAGGGGGAGGCAGAGGGAGTGGGATGGACTGGGAGTTTGGAGTTAGTAGATGCAAACTTTTGCATTTGGAGTGGATAAACAATGAGATCCTGCTGTATAGTACAGGGAACTATATCGTCACTTGTGATGGAACATGATGGAGAATAATGTGAGAAAAAGAATGAATATATATATATTCATTCCTGGGTCGCTTAGCTGTACAGCAGAAATTGACAGAACATTGTAAATCAACTATAATAAAAATAATTAAAAAAACAAAAAGAGTTTAATCCACAGAGGGAAAGAGGAAGGCAGAGAATAGGTCAGAATCTCCTAGAGAGTCAGAACAAATTGCTCTAATTAGATGACTGCCTAGGAAACAGAGCTAGATTGAGAAAGCTCCAAGATAAAGGGCAGTTCTATGAAAAACCAGAGTATAGAAGCAACTTCATATTCAAAGGCCCACCTATTGATTCTTTTCCATACATTTGATTTAGGGGGAAGTGGTTACAAGGAAAATAAGCAGGGAGCTGGAGAAGTGAATATTCCTGATTCCGGTATTCTCAATGGATAAATACAAATAAGCTAAAGAATGTACTAACGGGCTTAGATCAAGTTTAAAAGTTTTTGCAAAAATGTATTACAAGGTGTTGCAAGAAGGGGGCATACTATGAGCTCTGGCAGCCTTGCCCTCAATTCTATGAGGAGGAAAGACTTTAACTCTCCAAACTCTCGGTTCTGGATATAGAAGGGAGGAATGATGTGGGACAAGTCTCAGGTGCCCTATTAGGCATTCAAGGAAAGTGAAAGTGCCTCTCTCTTTCTTCCTTTTCTTATAAGACTAAGCATAGTAGGTACTTGACAAAATAGCTGATCACTTGACGCAGAAACCAGCAACTTTTCAATACTGTCACATGTTGCTTGTTGGACAGGCAGAATAGAATTGCTGCAGTGTGCTGACTCTGGAGCTAGAAAGTCTGCTTTGGGTCCCTGGCTCACCTCTTGTTTGTAGCATAAATCACTTAAATTTTTTCTGTGCTGCTTTCCAAGTCATGAAACAGAGATATAATTGTAGGTATTGCCAAGGATTATAGTTACAATTAAATGAGTTAAACACATAAAAATCTTAGAACAGTGCTTGAAATATGGTAAGAGCTCAATAAGTATTGGCTACTACTACTTTAAAAAAGAATAACACAATTTTTTCCAGTCAGAGCAGGGAATTCCATTTCCCCCTATAGCCAGTTCTAATATTTATATTATTTATATTTATAAAACTCCTAATTTATTTTCCATATAAGAACCTCTGGCAGAATAATTAGCTAATCAAAAGCATATAAATGATATTAAATATCAGTTCCCTTTTAATAATAACATGGAATTAGAACATCAAAATTATTTCACAATCTAAAAAACATTAATTTTAAGTGTGCCTTCTGCCTTATATAAATTTAGGGAGAAATTAAGGGAAATTTCTGTTTCACTTCCCATCTGATTATTTTATCCAGGTTTCTAATAATTAATCATTTCCCTATAAATATTTTTGAATGACAGCCAAAGAAAAAATGTCAGATAATAGAAGGTAGAATAGACTTGCTGTTTGTTGCCCTAGAATAAGAATGAAGGTGGATGAGAGAGTGTTCCACTAACAGATAGATCTGACTTTACCCATGAGCATCCTTCTGTAATAAAGAGTGTTTCTGTAGCAGAGTGGACTATCCGTACGGTGGTGAGTGCAGCCATAGCATTTATTCAAGAGCCTGGATGTGCTTCTCTTAAGGCCTCAATAGGAATCAGCCTAGCAGACATCAGATGCCTCTTTCAAGTTCATTACTGAGTTATTAAAGATTAATAAACTTGTGAAGTAACATTCACTCCCGCAAATAATCAAAAAACCCAACTTAAAACAATGACGATCTATCAAGAGCAGCGGTTTGAAGACAACACCACCATTCAGCGTTGGTTTAGAGACAACCATTTCATCTGATGCTGACGGTGGAGCCCACACATCACTGGGACATCAGTTTAGCAAGACTCAAAGGCCTTTAAAACTTTGACTCCACATCTCCATTTCAAATAATTTATTCTAATGATGAATTCAGTCAGGTACTTGGCCTGAAGGTCTTAAAAGACATGTTTTCCAAGTTAAACTCTGTAAAGAGATTAAACATTTAAAAAGAAGAGAATGGAGTTCCCATTGTGGCTCAGCACTAATGAACCTGACTAGAATCCATGGGGATTCAGGTTTGATCCCTGGCCTCACTCAGTGGGTTAAGGATCTGGCATTGCTGGCAGCTATGGTATAGGTCACAGATGCCGCCCAGATCCTGCTTTGCTGTGGCTGTGGTATAGTCCAGCAGCTGTAGCTCCAATTTGACCCCTAGCCTAGGAACTTCCATGTGCCACAGGTGCAGCCCTAAAAAGACAAAAGATAAAAATAAAAATAAAATAAATAAAAAGAAGAAAATGGTTAAAAAGCCTAGGGATAAATTCCTAGGGGTCATTAAGAATGTTGATGTCTATGGCCACTCATATTAATTAACATGGAAGTGTATACTGGCCGTACGTTTAAAAACAGGTTATAAACTATATACATTATGTCCTCAATTTCACAAAATGTATATTTTTTATTTGCGTAAGCATGATCAGATTAAGGCCTGAAGAGTGAAATGCCTAAGTGTTAGTGGTGGTTTTGCTACTAATGATTTCTTTCATCATTTTCTTCATGTTTATTTGTATTTCCAACTTCTCTTCTAATCGACATGTATTATTTTCATAATATAGAAATAGTCTAAGGTTATATTTTCTAAATGATTCCTTTCATCTATAACTTTTCTAGATTAGAATAATTTTGTGAGTCCAGAAACCAAATATTACCATAGATAAAGAAAAACACATGTCCACTGTGGTTTTTGTTCCCCCATTTTATCTTTTCAGTTTTTTCTCTTTTTTTTTTCATTTTCTGATAATAGAACAACTTTTGAAGAATCTGCAAAAGAGTAAAATCTATTTCTCTGTGTCAGTTGTTAACTTAATATTAGAACTTCCTATTTTCTCTTAAATTCTACACTCATCTTCGTCTCCGCCGGACTTAAATTGAAGATGATATTTACCACCTACCTACTCCCTACACACAATATTATAAAATACCTTAAGCATTACAGAAACCTGGTATTTACATGTAAGCCAAAAAGATAGTAAATGTCAAGATTTTTTATCCTGGAAAGAGAATCTTAAGAGTTAAGATGAGAACATGGCTTTAAACAATTTACTTTTTTTCTTCATTTTTCCTGCTTCTTCCATTTTCTATTGGCCCTTTTTTTTGTATCTCCATCTTTCTTACTGTTTCTACATCTAACATCCCCTTCACCTGCACACACAAAAACACAAAATGTGCTTCTCCCCTTTTAGTTTCACTAAATTCTTTTATATATTTATTCTTCTCATATTTTTGCATAAGAACAAGAACCAGCATAATTTTCTCCTTGGATTTACTAATCTGATTGGGAACAAAGCACATTTTTTAGAATTTTTTTTAGGGAGAAAATGATCTGCGATCTCTTCAGTATTGTATGGAGGCCAAGTAGGACATCTTACATTGGATAATTGTACCACATATGTCCCCAGGATACCTGGACATGTTCCTGCCAAGTCAATTCTGTTTTCAACTTTTTCTTTCAATTAGTTCAAAAATTCCAAAATGACATTATTCGGTACTATCTTATTCCTACTAAGTCTTAAAATTATTTCAGTCCAGCCCTTTGAATCGCTAAAGGCAGAAATTTTAAGATCACAGGTATTTTGAATGCGTTGTCATTGGAAAAGATGCAGTAAACAGAGATAACTTTACTTTTTACTGCCGGAGACATCTCCCAAGGCCCACAGAAAACGAAAGGTGGAACAGTCACTCTGCTATATTCTTACTTAATCTGGCAGAATGCAAAACTCTAGTCCTAAGAGAAATCTGTGGATTTAAGAACCTGTAATTCTCAGAATACAAGTAAAGTGTCATGGAACAACCGGAAATGAAATGAGATAGAAGTCAGGAAAGAAGTAAACAATTCAAGTCGAATTTTTTTAAAAAGAATAACAGAGATTGTGATGAAGAATAGGAAATTGATATACTGGCTGAAACACTCCAACAGGTATCTGTGACGCCTGCATTCTCCTAGGAGTGTGACAGGAAGGAAGAAATGATGAATCTTGTTACCCTGGGGTAACTTTATTTCCTGATCTGTAAAGTTGAGTTGGGTGGCTGGGTGGAGGTATTTTATTGTACACACAGTCTTTCCATTCTCAGCATTCTATTCTTGTACAGGATCGGTCATGCTATCTTTCTAAATTGAAAGATTCTTCTGCCTGAAAGTAAAACGCCACTTGACATTTTGGCAAGCCATAACTCAAGGAAATGGACGAACAAATAACAAAGGGTAATTCAGTGTAACAGGATGTTTAATGGGGAATTTTTTTTCTCCTACTTCCTTGTCCAGAAAGTATGAAAGCAAAATAATTAATTAATTAAGAGGTAAAATGTATTCCTGTATTCCAAAATGAGGTGTTACATCGATTCCTTGTGCAGGCCTACTTGGCCAAGGAGGGAGCTCCAAACCTGATCTTGGAGACCAGGTGAACCACCACCCTAGGATAAGAACAGACTAAGGATGTAGAAAATCTAAGAGAAGATTACACTGCAGTCTTAGGTGTGCAGTGAGTCCTGCTCCCATGAAAGAGGAGGAGGATGCTTCCCCCTCAGTTCTAGCTTCTGTTCACATAAACGAGACAAAGAGCTTAACACGTGTGCCTGGAGTAATCATTAGAGGGACACAGTGAACCAGTGACTCACAAATATCTGGAAAAAGTCTACAGGCCAAAAGCTGTGGCTGAAACTACCCAAGTGAACAGGAGGAGAAGGGACAACTGTGGAACACCTGGTGTGGCAAGGACGTGTGAGCTTCCTATTGGCCAAGCAGAAGTTAACCCAGGAGGAGTTATGCAAATGGTAAGGCCCACCAGAGTGAGGAGACTGGAAGAGTAAAACCTCAGCTGGTGGGGTTGAGCCCCAAGAGTTTAGCCAAAGAGTACATTAATTTCCAAAGCTGCAATGCAGAGGTCTCTGGGCGGAGTTATCAGAGAATCCTCAATTGTACCCCCTTAATGTAAACTATGAACTTTGGTTAATAGTAAAGTATCAATATCAGTACATCAACTGTATCAAATGTCCCATACTCTGGGTGGTTGAGGGTGGGGTATATAGGAACTCTCTGTAACTTTCTATGCAAGTTTTCTGTAGACCTTAAAAAATGGTAATAAAAATGTCAACTGTATCAAAGAAAATACAATGAATAAAATTGTTTTCTCAAAAAATTAATATGAAAGATGACATTATGAGATCATGAGTTAACAAAAGCATAGGAAACAAAAGAAATTATTAAAACAGCCTGGCATTAGAGAGAAAGAGGAATGTAAGAATGGTATCTATCAGAGTTACATAAAGAGAAGAAACAGCTGAAAAACACAAAGGAAAGGTTAGAAGTCACAAATGATAGTCTAAAATGCAGTTAAGCTCTCTGAACTTCTGTTACATAAACTTCTGTGCACCTTAGCGAAATCAGGAGTAAAATCTGACATATATTCTAAGATAGATAGGTATGTGCAGCATATATACATACACACACACATATATTGCTTTTGAAGAAAAGGGTTAATTTCCAAAATTAGGTTGATGATGGATTAGACACAAAAGACTAGAAGACACAGAACAGAAATCAAGCATTCAGCAGATGCAAGAATTAAGAGTTGATCTCATTCTAAGAACTTAAGTTTTCCCTCGCCACACACATACCCCTACAATGATTAAAATATTAGAGGAATCTTGAGATAGTCATTGGACATTCCACAAAGCACAGCAGGAAGTTTAGGCCAATCTTATCTTACCCTTTACAGGTAAGATGTACTTACTTATCCGTTGAATCTTTGTTTTTCTTATCAAGTAGAGAATGCTTTGTTGGGTCCAAACATGATTCCTCCTTAGAAAGTAAAGGAATTTCCTTTGTGCTTTCCACTTGAATCTTATTTTCCATTAAATTAGTATCTCTTTTAGGAAAGGAAAAACAGTTCTCAAGTTGCAAATGCTTTCCCTGAAAAAAAACAGAGAGATTTACTTTTATAAAATGTAGTTTCCTTGAACATGTGTGTCTAGATTATCAAATGAAGTCCTAAGGATACCAAAAAGTGAATCAGACATGGTTTCTGTCCTGAAGGAGCTTAATAGTCTTAAAAGGGAGATGGAACATACATGTGTAATTTTAATAAGGTTTGAAAGTGATATGTCATAAGAAACACACAGGAATTTTCTGAAGAGACAATAATGAACTGCAAAAAAGCTGGCATTCCCACTTTAAAATCCTCAACAGCAAGATGTATATTTACTAAAAAGAAAAACAAAAGTTTTGTTGAAGCCTTGTCAGGGGAGATCCCCTTGTGGCTCAGCAGTAATGAATCCGACTAGGATCCATGAGGATGTGGGTTCAATCCCGGGCCTCGCTCAGTGTGTTAAGGATCCAGTATCGCCATGAGCTGTGGCTGTTCTGCAGACTGGCAACTATAGCTCCGATTCAGCCCATAGCCTGGGAACTTCCATATGCTGCGGGTGCAGCCATAAATAGACATACACACACGCAAAAAGAATTGTCAGAATTTTTCGTATAACTATTTTCTTTGCCTCTTCCTCAAATTTCAAAAGCCAATCCAATTACTGAGTACTTTTTCCCAGAAAATATGTCTTATATGGTAGTCTTCACAGATCTTGGCTACAATTCTTAGTATTCCTCCATTTAGCAAGAGCTCCCCGTTGACAATCTACCTTATGTGTTTTTTTTTTCCATTGCTTAATGAATTTTATTACAATTATAGGCGTACGAAAATCATCAAAACTCAGTTTGATAGCATTTGCGTCCCAAACCTTCATGTGTTTTAAATACAGAAGCAATTCCCTTGTCTTGTATCAGTTCACACTGCATCCACAGGGACGCACCAGGGCACACAGCCCACGTGATGTGAGAGAACATTAGGAATCCCCGGGATATCTGTCTGGCCTACAAACTGAACAACTTTTATCAGAAGGATTTGCAAAGTAAAATGCCTAGAGGGGTCAGGAAGCTAGTGTCAATGAATGAATCAAATCTCATATAAGATGATAAACAGCAAATGAATTTCAACCTCGGTGTTCACAGGCAAAAGAGAAACAAATGTGGGACTGCACTGAATTAGAACTCACTTGCCACGAAGGGGGCCAGAGCTACTTTCAGGGAATGACATATGCTCTTTCCCAAGAGAAGACAGAAATCTGGATTATATGGAACCATTAAGATGTTTAAACATGGGCACCTAAGTCAAATTTTAAACTCTGGGTAAACAGGCTCAATCAATGTCACTGGCCATCAGAACAATCAGCTGAGGAGGGGCCCAAACACAAACTCTGCCCACCACAGCCATGGTTGAGCGCTGGGACAAGCACTGAAGAAGCACCCACATCATCTAATTTCTTTTTATACCACAAGTCACTTGACAGTTTCCCAGGATAAAAGTATCTCCACAGAAAAAAACATCCCCACCCCATCTCTCCACTCTAGAAATACACATACATACCACTTTTAAAAATCTAACTTGAAAACCAACCTCAGATCAATAACTATGTTATAAAAGTGGTACACTTATTTTTTAAAAAGCCTCCTTTTATGAAAGATATTGAATCACATTGCACTACATTTTGAATACTTTAATCAGACCGAGTACGATTGGAAAATGAAGGCTTAATGCAGGAAATTAAAATACATCATCACCTTTCCTTTTGTTTTTATAACTTCCGGAACAGAATTAATTCAACGAAAGGACAAATGCAACATTCCACTGTAGGTCAAAAGTCACTACGCTGTACAAATCAAGTTGGTTCAGGAAAAATTCTTCTAATTTTAGTTATATTTACTAATTGAGTCTCTTCCTATCTAAGTATTTCCATCTGCCTCCCATATCTTTCTGTGTGTGTGTGTGTATGAGAAAGGGTGTCTCTTCTCACACTATGAGAAGGACATTCTCTGTTGCTATTTTCCATTACCTCCTGTTTTCTCTTTCTTCCTTCTCACCCACCCCTCCCCTCCCCCTCCCTCCTGCACCCCTTGGGACTAGCAGCACCCATATCCAAGACAGCTTGATAAACGTGAGTTATTTAAAAAAAAAAAAAATGTAAAGCTCAGGCAGAAGGGACTAGAAAACCTAGCTGTCCCCCGCTTTGCCAGCCTTTGCTTTCTAAAACTACCCAGCTCTGGTGGCTCTTTTCCTGTCTTTAACAGAAGGGGAAAAAAACAAACTATTTTCACAAAGACTTTCTGAGGGTGAAGTCCTTCAAAATACAAAGGACTTACAAAGCAACTAAGGAAAACTCTCATAGGTATAAAAATGAACAGTTTTACTAGCACATATTTCTTCACAAAAATAAAATTTAGGGACAGATTGATTGTGTTTGGTGGACCCAATTTATAGAGAGCCCATAGCTAGAACAGTCCTATTTCTTGCTTCAGCACCATCTAAGGGACTTAGCCTCAGACACCACCAGCTCGATGACACTTTGTTTCTTTGCCTGGCCTGTAACTTGCACCTCATCCCATCAGAGCCCATGCGGCAGGGCCATACACCAAGGTCGGCATTGCATGGACTTCTCCAACAGCCAGAAGCAGCTTTTCAGCTCCTTTCATGTTCAGAATGCCAGCTGTGCCCCACACTGTCTCTCTCAACACACCTGCCCACACACCCGTTTGAGTTCCCACTCAGACACTCTTTTTCCTGACTGAGAAAAGTCTAGCACTTGCTCTATTTACAGAGTGGAAGCAACTGTACAGCTCTCCAGAGTGTCACATTGCGACTCCCACATTACTCGGCCAAGCACAGGTCCGCCTGCCCAGATTATTTTCTGATTTACCATCATTCTGCATGTCCTAAAGGGCTGTAAAGAATTCTTTCAGCGCAGGTTGACATCCTCAAGCTGACTTCACAAAGGGAGCAACAACAGACTTTGTATTCCCCAACGAGGAGAATCAGCATGAAAGCAGCACCAGAGGCGCCTGGGACCAGAGGGAAACTGGGATTCCGGGGTAGTCACCCCACCATGTTTGAACAGTACTGATTGAAACAGATCAAACTGATATTTTGTCCCCCAAAGCCCAAAGGGAACAGGAGCTGAGTTCCCAAGAAAACAAATAAAAAAAGAAATGTGAGACAATGAATATATTCGTCTCTTTCCACGCCCCTCTACTTCCATTTTTTTATTTTTTTAATAGGCAGGAATAAATCAGAGATTGGTTCCCTGGAAGGAAGGGGTTAAAAGCATGAACTGGAAATGAGCCAGCTTGAGTTAAACGACAAACTCTAACACTTCTTAGGTTCTGTGAGCTCTGGCAATTTAATCAAACTCTCTGTGCCCCTGTTTCCTCACCTGTCAAATGGGAATAATGAGCTCTCCTCCCTCGTGAGATGGGCAGTTCTGAAGACTTCATGAAATAATTCACATAGAGACCTCAGAACAGCGCCACAGGCATACAAGAAAAACTCGGCAAACACTAACAATTGCTACTTGGCGGGAGTAAACCAGACAATGAACAGCAAAGTCTGTTTTTTTCTAAAACTGTTTGTACTTAGCTAATACCTTGATTTTTGCTTGACTGTCAGAGTCTCTCTGCTTAATAACACGTTAATTTTATCCACATTGTATTTCTACTAAATTTAGCCATTGAATGGATTCACTTATTTTGGAGGAAAAATTTTTCTCAGAAATCCTGGTACATTTTGAGCTGCCTGGAGCTCCTCACTTTTTTCATGTCTCCAGTGGATGGAACTGCCATGGTTAATAAGGGAGGCCTGGAGCTACAGTCCCAGAAATGGAAATCAGTTCTTTCATGACTAATGAGCTTTTATAGCCGATGAGATTCAAATGGAAATCAGGCCAAGTTCATCCTAAATGTCAAGTAAATATTAGAATAATAAAGAAGCAATTTTTCTACCTGACCAAAGATCCGGACAGAAGCACTGCAGACATCAGTCACACAGATGCTGCAATCTGCAGAGGCAGAGAGAACCAGGGAGCGGCCGCCGGGCTCACACATTGCTAAGGAACTTATCCAGTCTTCATGAGGTCTTAACCATCTTATCAGAGTTGGGGCCTGTGTGAGTTTGTTCTCACTGGAATTAAGACAGTACTCCTGAATGAAAAGAAATGCCAGAATTCAGAAATACCCAAATATTAAATATGATACAATACTTTTTTTTTTAAGTCTGATACAGCAATTGAAAAGGTACATTTGGGAACAGCAATCTGTGATACAAATGCAAAGAATAGCTCATGATAACAGAGGTGATAAGAATGGTATTAACATTCAGGAAAAGGTTTCTCACTGATTTGACTACCTTGAGAAATAGGAAAAAGGAAGGAGGAGTGGGAAGATGGAAAGAAAAAAATCAACACTAAAGTCAGCTCTTTGATAAAGCTGATGAACTTTTCATGTATAGGTAGTCACATATTATCCAATTTTATAGTGTTATTAGAAAGTTCCCATTGTGGCTCAGCAGGTTATGAACCCAACTAGTATCCATGAGGATGTAGGTTCGATCCCTGGCCTCATTAAGTGGGTTAAGGATCCAATACTACCATGAGCTGTGGTGTAGGCTGCAGACATGGCTAGGATCCTATGTGGCTGTGATGAAAGTCTGCAGATATAACTCCTATTCGACCTGTAGCTTGGGAACTTCCATATGTCTCAGGTGTCACCCTAAAAAAAAAAAAAAAAAAAGAAGAAAAAGAAACAAAAAAATAAAATCGAGCAGGTAATAAGTAACACATATATACCCCCAAAAAAATCTCAAAAGTACTTAGGATGATGATAATGTTAAATGGCCATGTATTCTATTTAAATTATATTTACAGTCTCATTTCAAATAAGGCATATCCTAATTATTTACTCTCAAAAAATGCTGCAATACCTTACTCACAATATTGCATTCCTAAATTGGGTGACTGACTTGACTGCATATTAGCAGAAGATTTTTCAATATTGAGAAAAATCTGTTTTTCCCTATGAATTATTTAAAAGAAGTCTCTGATCAAAACATATGTATTCTTTAAAATACTCAGACTGATCATTTCTTCCTTTATCTAGAAAACAGACAAAACCTGACACATAGTTATCTTCAACAAAAGGCATTCAAAAATAATGTTAGAATTTTTCCATGTACCTCTATATTCCAGATTTTCAACCACCCCTCGAGATCTCCTGTGGCGAGGTATCGATTTGACTTATCAGTAGACATAATAATGGAACCAACTCCTCCGTGAGCCAAAAATTCAGCTAGCAGTTTTTTCTTAAATGTATCCCAGAATCTGACATACCCAGATCCTCCACATGACACCAGGTTGGCTCCCCCTAATACGTGAGAGAACAGCTCATTAGGAAAACTACAATAACGAACACCAGAAATTTCTTCATCAGTTTTCCCTGCGGAAAACATGGATGTTGGAGAGTTGTGTAGCCCTGAGATCAATTTCCAGAACTTTGGTTTTCTCAAATATAAAAAGGAGATAACCCTATGCTACCTTCACTGGTTTGTGTTGAATATTAAAAATTGGATGTGTAAGATGTTCCATAAAATCCAGTTACCTTTCCTTTATTATTTTTATATGGTTTGGGGTTTTTAATTTCAATAGAATTAATTTGTTAAATAAACTTATAAAATACTCATTTCAACATTATGATAATGTTCCAAATACATAAAACCCATCTTTATTAATCACCCATTGGACACACAGACCAAAGAAGTCAAATTTCTCTTGCACGGAACTGAATGTGTGTATGTAGTTATAGCAGCATAGCTGTTGATTTCTCTATGTAGCTGCATGCTTTGAATTCTATTTATGAGCTTGCTTTTTAATCTTTCATCAAGATTTCACTGTAAGCCCTTATGGAACACTTTTTTGGTTCATGGGCCTAGAAATAACCTTTTCATTTTCCAATTTTATATGCTTTGTAAAAGCACTTTACCTAAATTATTCTTCTGTGCCAAAGTTCCTATTATTATTTGATAAATCTGTAGATGACTTCCAATTTGCTTCACAAATGTGCTGCCTATTAACAATCATATCTGTTTAAGGTAGAAATAACAGTATGTAGACGCTTCAGTGGAAACGATTTGGGAATACTGATAATATTAAGGGGAATTAGTGTTGAGGAGATGAGAGCAATTGCAGGATAATTGTTCATTTTGTGAGTATAAGTGTGTTTCAGAAAATAGAAAGTTTCAGAATCTAACAATTTCAGGGTCTATTCTAAATATTCCATAATGATTTCAAAACTCTAATAGAGTATATCTTTATTGATTTTTAATGTTGAAAAAAACTTTATAAAGCTTATGCAGATTTTCCACCTGCAAATTGAATATAAGAAAGTGAATATGGGAAACATAATTCAGATGTATTTCTTTCTTTCTAAATCATGTAATGCATATGGCTAGATTCCTAATGTTAAAAAAAACACTTCTAAAACTAAAAAAATCTTTTTTAGATAAAAATAAAAAATTATGCATTGTTCTCAGAAGCAGGTTTTTATTTTATTTTATTTTATTTTATTTTATTTTATTTTATTTTTAGGGCCACACTCACGGCATATGGAAGTTCCCAGGCTAGGGATCCAATCAGAGCTACAGTTGCCAGCCTACACCATAGCAACACTGGATCCAAGCCACATCTGTGACCTACACCACAGCTCATGGCAATGCCGGATCCCCGACCCACTGAGCGAGGCCAGGGATTGAAGCCGCATCCTCATGGATACTAGTCGGATTAATTTCCAGTGTGCCACAACAGGAACTCCAGAAGCAGATTTTTAATTTGGGGAAGATGCAGGCTGCATCAACACCGTGCGAACACAGCCATTGAGGACAAAGGGAAAATTAAGCAAATAGTTACTTCATCTACTATAACATCAAATAACTATGGTACATCATATGGTGGCACCAGTATCAGCATAATCCTAGCAGGAGCTCTAACCAGAACTCTGACTTACTCTGGAAAGGATACACAGCTGGTAAAGACACCCAAAACATTATCCACAGCCCCTCCACAAAAAAAAAAAAAAAAAAAATTAAGACAAAGAGCAGACAGCTCTCTTGACCTGGGATCTGCAGTTAGCAGCAGCTATTTCAAATTTCCCTGTTGTCCCCAATCTCTGAGTTTCTCACTATTTTCTCCTAGCCCAATTTTTTTGGCTGCACCTACAGCATGCAGAAGTTCCCAGGCCAGGGACTGAACCCGCACCATAGCAGTAATCACATCCACAGCAGTGACAGCACCAGATCCTTAACCCACTGAGGCACCAGGGTACTCCTCTCCTAGCCCATCTGGATAACAGACGCCAGTGTAGTCGTCTCACTCTCAACCCTTCCATCCCATGTAGACCTAGATTTTGGCTCATACCTTGAGCCTCTTTCTTGCTGTTCCCCCATCCTACCAAATCTCCATGCCATGGCTAGAACACCAGTTCTGATTGTTGGCCAGAGTTGTTCTCACTCTGATCCTGACATATACAGTACTGAGTAAACTGCTTGTGGGGTCTAGTCTAGCCCTGCTCCTGGACCAAATCCTTCTTAATCCCGACATCATTTGCCATAGGCCGTGGCCAGCCATGACCCATACTGACTCTTTACTAGACACAAACTCTACAACACCCAGATCAGATTAGATTGAACTTTCTTTATTGTTCCCTGCTCCAACATTTTACAAGATATCAAAGCAGTGTATATATTTCACCTGTTGCTGCCGTGTTTTTTCTTGCTTCGAGGAAGCAAAGCCTCATAACAGCATTATTGTGCTCTGCGTCCGTCTCTAAGGAACAGGCTCCCAGGGTAACCTGGTCTGCTGTGGGGTGGGTGAAGCAGCTCCTCCCAGCACTGACAAGCTTCTGAGACTCTGTATCTGAGATGGAGACAAGCCAGGTGTCTTAATGAACAGAAACATCTGCTTTTCAAACATGTGCGAAAAAACGTAGGTCTGCCTCCATCACGATCTCCCATGATCCCAGCAAGCCTCACAGCAGGAGTCCAGTCGGTTATCTACAGGGCCTTCTGCTACTCAACACCAACTTCAAGGATTATTTGATTCCATTTTTGGTTCTCATACTCCATACCCACTTACTGTGTTTTCCCTTAATATGAATTAATAGGGACTTCATTTTGCAGTCACTGCTAACGTCTTAGAGATCCTGATACGTTCCAGACAAATGGGATTCTAATATCACAGCATTTTCAATATATTAATGATAAATGTTAAGCTTGCAAATAATTTAATGGACATGAATATAATGACTAGTGTAATTAAATAATCATTTTTCAGCAATATATTTGTTAGTGAGTTACCTTAGAAAGGATACTCCTAATGGTACTTCAGTTATCTAATGATATCATCTCCAGGCCACAGCAATAAAAACGGGACATTCATCTCAGGATCTATAAATAGTCTGTACATAGTTATGAAAAATCTGTACAGAGGTATCTTCAAAATTTCAATGCAGGAAATCTATGGCAACGCCTCATGTCTTTTGTAAATTTGATGTTATCTGCTTTTCTTTCCTGTCTAGCTCTCTGCGTTTTTAATCACAGCCACAATTCAGTTTGCTAAAAGAGCAAGACAGTGCTCTCCTGAGGGCCAATGCAGGGAAAGAGGCAGAATTCTACTCCCTCCATGGAGGGTTCAGATGAACCCTAATGATTAGCTCTTTGCACATAAAGCAGGTCACAGTTTTGTGCCTGCAGCCAAGTAAACTCTAAATCTCTTAAGTTGGTTTTCTTCCTTCTAACAAATGATTTCTTTAGCTTTTCACATACACACAAAAAGGCTGTATGTATCTGATGACCGGTCCTTTCTGAAAATCTAATTCAGCCTCTATGAGTTTATCCAATTGAGACAACAGAACCTCACTGGGCCATGAAGAATGACATATTCATTACCCAAATAAATTAGTCTAAGGAAAAACCTTTACTATCTAAGGAAACTAAAATAAAATGTGAAAGGCAATTGTCAAGACATTTTGCCTAAGTATAAAATATTCATCTGCTCTGCTAAACTCCCATAAAATACAATATACTCCCATCTAATGCTCCTCACAGGTTTCTAAAGTAAGAAATAATTTAAGATTTCCAGGTGGCATAATATTTAATACACGCTCTCGATTGAGCCTGAGCAGCCTATCAGGCGAACACGCGTTCCCATTTTCCTACCAAGGAGCACCCAAGGTTCATTCAAAGGCAATTTGGCCAGGTTTATTGGCAAAAACTAAACGAGATAAAAATGAGAGGCCCTCTCCCTGCTGTCAGGAATTCAGAAACGCTGATGTAACATAAAGAAAAGGAAGGGCAAGCCATGGAGAAATTGCTAAGGCAAGTAAATCTCAAGGTTCTTTTTAGTCACTGTGACAAGACAATGATATCACTAATCCCTTCCGCTTAAAGCCAATCATCTGTAATTTAGGAGCAAGCTGGACCAGGTATGTGCACAAACAACCAAGCCCACTGTGGTTTGACTCAGCCACACTATTTCAATTTCAGGCTTGCTCTCACCTGATTTTGTTTTTAGCAGCCTCTGGTACTCAGGATGAAGGACGTGGTGAGCATTTTCTGTGCTATTGTTCCACAGAATAATTTCTCCATCATAACTCCCTAAATGAGCCAGGACAGAGAACACAAATTGCCGGAAAGTTAGAAAATATGACAAACAGGAATTAGAAGAAATCATTGGCATAATAATTTACATGGAATCTTGGTAAGTTCCCTCTCTGTATTTGGAGACATGAATGAATAGTAATTCCTGGTGCTTTTGTTAAACTTTAGAACTTAGAATCTTCACAAAATACCTGTTCAGTGAGTGTGATAGAAATTATTGTTATATCTTTTTTACTTTATAGTAACAAAGCATTCAGAATAAGGACTGTAAGTAAACAGCTTGAGTTTGAATCCTCATTCTACCACCTACCAGCTGTATAACCTTGGGCAACTTATTTAACTCGACTGGATTAATAATTTTCCTCTCATAGTGCAGTAATAAAAAACGCAAAGCACTTAGAATAATGCCTCGTCTATTACAAATACTTTACAAGTGTTAATAATAATCATCGTCGTATTGTTTATTATTGACTGCAGGCAAGCAAATCAAGTCCTAGATTTCTGTTCTCCCCATCTATTCTCCTGTGTGTATCCGTTCTTTTTATTCCTTCTCTCTCTCTTTCTTTCTTCCTTTTTTTTTTTTTTGTCTTTCAAGGGCCACACCCACAGCATATGGAGGTTTCCAGGCTATGGGCTGAATCGGAACTATAGCTGCCGGCCAACACCACAGCCACAGCCACAGCCACGTGGGATCCTTAACCCACTGAGAGAGGCCAGGGATCAAACCCGCATCCTCATGGATACTAGTCAGGTTCGTTAACCACTGAGCCATGATGGGAACTCCTTATTCCTTCTCTTTAATGTCCTTTATTGAATGTGGCTTTCTCCAATCCTAACACTTTTCCTACATAGAGTCCTTTCCTACTGCTCATCACAGACTCACAGAAAAGCCCAAATAATGAGGCTGAGTCTGACCAAGCTTGTCCTGGGGAGGAACCGTGCATGCCCAGACTGCTGCTCTCAGCAGCCCAGAGTACAGCCCTTTGCTGAGTAGAGAGCCAACATCCAGTGTGGAGCAAAAGACAAAAGCAGACTGGGACTACTGCTGTCTTTCATGGGATTTGGAGAGAAAAGAGAGTAATACACATTGAACGTTGTGTTGTCCTGGAGAAAGCACCCTGTGTAACTCATAGACTGGCCAGGGATGATGGGTTTCTATAGATCAGCTGTCCCTGAGATTATCCACCTTCCCCTATTATTTTATTTTTTTCTTTTTAGGGCTACACCTTCAGTCTAGGGAAGTTCCTGGGCTAGGGGTCAAATGGGAGGTGCAGCTGCCAGCCTATGCCACAGTCACAGCAACACAGGATCTGAGCCACGTCTAAGACCTACACCACAGCTCAAGGCAATGCAGGATCCTTAACCCACTGAGAGGAGCCAGGGATCAAACCCACATCCTCATGGATGCTAGTCCAGTTCTTAACTCAATGAGCCACAACGGAAACTCTTCCTATCATTTTAAATTACTTCACTTGGAATAAATAAATAAATAAATAAATAACTTCACTTGAGGATTCCTATTGTGGCTCAGCAGTAACGATCTTGACTAGAATCCTTGAGGACAAAGGTTCAATCCCTGGCCTTGCTCAGTGGGTAAGGATCTGCCATTGCTATGAGCTGTGGTGCAGGTCACAGACACGGCTTGGACCTATCATTCCTGTGCTGCAGTGCAGGCCAATAGCTACAGCTCCGATTGGACCCATAGCCTGGGAACTTCCATATGCCATGGGTGCGGCTTTAAAAAAGACAAAAAATATATATATAAATTAAAAAATAAGTAAATTACTTCACTTGCAAAGGGCTTGGCCAAAAATTTTCACATATGACTGATGGGATGAGAATGAATGAAGAGATTATTTGTTCCCCAAATGCAATGGTATTTTATGACACTTTTACAATAGCAACTACACAGCATTACTTGTCTCCATCACGTTTCAGTATGCGATACTCACTGCAGGGATAGACTTCCAACAGCTATAAAGCAAATTCAACTGCAGAGTTGGCCCTGCTGGTAAGTAATCAGGCAAGTTCTAAAAACAGTGGAACTTTAAATGTAAATAGAGCAATAAGCCTCGTATTCTAACACTTCATGGATACCCTAGCTCTTTCCCTGTAATTTTTTTTTACTTTTTAGGGCGGCACCCTTGGCACATGGAAGTCGAATTGGAGCTGTAGCTGCCGGCCTATACCAGTCACAGCAATGCCAGATCTGAGCCCTGTCTGCAACCTACACAACAGCTCAAGGCAATGCCACATCCTTAAACCGCTGACTAAGGCCAGGGATCGAACCCGTATCCTTATGGATCCTAGTCAGGTTCATTACCACTGAGTCACAATGGGAACGCCTATAAATTGTTTTCTTTGGCTGGAAATAATCACAATAATTTATGATACCCTTTAATACATCACATCAAAGCATGCTTGCGTATCTTTTCAAGAGCTTGGATTTGTACACATTTTATGAGACGAGTCTTTAATCAAAGACTTTACTTACTCTAAATTGTGCTAAAGGGTTAATGTGTTCCTATTATGAAACATCTGAGTGCCATGGAAGTATGATTTGTACCCAATAACCCTAACACCACTCCTCATAAAAGGATGATGACAGTGAAAGCTAATATTTACTGATCGGCTTACTGTGAGCACTGGGTTAAACCCTTACTAAGATTACCTTATGCGAGCTTCACTATAAACCAAGATTCTGATATATCATTATTAGCCAGAGAAAATCATAATTTAGAATTCAAACAACTTGCTCATCATGATGTATTGGCAAGTGGTGAAACCAGAGTACGAGGCCAGGTAGCCAGGTTCAGGAGCCGATGGTCATTACCACCAGCATTCGGCCCTAGAAATAAGGACCAAGAGTAGATTTAAGTGCAAGCATTGCTTCTTTAAGACATCTGTTCATTCTGCAGTGGAGAAAAAGCTTTTTCAAAATGAATGAGGCAAAAAATAACAACAACTTTCATCACCGATTGTCAAGTGAGGGAGGGGTTCAAGTAACCTGTAACAAGAGTCTGTGGAGGTAAAAATGCAGCACATAAGACATCGTCACGGTGCTGTATTCCTCCCTTCCATTCCTCAGGGTGGATGAAAAATTGATTGAAGTTCTGAGGTCGGAACACAGTAATAGCCCTAGAAAAAAAGGATATAGCATTTAGCTGTGGATCTAAAAGAGATATAGATACTGAGTAACCATCGTGCACTTGAATGGTGTGATCTGAGAAGTCTAAAAGGCAATGCTACCTAAAATTTCATCCCCGCTTGTGATCCATAAGGCTGAATTCCCACACTGAACTTTCTTTTGGATTCTCTCTTGAATTTTCTGGTAAATTATGAATATTCACTATCAGATGGTTATTCTTCCTTTCACAATCATTAACACCAAATACATGAGCATTTATCAGATGAATTATCCACCATTAAGACCTGAAAGCAAAATTTCTCCACATGGGTAACATGGAATCCATGTTTTGTGACAGCAATAAGAAACAAGGGCAGACTCTGTGAATAAATAATATTTGATAGTTTAAACAAAATCATTAAGGTTTCTTTTTATCAGAGCAACTAAGACATTTAAGATGTTCACATGGCATTTCCCAGACTTCTTTGACCAGAGTCCTTCCTTATGCAGCATCTTGAAGAACTACTATTTGTGGAATACACTTGGAAAATGCCACCTCAAAGGAATGGGACCTAGGACAGGTATGCTTTGAACAGAAACAGTAGTTTTTAAAAGTCAATATCTTGGGGCACTGCTAGTGAGTTTGAGTACAGACCAGGAAGGATAGAAAGTGAAATGTCTGGTGCCTGGTGGGAAAGGGAGGAGCCTAAAAATTAAATTATGGAGTATCACTTTGTGGGAGCTCCCCATTTCCCTTTGATTTCAACTCTGGCTACCAGCATCTGGTAAGCTTCTGCCTCCTTCTGGAGCCACATGCATTTCAAAGGAGTGTCTGTACGCCCAGGCTTGGTGTCTTCACCCCCACATTGTCTCTTCACTTTTCCAAAGCCTTGCTTCTGTTCTGCTCACGTGAAAGATCTCCCAATTGCCTTGCAGTGTAACACCTCATCCTCTGATGGAGGTCTTGCTTTTCTTCCCATCTCTCTGACCTCCCATTTCTGCTGCTCGACTTTCCCTCCCTTCTTTCTCTTTCTCCCTTCAAAATGGACATTATTTACTGTCATTCCTCCACTCCCTTCTCTCGGAAGGGCTTGTTCAGAGATTCTGTAGACCACCATACTCTCCAGCCTCACTTCTATATAAATGGCTCTTCAATCTATTTTCATTCTTCACTTTTTCCAGTGTTGAGTAGTTCCCACTTGACAGCTGACTCTTCCATTATGGCTCCCATCAGCAACATATCAAAAATCCAAATTTCCTATCTTCCCTCCACAGTAGAACCCCGCCCCCAAATTCCTGACTTTGGTTAAGAGACCAGAATTCCAGCCCACTGCATACCTTTCTCTTCCCCAGGCAAATAAAATACTCAGATTCTGCCTCCATGATGTATTACCTATTCATTCCTAAATTTTTTATTTTAAATAACCAACAGCGGCTTCCCAGCTCACCTCAGCACTTCCTACGTTATGGCTGAACAATAGTAACAGCCTCTTAACCAGTTTTACTGTCTGTATGCTAACCTACCTCTGGCACATTCTTCATCCTGCTACTGGATTAATTCTATTTAGGAGTGCTTAATAAGCACTCATTCCACAAACATTTCCTGTTTTCTCCATGGAAGTCCCTGTTCATGCTGATGCAGGGGTCAGAGCCATGAGCATAACATGACTAAAATGCAAAGTGAAACGTGCTAAGTGCCAAGGAATTACTGATCAACGGCCATGGAAACCCAGGGTAGAAATCACAGAAGGTTGAGTGGAGGGGTCATATTTGTGCTAGACCATAACTGATGGGTAAGATTTGGAAGAGGAAGTCATTCTAGGCAGAGTGCGAAAACAGCATGATCAAAGATAAGGCTAACACCCTGTTTTAAAAAAAAATCCTTATTTTTTCCATCTCCTATATGACAAAATTCAAATGTGTGGTCCCGTTATTGAAGACCCAATAATATTTGGGTCCTATCAACTTTTTTAGAATTTTCCCCTGTATTCTTCTATCCTCACTTTTCAAAGGAAAAAGCTCCTGCTGTTTTGAGCTGTTAGGGGGATTCAGAGGCTATTTCTAAAGCACATGTCCAAGGTCAAGCCCAGCAGTGCTCTAACTGCTCTCCAAGCAGTCTTTGCATTTCCAGCTGCTTTGCTTTTGTGCGTGATGCATTCTTCTACCCTCCTCACACACAGACCGACACCCACCATTCCACACATCCATTCGCTAAGGTCTGCCTTGTTCTGTAAGCTTCTTAATAACTACAGTTGAAAGAAATACTTTTTTCTTCTGCCCTCTTATACCATTTAGTTTTTACTTACAACATATAAATAATATTATAGAGTCACTGCTCTTCTGATGGATTGTAAGCTCTCAGAAACCAGGAGTTTTGTCTTATTCTACAACCCCACAAAGCGAGCACAGTGACTTACACATAGTGAGTATTCAATACGTATTGGTCAAATTAATGAATGAAAAATTCTCTGCTCAAATGTTACCTCCTGAGTAAGCCCTTCCTGACCACCCAGGTAAACACTCTCCCCCCTGAGTCTTTCATCTCTCACCTACATCATTTGTCTTTATTACATTACCGTGTGATATTGTCATCTATATTTGTCTATTTCTTTTCTCCCTCTCCTACCATAAATAAGCTCTAGGAGAGCAAAGATTTGGTTTTTTCCCCAAAGAAATATTGCTGAATCAATGTGTGAATTATTCTATTTTTATCAATAACAATGTTATTTTAATAATATTAATATAAGGCTGAGCAAAATAAAATAAGTAAGGTAATTTGAAGTTCTGAATCAATGTGTGAATTACTCTATTTTTAATCAATAACAATGTTATTTTAATAATAGTAATATACGGCTTAGCAAAATAAAATAAGTAAGGTAATTTGAAGTTCTGAAATTGCAGTTAATCTCATAATATCTTTATATGCAAACACTTTAAATTTTCTCTTTACCTATTGGTAAGTTTGGGTGAAGACACTACCTTTTGGGAACGGAGAGTGTGAGGGTGGGAGTGAGAGGGAAGAGGTCAGTGCATACCTCGTCTGTTATCTCTCAGCCAAAATTCAAGGTCACATGTCTTCTTTGCCAAGATACTCATATTAGCCAGATATATTTAGGGAGTACCACCCAAAGGCACACAATGCTTTTCAGAAGATGTTGTAAAAAGTAGCCCTTCTGATATTTGACCTTGTGTGTCAAAATGGTGAGAAAATAATTAGCTGCCACCTTTCCCTTAAAACCTAACCTGAAACTTTCATTTGAAATGACAGTTATCCTTAAAATAACTTCAGAAGCTACACTGTATTTCTTACTTTGTACATTTCCAAGATAACTTTTTTTAAGTTTGTACCTTTGCCAAGAGTAAAACTAAA
The DNA here is from genome assembly GCA_004024745.2 of Catagonus wagneri. Classification (NCBI taxonomy): domain Eukaryota; kingdom Metazoa; phylum Chordata; class Mammalia; order Artiodactyla; family Tayassuidae; genus Catagonus; species Catagonus wagneri. The sequence continues at coordinate 24,082,009 of PVHT021183693.1, forward strand.
GTGCAGAATGAGCCAATTTTGAGGCCATTTCAGGAGTCACAGATTTGTTCTTTCTGACATTGAAGGAGTTTACTCTTTCCATTCCACACCTCACATTTGAAAACCTATGAGAACTGCTACCAAGTCACTCTGTCATCTTGTGATTATGTCCTATCTCTAATTCAAAATTTAGAGACGATGACTAATTCTGTGAAAACAAAATTATTTCACCTGTCAAGTGCAAAAAAACTTTTTTTTACATGTTTTAAAAAACCTCTTTTAGGATGAATGAGCTGGGAAAATAACTTTTCCCGAAATTTATCATGTAGAAACTGTCATGAGGAGAAAAAAAGAACACAGTCAACTCTTTGTTCCCTCAGAAGTTAACTGTTCATGTGTTGCTAGTCCAATTATAAGAACATATCCATGTTCGACCCATTGTTTTTTCAGTTTAAAAGGGGAATCTCAAAGGTAGAGAATGAGTTCAGTACAAATCAGTTCATTTTTATTCTTTTTCCTAAAATCTGTGGAATCCAACTTTGGATACTGAAAACATCACAAAATTAGTTTTAAGGATTATTTGTGAATTTCAGACATATTCGCCCCCTCCTAGCCTCCAAGACTGTTCAGAATACATCACAGCTTTGGAAATTTTCATTCTGATTTTTATCCTAATAATAGAAATTGACTGAGTCATATGTAAGATTATATGCAGTTCCTTAGGGAGGCGATTATTAAGAATTTAGTATCTTAAGATAGATAAGTTTTATTGTTATGGAGCTTCAAATCTCTAATCTCATTTCCCTTAAAAATACTTTTAGAAATAAAATTACATCAATAGATATTTATTGAGCATCTACTTTTTAAAGAGCTCTGTGAAGAGTGCTACTATTAATCATATTTTCAGAATTATTTGAAATTATATGAAAGATTCTCCTTTTGTATTTGTACAAGTCTATATATTTCACAGAGATAAAATCTTCATAAACAGAAGCTTCTTCTTTAACCAAACGAATTGAAATGAAATGGGAAAAATGAAGAACTTGAGTTTACAGAGAGTTATAAATATGGAATCACACAATTTTAGGGCATAAGATTAAGGTAAAAATAAGATAAAATCTTAAGCTATTATGATTATTTGTTTGCTTTCACCAGGAACTATACATACTGCATGACTACTTGAAATTTAAGTATAATTGATCATTCTATTCATTTAGTTTACCAACATAAATATGACCATGTATTTAACAAGATTTTTAAATCATTTTTATTATAGTCTGGCTTGATTGGGAACACTCTGACAGCAGGTTGTTATTTGAGTTTAGAATGTACATAAGAATGGGTGAGTATGAAACTAAGAACAGGTCCAGGAGTTCCCATCGTGGCTCAGTGGTTAACGAATCCGACTAGGAACCATGAGTTTGCGGGTTTGATCCCTGGCCTTGCTCAGTGGGTTAAGGATCCTGCATTGCCGTGAGCTGTGGTGTAGGTTGCAGATGCGGTTCGGATCCCACGTTGCTGTGGCTGTGGTGTAGGCCAGCAACTACAGCTCCAATTAGACACCTAGCCTGGGAACCTCCACATGCCACGGGTGCGGCCCTAGAAAGGCAAAAAGACAAAAAAAAAAAAAAAGAAGAAGAAGAATAGGTCCAGAACAGAGGGAGTTTCAGTTTCTTTTTGTAGACACATCAAAAGGCATTATACAAGGAAGCAGAGATAGACTGCATTGTAGAAAGAAATGTGGAAATCATTGAAATAAACAAAATCTCTTTAAGAGGTAAAAGGGAGGTATTGCTAGCTGACAGAACAAATAAGAAGGCTGTGACACTCATGTATGCAGAAATGATGATCTGAATTATACAGCTGAATAGTAATGGGAACACATTTGAAAAAAACATTTAGAATATAAAATAGATAAGGCTGAGTGACTCCTTGGTTGTGAAGTTGAGTGAGAAGGGAAAAGCACGGTGGATGATCAGAGTGCCTGGCTGTTAACTGAAACTCTGAATCTAAGAATAAGCAGGTTTAGGGGAAGAGAGTGAATGATACATTCAGTTTAAAATATGTTGAATTTGGGACTGCAGTCGGACAAATCCAGCAAGTAAATGGATAAGTGAGCTTAGAGAGATAAGAGCTGAAGATAGAGATTTGGTATCTCTATAAAATATTGCCTACCTTCCAAGATGAAGTTAAGGACTAAATTGGATAATGTATGTAAAGTGTGTAATGCTACAAAGCACTATGAATAAAATAAATCGGATGGCATATTTAGGTACCTAACTCAATACCTGTAGTTTGTATTCCATCTTGGACAGAATTATCAAGATAATTTCTTTATTTAAATAGAATCTAAATTTAAAATTAGGGTGTAATGGCAGACCCCAGTGGCCTAAAAGAGTAAAATTAAATAAACTTAAAATATAACTTAACAGCCTCCTCTAGGTTTTAAAGAAAGCTCAATAAACTGACTGTCAATCTTCCAGTTATTTCTTCTCAAATCACTCAGCTATTAAGGACTTGGTTTAATGGACCATCCTTCCCAAGTTATAACCAAAACAATGATCTGTTCTTCTGCCTCTTTGGTAAAAAGGGTAAAAAAAGAACCTGCAAAGATCCTGCAAAATCTATCCTAAGACCTCCTACTTAGAAAACATGATTTTTAAATTCATCAATATGGAAGTAAAACAATATAATTGGGAATGTATTCATTAAACTTTCCTTTTGTGCGTGTGCATGTGTGTGTGCGTGTGTGTGTGTGTGTGTGTGTTTAGGGCCACACCCGAGGCATATGGAGGTTCCCAGGCTATGGGTCCAATCAGAGCTGTAGCCTCTGGCCTACACCACAGCCACAGCAACTCAGGATCCCAGCCGCATCTGCAACCTACACCACAGCCCACTCGCAATGGCAGATACCCAATCCCCTGAGGGAGGCCAGGGATGGAACCTGTGTTCTCATGGATGCTAGTCGGGTTTGTTAACTGCTGAGCCATGATGGGGAACTTCATTCACTTTCAATTCCAACTAAGAGATCCAAGTCCTGACAGCTTTGCAGAGATGGAAAAGATGGAGGAAAATGAGAGGAGTGATAAGTTTTCCTCCTCTCATTTCAATTTTTCCAAAACCTCCTCCCCAAGATTATAGAAAGTGACTACCCATTAATATAGACAGAACATAAAGGGTTCCTTTAAACCACTTTTGAATGACTCCGTACACCTAAGCTTTCAAAATTTCCTCCTGTAAGCAATTAAAAAAACCTTACATTTGATACTAATTTCTAACCGGAGGTGTCTCAACAGTATGATTAATAAAATGATATTGCCAAAGTTTGGACTAATAGTGATTAATTTTTTAAAGTTCTTTTTCATTATGTTCAAAATTTCAAGTGGATCATCTGTGTACTACTCATCTGTCCTGCAATGATGTCAGAGAACTGCACTTATTCATTGCCCTCAGCTAATTACAGAGATCACTAGGCCACGGTCTGTTGGAATGTTTGTGAATCACTGATGGATCGTGTTTGCTCCCAGGAATATGAAGAAGGTTTGTCTTTCAAAGGTGAGGATGAGTAAATTAGTTCTTAATAGCAAGTAGAATAATCCAAACTATATACTTTCCTTCCTTATAGTCTAACGATGCCTGATGTGTGCACAACACTAGATATTCTTCTCCATATATGTGCCTATTTGCATTAGAAAAAAAGGAAAAAAAAAGCTTTTCTAGGATTGATTTAAAATTCCCCAAATAAACACTTCTAGTTTTCTAGGTATAAAATCTGATTTAATCCTAGCTTCAAACCATTAAGGTCATAATTCTACAGTGAATAATCTTGGACAAAGCACCTATTAGGGCCATATTTTGTGAACTGTTGAATTTATGGACAATATATTTTTGAAACATATCACACTTTAATTTTCCTAGTACTTATACAATGCCATAGAAAAGGCTCTGTTTATGATCCCTTAGTTCTCTCAAGAAAAAAAGAAAGAAAAGTAATTTTCCTTATAATGAAATGGAAAAATTGCTGCTTGAGAAGAGTAAGTGGGCTGTGAAAGGCCCTTCTCTGCCCTGATAGGAAAGAGGAGCTAACAGATTTCAGCCTGCTGTTACCCTCTTGTGCTGCAATTTAAACTAAGTAACAAGAGAAGAACGAATGAGTTCCTTTTACAGTTGAAGGAATGTAATTTCTACATTAAGAATTTATTGACTATAAAATTTGAGAAACTTCTGGAGTTAATACCCACTTCCTGGCTATTATATGTCTATCTGGAATTGTTAAAGAAAAATACAGATTCCAAAGCCCAGAGAATGCACTGTAATCCTTCTGAAAGCCGCTCAAGCTACACGATCTTAAAATGTTTATTCACTAAGCATTCAGTCAATTCCAAATACACACCTGCGTCACCAGCAAATTAAAGACTCAAAATCAGTCAAGATTTCTATGTTCTTTCTTCTTTTAGATTTTGATTTAAATAAAACTTTCTCCTTTTACCTTCCTACAGTTTTGCATATCATACCTGTCCCAACCTGTAACCAGTATTATCTTCTTCAGAACCAGGATATGTGAAATATCCACAGCTCCCTCTTGCCCAACATTTAGTGTGTGGTGACAAAGGCCATTGAAGTCCCAGACCTTTAAGAGAAAAATTAAAATTGCCATTGAGACGAGAAAAGAAATTGTTTCCTTAATGAGTAAAGTAACAGAGTATAACAGGATTATTTTGAATTTTTGGTTTACATCCTGGAGGAGGGTTGACTCAATTGAGATATATAATAAAGAAAATCCTCTCACTACTTAAATTTAGCTATTACATTTATTAATCTATTTGTAACCTTACCAGTCTACATAATTTTTTGAAAGGCTATACATAAGAGCATGTTTTTAAGGTGGAAACAGTATAAAATCATGAAGAGCCACATTTTAGAGTCTGTGAAAATCCTGGTTCTTTCTAAATTTTGGTTTTCTCATTTATGACACAGGACCTTTACTCCTTAGGGATCTTGAAACTGCAAACATCTAATACAGAATCTGAAACACTGTCCAGGAGTTCCCTGGTGGCCTAGAAGTTAAGAATTTGGTGTCGTCACTGCTGTGGCTGGCCCAGGAATTTCCATATGCTGTGGGCGCATCCAAAAAAAGGAAAGAAAGAAATGAAACACAGTCATCATGTACTAGGTTTCCTATCTTCTGCCAATAGTCAACCACTGACAGTGGGTGCCATATTCAATGCCACAAACACATGAGCTATTCTAGTTTACCTCCTTGGGCAGTGGGTGAGGACGGAGATCTGATTGATGGGTGAGAGAGAAGGTCATTAAGTCACTTTGAACTAAGTCATCTTGAACTAAGCTCTGCTATGAAGCATTAGTGACATCATAAAGGGCGTTGCCACCTTTGATCAAAATTAAAATACATATGCCCTTTGCCTTAAAAATTCAACTTCTAGAAAATCATCACACAGAGATACTCATGTGTGAGCAATATATTTTGAAGGATAGCCTGGAAGCAATGTTTATAAAAGCTAGAGATTGGATAGGATTAAGATGGCGGACTAGAAGGACTGCTCAACTTCTCTCCCAAAAAACAACAAAACTACAACCAAGTGCCAAGCAGCTGTCAACCAAATGGACTGTAAACTTCCAAAAAATATATTCTACTCCAGAAGACAAAAAGGAGACCACATCAAATCCAAATTGCCCCTCCTACCTCTTGGATTTGACATTGCTGTGGCTGTGGTGTAGGCCATCAGCTACAGCTCCAATTCAACCCCTCGCCTAGGAACTTCCATATGCTGCAGATGTGGCCCTAAAAAAAAAAAAAGACTCCAAAAAAAATAAAAGCTAGAGATTTGAATCAACCTAATTGCTCATTAACAAGGGACTGAACATCAGAATATGGACTGTCCACACAGTAGCACATAATATAGCTATTAAGAAGAATGAGTCATCGCCAAGTGTCTAAGCTCTGCCCAAAGTCGACCAGCTGTGGAAACTTAAACATGCCGCTTTATTTCCTTGGGCTTCAGTTTCCTCATCTGATATAATAATAGTACCAACCATATAGGTGTGTGTGTGTGTGTGCTTAAGACAGTGCCTAATTCATAGTAACCATGAAATAAAATTTAACTAACATTATTATTGTTGCTGTTTGCATTTATATGAATCAATGTCCAATACAGGAAAATTCACAACAGTGTGGATAGTGAACTGTCATTGAGAAAAAAATTGTGCTCACAGTCTAGAAAGATGTACAAGAAACTAGTACCCCTGGTAGCCAGGAGGGAGGAGCTGGGAACAGGGGTGACAAAGAAACTTTCTTTTCACTGTATCTCTTCGATGTTTAAAATTTTATTGTACGCATACATTAATGATTCAAACCTTAATTAATTTAAAAATAGACACTTCAAAACCATGATAAATAGGACAATACATTTAAATCTTTGCATAGGTACTAGTTTTTTGATTCTAAATTATAAATGAGATTGGAAAATATCATTCATTTTTGTTTCTTTATAGAATATGGCTAGTGCAGCGCAAACCTGATTTATGCATCCTACACAGAGGTTGCCAAGTTTCAGAATTCTGTTGTGCTGTTTCGATAGAGATAAATGTGCCTTCAAAATCTGTGGTTGTAATACTAAATTCACATTAATTTCTAAGATGCCAAGGCTTGAGCTGAGACATTGAGGGGTGTACAGACTCTTCGCCCATATCATCTGCTTTACTTCTAAAAGAGGCTCTTACCAAGCCCACCAAAAATAATACCCACAAAAATGTAGTGTAAAGATCTGACTCTCCCCAGATCCTATGAAGTCCCTTTGGTGGGACCATTTTAGCAACCATCTATAAGTCTGCCCTCTGTTGGACTCTATGACTAGCTACTTCCCAAGAGAGGGATAAAAATAATCTAATCCACTCCCTTCCTTTTCAGTTCAGCCTTGTATTCAAGGACTGGTAAGTGGGGTACTCACTTGCTCTTTTGCCTAAGCAACTGTCTAACACTCCAGTTCCAATTATTTCTGTTTTATTCCACCTTAACTATCGGGGTTGGGATTGTCTCACTACCTTCAGACATTTTACCAGTTCTCCCATGAACTCAATTACTTTACTTCAACCCGTGCTTCCAGTCCATACCTCATGCCATGAACCTTCCAAGAGGACAACTTCTGCTCATTTCCAGAGATTCTCACTGCAACATGCTTCACACTGACCATTGCCAGCCTGGAATCCCCCCTGAATACTTGCCCCCAACTTCCATGATGTCTTACCTACGTATCCACTTTCCACTACCTCTCCTGTAGCCTACCTGCAGGCATCATGCACCCTACCATGCAAGGTACGTCTAATGAACAGCCTTCTGACACTTGTTATGACAGAAATTTGAGAATCAATTCAAAGCTTATTTGGGAAACTGCCTTCTGTTGCCTCAAAGTGTCACAAGTCATCTCCAATCCAACACTCTCATGACTCTCAAAAGTAAGGGGAGCAGAGAAGAGTCACTGGTGGGCATGATTTCAGATTGTAAGTATGTAGTTTTGCATAACAATTCGATCATTTTTGCAAAGTCAAACGCATTTTCCTCCCAGAAGAAATTAATAATAGTTACAAAATAAGAAAACTAGAAACATAAAAATAGTGTTAGTTTAGGATGGATACTAAATAAGACTACGATTGTCCTTTCTACCCTCTCTCTTCCCTATCTCACTTCATAGAAAATGCAAATTACAAAACAGGGAGATTTTTAAAATATTCATTTTTGGAAAAGTCTGCATCTATGCCATTTTAAAAGTTTATTTAATTGCCCTGATTTCTCTTTTTATAAACCAAGAAAAAAAATTGAAGCTCATGAAAATTATTCAGACCTCTTATTCCCCAAAGTGGTCCTCTCTCCAAGAACACTGGAAAAAGCTTTCTGAAACAAGTAAGCCAAGTTGTGTTTTGATTCTAAATAATTTATTCTGAAAAAAATCATTTATTCATTTCTCCACAGAGGTTTATTTTCCTAACAGCTTTGTTATTAGATGGTTTGGGTTAGTTAGCTCTTCTTATCTTGTCTCATCTCTCTTCTTGCAAGGCCCAAAATACCAGCACAAATATAGCCAAAGCTGTGTCTCCTCACACAGTATTCTAGCCCTCTCATATCTGGGTAGAAAAGCGTCACTGTGTTCGCACCTTTACTGTCCCATCTGTGCTGCCAGTCAAAAGCCGTGTCTCATTTGCATCAAGGGCCATCGTGCAGATTTCCGCGTTGCCATGGCAACCTGTAAACTGTTTGATTTTCTGCCCGGTGTCTATCATCCAGAAGGAAACAGTCGACCCCGCATCAGAGCTGATTACCTACGAGAAAATAACATTGTAGAGAAATTAAATATAGTCCAAGAATCCACCAATTTTATTTTAATAAAAATATCCAGTCTGTGCCTTTCCCCGGCTGAGATTCCCGCAACAGTTAGAGACGTTTTTGTAATGTATTTGCTTTCTTTTTGTTAAGCTGATAACATTTCAATTTTCCAGGCCAGAACTGAGGTAATGAAGTCCCGATTCTCTTTATCAGAAAAGATAGGAATCTTCTTCCCTTACCCACTGTTCAACTTAGTGTCTAGAGGCCATCCTGAAATAGAATCCTACTGCAAATAAACTTATAAATCTTCCACATTTAGATGAGAAAGCCGATTTTTATCAGTCATGATTCTCTGACACTATTTACTAGATGAAAAAGAAACATTTTATTATATATCAGCATCCATTTAGCATTCAGAAAGGAAAACACTACCAGCCATGATGGGGAAAAGTTCATTTCAGCAAACTGCTAGAGCTATTGCATCTGATGCCATTAGTCCCTTTGGTCCTTTTTCCCTCAAGGTCCTGTGTATATTTTTACAGCTAAACACAAATATTGATGGGTCATTAAAAACAAAGAACACAGGACGGTTAAATATAAATCTGGTATACATTCCAAGAGGAAGGCAACCAAAAAAATGCAAGAAGGGGTAGAATTGTATACAATAGTCCCACTGTAAGAAATTGAATAGTGGCAAGTAGACTGCTAACTTCAGCTCTAGGTATTTAGGCAGCCTTTAAGAGATTTATTGGTTAAAACTACCACACCAGTATGAGTTTGGGACCTCCCCCCATGAAAGAAAAAAACAAAAAAAAATAACAAATACAAAAATATGTAGATAGGAAGTTGCCTGAAGCAACATTTAGATTTTAAGAAAACTTAAAGCATATATTTATCTGTTTAGGGATTGATTACTGATATATAAATATAAATTTGGGAGTTCCATTGTGGCTCAGCAGTAATGAGCTGGACTAGTATCTACAAGGCACAGGTTTGATCCCTGGATCCAGCATTGCCATGAGCTGTGGCATAGGCCAGCAGCTGAAGCTCTGATTCAACCCCTAGCCCGGAAACTTCCATATGCCATAAGTATGGCCCTAAAAAGACCAAAAAATAAAAAAAAGAAATGTAATTTAAATATATATATTTATTAAGAATATGTTAAAGTTGTCCCATTTTCGTAAATAAGTGGGTGAAAGTTTATGAACTCTATGTTCAGAAGGCCTGGATAGCTAGCTGTCATGCATTCATTCATTCATTCACTCACCCTATGGGCACTCACAGAACATCCACTGGGAACCAGCTCCATGAGGGCAAGGGAGCTTCACTGATGAATTCTTACTCTCAAGGGGTCTATGGTCTAAGCTTGGACACTAGAATCACTTTAAAAATCACAACTGTATACCAGACCAGAGACTCAGACTTAACTGAAAGAAGCAGTAGTGTTTTTTAAAGCGTTCCCCAGGTTATTTAAGTACGCAGCCTGGATCAGGTACTGCTGGGCTAGAGCGAGAAACAGACAAGAAATAGATAAATGCCCAACAATCCTACAAGTTTAGAGGTATCACCCCCCTGAGTGATCTGGGGCACAGAGAGTAAAACCCCAAATCCATTCACTGGAGCGGGGGATGGGGATAAAAAGTGAGAAGGATCAATTAGAGATTGAAGATAGAACATGTATTTATTGAGTGCCAGACCCTTTAAATTTGCTATCTCATCTGATCTTTCTAAAACTAGGTAAAATTTTCTTATCATCCTCATTCTACCAGCGATGATATTGAGATTCTAATCAGCTAAGTACCATTCCCAAGCTTAGATAACAAGGTTTGAAACCTGAGCCTTCTATGACAGACACATCCTAAGACCTTCCTTTATTTCAGCATCGTAGCCCAGATAATTGAGTGATTTGAAGGAGTTCCCACTGTGGCTCTGCAGGTTACAAATCTGACTACAATCCATGGGAATGCAGGTTCCATCCCTGGCATTGTTCAATGGGTTAAGGATCCGGCATTGCCATGAGCTGTGGTGTAGGATGGCAGCTACTGCTCTGATTCGCCCCCTAGCCTGGGAACCACCATATGTCACAAATGTGGCCCTAAAAGGCAAAAAAAAAAAAAAAAAAAAGTGATTCGATGACGAGAGAACTTGGAGGCTATTCCAAGCACGAGAAACAGCAGTGAGAAGAGTCATAGAGCCAGTACAGCAGTACAGATGATACAATAAATGGTGGAATATCAAGTAGGGAAGCAGGCTGGCAATAGAAGGGGGGGGTTTTGGTTTTGCTTTTTTTTTACTGGGAAAGGGGCCATAGCTTTCACTAGTTATCAGTGCCATGTATGCGGCAAAATAAAGTTAAGAATCTCTTTGTTCTTAATAAGAGGACAGTGATAGAGCATTTTTTTTTTTTTATTGTTGGTTGGTCTGTGAAGGTAGCAGTGTGGAAAATAAACAGGTTATGGGAAGGCCATTTGGAGGCTGCTGCGATCATCCAGGTAGAGATGCTCACCTAAGACAATAGTTCTGGAGATAAAAAGAAGAGGAAGGATTGACTGAAAGGGCTACAGTTCAGCAATCTATATGCCTCAGCAAAGAACTGGTCATGAACACAGGAGCTCTCACAGCCCTTTTTTCCCCCCTGATCTTACAACTCTTAGTCAGACAAAGTCTTAAGTGATGTAAAACTGTACTATGTTACACATTTTCTCCCAGAGAAATCAAAAGTAGCTGCAATGTTTAATTACCATTATTAAACTACAGTGTAGTTTCTAGGACAGGTGACCTGGATCTCTAGAATAATGTGACCTAGCACTTTAATTATCATTTCATGTAACTGACTGTGTTTCTGTTTGCTTTGGTTTGTGCACTAGGCATGGTGGTTCAACAGTGGGTCTAGAGCTGTGATGCCTGAGTTTGAATATCACTATCTGACCTGGAACTCATTACTTAACCTCTCTAAGCTTCAGTTTCTTCACCTATAAACCAGAGAGAACCACAGTAACTACCTCAAACCACTTCTAAGAGGTAAGAACATACTCATAAAATACTTAGCTCAGTTCATGGCATACAATAAATAAGTCATAAAAGCTAGTGCTAATATTCTATTTAAGCATCATCGTCTGACCTCTTATTGGGTCTCATATCATTTTTCATATTGAAATCAACTTAAGAAAAACATTTAGGAGTTCCCTTCGTAGCTCAGCAGTTAACAAACCTGACTAGATCCATGAGGTTGTGGGTTCAATCCCTGGCCTTGGTCAGTGGGTTAAGGATATGCAATTGCCGTGAGCTGTGGTGTAGGTCGCAAACGCGGCTGGGATCCTGCATTGCTGTGGCTGTGGCGTGGGCCAGTGGCTGTAGCTCCGATTCGACCCCTAGCTTGGGAACTAGCCATATTGGGAACTGGGACTCCTAGCTATATGCCGCGGGTGTGGCTCTAAAAAACAAAAACAGAAAAAAAACATTTAGTGTCTTGCTTTCTTCCAACTATGAGAGTGAACAGAGACAGATTTTAGAAGCCAGCTTTTTAGAGGTTCATCGAAATTTAAAATTATATCATACTGCATTTCTCACTTAATTGCATAAGAATCTGGATTGTATTTGTTAAAGCCGTGAAAACACAATATTCTAAGCATGAGTGAAAACGTTGACAGTGGTCTTTGAAGAAAAGGTTAGAGGATTTTATGACTACTACAAAAAGCATTTACTGGCGTTCCCATCAGGGAGCAGCAGAAGTGAATCTGAAAAGGAACCATGAGGTTGAATGTTTGATCCCTGGCCTCACTCAGTGGTTAAGGATCTGGCATTGCCATGGGCTGTGGTGTATGTTGAAGATGACTCAGATCCTGCATTGCTGTGGCTGTGGCGTAGGCCAGCAGCTGTAGCTCCGATTTGACCCCTAGCCTGGGAACCTCCATATGCTGCGAGTGAGGCCCTTAAAAGGCAAAAAAAAAAAAGCATTTACTGAGCATCTATCATATGCTAGGCATTTCAGTACTAAAATATGGGTATTCAGTGATAGAAACAAAAAAGCAAAATAAAATAAACCATGCTCCAAGAAAGACTTGCTTACTTGTTAAAGACTGGAGCCACTCACATTACAAAGCATCTCATCACCCACTCACCACTGTTATCTAATGTAGACCTTCAACCAGGAATTAGTAACATTTGATTTTTGCTGCCTTATACTCTCCCTCCTCTGACTTGCCTGGCTGAGCCTCAACATACTATTCATCACTTTTCAGCATCTTTCTTTACTTATTTCACAAATTCTCATGAAATGTGAATCAATAATGACAACAGTGTACAGCCAGTCAGATTTCATTTCATGGCAATCTGCCTGAAGGCACAGTCTTCAGGAAAACAATGTATTGAAATACACAGACTGACTCTGTCCCAAATACACACTAGGTATTAACCAGAATCTGCTCTATGACAATATCAGAATATGAGAGTAACAAGGCAGATGAAATGACATTCAAAGTCTAGTGAGAGAGGAGGGCATTTAGCATCACTTGGCAGATAAAGCGGTTTGACTACAGTGAGGGCTGTATTTTTAGCAAGCTGTTTTTATCAGCGATAAAACCCAGGAATAAGTATTGGCATCACATTTATAGGCCACATTTTGATGATACCAAATCCCTTTAAGGTTTCAGTTTACTCCTGGCTGCTTCTTATCTGATGAGACCTCAACTGTGGCAGACAGGTTTCTGGCATCTGCAGAGCAGAAGTGACCCTGTCTTAATAAACTACACTACACAAATGGACCTTGTGAGCAAATTGTTCTGATGGAGGCACACTACGCCTTATGTACCCGAGTTAATAACTGTTTAGGAATATATGGGTTTTTGTGTCTCTCTCATCTGAAGCTGTCACAGCCAATCAGACAATTAGAAGAGATGTGAGGCTCTATCCACGTCCCCGAATTTTCTTCTTGCTATTCCAATAACAATAAGCACTTCTGTTCTCCTTTACATGCATCTCAAGTCCTAGGTCTAAGCAAGAAGAATAAAAAATTACAGCCAGTGTATTTTACTGGCTACCAAGGGATCAGGACATTTGCTTTAACTGCTGTTTACAATTTTATTTTTTTAAGTCAGTGCTGTTTACAGTCCCATCATATAAAGCAGGCTATCTCCTTTATTTCTATTTTGCATCAAATCTCTAGAAGTTATGTCCGGGTAAGTAAGGAGGTAAGGAGTATGATAATAGCTCAGAGGACTGGTACCAACAAACCATGCAAATATTTTAAGGCAGCCATTCTCCATGTATAAATGTTATTTAGCAGACATCACCTCTTCATTGGTTAATTTAGAATCCGATCTTTCAAATTAATTATTTACGTTTATCGAACACCTACAAGTGTTCAGAATCTAGGTAAACAATCTAGGCACTGGGGATACAACAGTGAAAAATTCCTGCCCTTATGTTTTGTGGAGGAAGCAAGGGAGGGATGCAACTAACAGAGAAAAAAAAAAAAGCACGCACACACACCGGATGGTTCGTGGTGATAAGTGTTATGGAGAAGAATATAACTGAGAAGGAGGAAGAGATCACTGGGGGTGGGTGTAAAGTTTGGGGGCTCTGGAAAAGCTTCCATGAGGAATTATTTGAAGAAATACACAACTATGGTGAAGGAAGGATCCATGCAGATACCTGGGGGAAGAAGTCCCAGGCAAAGAAAACAGCAATGCAAAGGCCCTGAGACAGAGGGTCCTTGGTAAGTTCAAGGACTAGTAAGGAGATCAGCAAGGCTTAGGCAGTGTGAATGAGGGGAGGGGCCACAGGCTATGACCCCCTGTGTTCATTATACAGTCATCTGACACACTCTCCAAGTCACCAGGCACCCACAGGAATAGGGATATAAAGTCAAGAAAAGTATCACTTCCACTCTTTTGGCTAATATTTATTTAGCTTTTACTCCCGCTTTGTTCTGTGTATTTTTATACACAGTACCCTTTTGTCCTTCACAGAAAATCTACATTCGGAGGTATTATAATTCTTATTTTATAGATAAGGAAAAATTTCTTAGAAAAATTAAACTATTTGCTCAATGTAAAGCACTGGGAACTCTGACTGTAAAACCTCATTACCTCTCACATTCTTAAAAAAAAACAGCTAAGAAAAAATTACCTTAAAAAATAGTTGAGACTGCAGTGGACTGGCAGATCCTGGTGCTCATGTTTGGAAGTTGTCGCTCCATCCTAAGAATGAGTGAAAAGCTAGTAAAACTGAAGTATCAACAGCTCTTCTTAGATCAGTACGAGAAATGAGGTCACAGGTCACCCCAAACTGGAGCAACGAACAGACAGATAGAAAACACCACAGCCTACCAGAGCAGAAACTCATGAACTGAGAACTCCACAGGAAACAGAACCAAAAGAGGGAAACCAGAACTGTAACTGACGGATTGCTGGAGGCTCAATGTGAACAAGTCTGAGAATTAAACATTCTGGGAAGCCAGTCATAGGGGAGCCACCATCAGTTTATGAGTTTTGCTTTGAGGTTCAGGTTCTCCCTGTAAATATTACAGAAAAATCCCCTTGTGCTCTGGCAGGGTCGGAGGGAAGAGAATATCTTCAAAATATGTCAGACAACTCTGTTCTTAACAAGGTCTGCACTCAGGAGAAACTGTTTCACCATAGCCTAACTGACCTGGGAAGGGAAAAAACAAATTCCAGGTGGTTCCAGCCTTCCCGTTTCACTTAGGTTTGAAAGACAACCGAGAAGCAAATGTGAAGTTCACAGTCCAGAGGCAAAGGTTCACTAGAAGGCGAGACCTAATCGCAGGGCTAGAGAATGCTTCCCCTCCCCCACACCTGGCCACCACATCTCTAAAAGCCTATTTACAGCAGTCTCTTTTCCCAGCACAGCATGTCAACTATCAAGGAAATTTTTCTTCTTTTTTTTTTTTTTTTTGCTTTTTTAGGGCCACATCCGCAGCATATGGAGGTTCCCAGGCTAGGGGTCTATTCTGAGCTACAGCTGCTGGCCTACCTCACAGACACAGCAACATTAGATCCAAGCCATGTCTGTGACCTACACCACAGCTCACGGCAATGCCAGATCCCTAACCCACTGAGTGAGGCCAGGGGTCGAACCGACAACCTCATTGTTCCTAGTCAGATTCGTTTCTGCTGCGCCACGATGGAAACTCCAATAAGACCATTTTATTTATTTATTTATTTATTTTATTTTTTGCTTTTTAGGGTTGCACCTGCAGCATATGGAAGTTCCCAGACTAAGAGTGGAATCTGAGCTACAGCTGCCACCCACAGCCACAGCCACAGCCACAGCAACAAGTGATCTGAGCTGCATCTGTGACCTACACCACAGCTCACAGCAACGCCAGATCCTCAAACCACTGAGTGAGGCCAGCGATCAAACACTTATCCTCATGGACATTACTCAGGTTCATTACCACTGAGCCACAAACTATCAAGGTAAAATTACAAAACATGCTAAAAGGCAAAAAATTCAGTTTTAAGAAACAAAGCAAGCATCAGACACAGACATGGCAGGGATGTCAGATGATCAGATCTGGAATTTAAAACAACTATGATTAGTATGCATAGAGTTCTAAAGGGTAAAATAGACAGCCTGTAAGAACAGATGGGTAACATAAACAGAGACAGAAATCCTTAGAAAGAACCAAAAAGAAATGCTAGAGATCAAAAATACTGTAACAGAAATGAAACATGCTTTTGATAAGGTTATTAAGAGACTGCATATGGCTGGGGAAATTATCTCTGAGCCTGAGTATAAATTAGTAGAAATCTCAAATATTAAAAAGCAAAGAGAACAGAGACTGAAAAAAATGTAATATCCAAGAACGGTGGAACAACTAAAAAAAAATGATGTAACATCCACATAGAATACCAGAAGGAGAAGCAAGAAAGGGATAGAAAAAAATACTTGAAACAATAATAGCTGAGAACTTCCCCAAATTAGTGTCAAACTCCAAACCACAGATCCAGGAAACTTACATAACACCAAGAAGGATAAATGCCAAAAAACTATGCCCAGGCATATCATATTCAAACTCCAGAAAACCAAAGATAAAGATCCTGAAAGAAGCCAGAGGAAAAATACACCTACCTTACCTACAAAAGAACAAAGATAATAATTACATCTGACGTCTCCTCAGTAAAAGAAGCAAGTGAAGTGAAACATTTAAAGTGTTGAGGAAGTTCCCATTGTGGCTCAGCGGTAATGAGTACCCATGAGGACGTGGGTTCGATAACTGGTCTTGCTCAGTGAGTTAAGGATCCTGCATTGCTGTGGCTGTGGCGCAGGCCAGAAGTGGCAGCTCAATTTGACCCCTAGCCAGGGAACACCCATATGCTGCAGGTATGTCCCTAAAAAGCAATACATAAATAAAAAAAGTGTTGAGAGCAAAAAAACACCAACCTAGAATTCTGTATCTTGTTAAAAATAACTTTTTTTTAAAAAAAGGAGAAATTAAGATGTTCTCAGACAAAGAAAAATTGAGGAAATTTGTTGCTAGTAGACCTGCCTTCAAAATATGGTAAAAAGAAACTTTTTAGAGACAAGATAATGAATATAGGTCAAAAACTGGATCTACAAAAAGAAAGGAAGAACACTAAATAAGGAATAAGTTAAGGTAAAGTAAAAGTTTCATTTGTTTTAGCCTTAATTTACCTAACTGATAACAATTTGTTCAAAACAATAGTAACAATGTATTTATTTATATATTTAATGTGTAATTATGTATATAATTAAATTACGTATCTAAGGGAAATGAATGACAGCAATGATATGAGACAAGAGGGAAGAATTAGATTATTTTGTTATTATAAGGTACTAATGCTACCTGTGAAGTAATGTAGCATTATTTGAAAGTAGACTTTGACTAGTTTTAAATGTATATTATAAATTCTAGATCAATCTAAAAAAAGTTTAAAATATATGTAATCGATATGCTAAGAAAGGAGTGTAAATTGAATTATTCACAATGTTCAATTAAAACCACAAAAGGCACAAAAAAATAAAAGATAAAAACGGGTACAAAGGACAAGAGCAACCAACAGAAAACAGTAAAAAATAATGGTAGATATTAATCCAACTATATCAATAATCATTTAAAATGTCAATGCTCTAAATGCATAAATCAACCCAGATTGTCAGAATGGACCAAAAATAAGAACAAGTATATACTGTCTAGAAGAAACCTACTTTAAATAGAAAAACACATAGAGACTAAAAATAAACTGATAAAAAAATATGCCATGTGAACATTAAGTGAAAGAAAGAAGTTGTCGCTATATTAATTTCAGAAAAAGCAGACTTTAAAGAAAGGAAAGTTATTAGGAATAAAGGGAGGGCATTTCATAATGAAAAAGGGGTCATTTCTCCAAGAAAACATAACAATCCTTAATGTTACGTTAATGTTTTATTGTCTAAAAACTATGTCAAACTACATAAGGCAAAACTTATAGAACTGCAAGGAGAAATATAATAACCCACTATTACAGTAAGAGACTTCAGCATCCCTCTATCAGAAATGGAGTGAGCCATTTTAGGCCGAAAATCAGTAATGATATAGTCAAACTCAGCATCATCAATCAAAACTAGATGTAACTGACATCTGTGGACTACTTCACCCCACAACAGCAAAATAACAGATTTTTCTCAAGCTCTCATGGAAAAGTTATCACACAAACCACACGTGGGATCATAAAATCTCCTTAACAAATTTAAGTGAATCGAAATAATACAATGTCTGGTCTTAGACCACAATGAAATTAAACTAGAAATCAATAATAGAAAGATAAATGGAAAAATCCCCAAATACTTGGATACTTAACAACACATTTCAAATAATGCATGGGTTAAAAAAGAAACATCAAGGGAGTTCCCGTCATGGCTTAGTGGTTAACGAATCCGACTAAGAACCATGAGGTTGCGGGTTCAATCCCTGGCCTTGCTCAGTGGGTTAAGGATCTGGCGTTGCCATGAGCTGTGGTGTAGGTTGTAGACGCGGCTCAGATCCCGCGTTGCTGTGGCTGTGGCGAAGGCCAGCAGCTACAGCTCCTGTTAGACCCCTAGCCTGGGAACCTCCATATGCCACGGGTGCGGCCCTAGATAAGGCAGAAAGACAAAAAAAAAAAAAGAAAGAAAGAAACATCAAGAGAAATTTTAAAATATTTTAATTTAATGAAAATGAAAATATACCTTATCAAAGTTTGGATGATTTTCTTCTAAGCACCAAGCCAGAGAAAGCAGTGCTTATTAGAATAAAATTTATGGCACTGAATGCATGTTAGCAAATCCAACTAGGATCCATGAGGATGCGGGTTCGATCCCTGGCCTTGTTCAGTGGGTTAAGGATCTGGCATTGCCATGAGCTGTGATGTAAGTCGCAGACACAGCTCAGATCCTGCGTGGCTAAGGTTGTGGTGTAGGCCAGCAGCTGTAGCTCCAATTCGACCCCTAGCCTGGGAACTTATATATGCCACAGGTGCGGCCCTAAAAAGCAAGCAAACAAACAAACAAAAACAAAACAAACAAACAAAAAACAGGCTTAAAAAGAAAAACCACATAATTATATCAATAGAGCTCCCCCCCAAAAAAAGCATTTCACAAAAATCCAACACCAGTTATGAATAAAAATTCTCAGTAAAATAAGAATAGATGGGAACTTCCTTCACTTGATAAAAAAGTATCTACAAAAAATATACAGCTAATATCATACTTATCAGTGAGAAACTTGGAAGTTTTCTTAAAAAGATGAGGTCTAAAGCAGGGATATGCCCTCTCATCACTCCTTTTCAACATCATATAGAAGCTCTGCCTAATGCAGTAAGACAAAAATTTTTTAAAGGCATAAAGATTAGGAAGAAAGAAATAAAAATGTCATTGTTAGCAGATGACATGATCCTGTATGTAGAAAATCAACCAAAAAATCTCCTGGAACTAAGAAGCGATTATACCAAGGTTTCAGGATACAAGGTTTATATACAAAAGTCAATCATTTTCCTACATAGCAGCAATAAACAAGCATTATTTGAAAATAATACTACAATACCATTTACATTAACATCCACAAAACTGAAATACATATAAATCTAACAAAATATGTATAAGATCTATATGAAATAAACTACAAAACTGTGATGAATGAAATCAAAGAACTAAACAAATGAGAGATATTCCACGTTCAAGGATAGGAAGACTCAGTGTTGTCCAGATCTCAGTTCTCTCCAAATCAATCTACATGTTTCATGCAATCCAAATCAAAATCCCAGTAAGTCAGTTTGTGGATGCCAACAAACTGATTCTAAAGTGTATAGAGAAAGATAAAAGACACAGGTGAAACAACACAATACTGCAGAGGAAGAACAAAATCAGAAGACTGACATTACCAGACTTCACAACTTATGATAAAGCTGCAATAAGTGAGACACTGATATTGATAAATGATCTTGACAAATGAATAGACAATTAGATCAGTGGAACAGAACAGAGACCCCAAAATTAGACCACATTAATATCATCAACTGATCTTTGACAAAGAACCAAATGCAATAAAAAGGAGAAAAGATAAACTTTTCAATGAATGGTGCTTGAACAACTAGACATCCACATAGAAAAAATATGAGTTTAGACACAGAATTTACACCCTTCACAAAAACTAATTCAAAATGGATCACAGTCCTAAATGTAATATACAAAACTATAAAACTCAAAGAAGGAAACAGCAGAAAATTTAAATGGCCATGGGTTTGATGATGACTTTTTAGATAAAACACCAAAGGTACACACAGTACACGAAAAAAAAAAAAAACTGATAAATAAGCATTTGAAAAGATGCTCCCCATCATATGTCCTTAAAAAAATACAAAGTAAAACAATAATGTGATACCACACATCTATTTGAATGGTCTAAATCTGGAACCCTGACAACACCAAATATCAAAAAGAATGTGGAGCAATAGGAACTCTCGTTCTTTGCTTGTGGGAAAGTAAGATGCTTTAAAAGCATCTGACTACTTTAAAAGCAACTGACAGTTTTTCTTACAAAACTAAACATATTCTCACCCTATAGTCTAGCAATCATGCCCTTTGATGTCTACCCAAAGGAATTGAAAACTTAGATCCACACAAAAGTCTGCATACATGTTTGTAGAAGTTTTACTCATAATTACCAGTACTTTGAATCAACCAAGATGTCTTTTAGCAGGTGAACGGATAATCTGTGATTCATTCATACAATGGAATATTATTCGGTGTTCTAAAAATCTCAGCTATCAAGCCATTAAAATACATAGAGGAACTGTAAATGCACATTACTGAATAATAAATGCCAATCAGAAAAGGCTACATACTGTATTATTCCAACTATATGACATTCTGAAAAAACAAAACTATGTATACCATAAAAATATCAGTTGCCAGGTGTTAGGGGAGGAGGGTAGGATAAACTGGTGGGCTGCAGAGGATTTTTATGATGTTATAATGGTGGACACGCTTTCATACATCTATCTAAACTCATAAAATGTAAAACAGCAAGAGTGACCTCATATAAACTGTGATTGCATCTAGTTATAAGGATGTGTTATAGTTTCATAAATTGTAACAAACGTATTAGCCACTCTAGTGGCTAATAGAGGAGGGTATATCTATAGGGGATGAGTATAGGGAACATTTCTGCACTTTCTTCACAATTTTAACTTAACACCTGAAAGTGCTCTTAGGAAAGAAATAGTCTTTAAAAAGTAGCTGAGACTGTGATAATGAGAGAGGCTGAGGAAAGGGTCCTCTCTTACCCTGCTGATGGATTTAATGCAGGCTTTATGCAGAAAACTTGACAATATCCATCCAGGTTACTGACATAAATATTCTCTAAATATTTCCAGTTCTAGAAATTTATCCCATAGGTATTCCCTCACTAGTGCCAAAATGCGTGTATTCAAGGTTAAAAGTTACCACATTATTTATAATACAAAAGTACTGGAATCAATCTAAAGACCCATAAGAACTGATTAACAAAGTTTGGTACACTTTTAATGGAATGCCATATAGCTGTAAGAAAAGAAAGAGGATTATCTTTGGATAATGAGATAAAGTGATGTTTGGGTTATATTTTCAGGTGGAAAATCAACGTAACAAGCAGTGTTTCTATGCACATACTATACTACCATTTGTGTAGAAAGCATTTAAAATTATATTCCTAAATACTAAGAATTATGTATGTACATGCATATATATATTTATGTACATATATATGTATATACATACATATACGTTTAAAAGTAAATATACATACTTACTTGGGTATGAATGCAGCAGCCTTTAATGGGTGCTTATGGATCTTATAAAACTGGTTGTCTCCAGGGAAGGGAACTGGTAAGTAGAGACAGGAATAAGAGCAAATTTGTCCTTTTGAGTTTTGTAATACCAAAACATGTTAGTCTTCCCATGTAGTCACATTTAAATAAACACCCTTGTGTGTGTGTGTGTGTGTGTGTGTGTGTGTGTGCACGCGCGCGTCTGTTTTGGCTTAACCTTACGACTTGTTTCAGCTTAACCTATAGGCAGGTCACTTGGAGCCCAGTAGTAAGCATGCAAACACAAGTTTTCATTAGCGTTCATCCAGTCCTGTTCAAAAGAGAAACTCATTGATTTTCCCCTAAATACAAGCACTAAAGAGGCATAATGCCTTGTAAGGTGGAGATAAACTTCTGTCAGGGTTGGTCCACTTCCCTCTGCTCAGATTTTACAATTCCCAAAGGAACTACCAATAGAGTTGATTAGATTCTCAAATATCTCAATTCCCCCAAAATTGTGTCTAGAAAAGAGGACAGGGGATGCACTGTCAGTAAAAATTATACCCCTGCCCCACAGCATGAGAGTTGGTCCTCAAGAAACAACACTAATCTGTATAAAGTAAAGGAGGTCTAGTCTTCAAGTTTTCAAAGCCAGTGTCCCATGCTGAACCCTATCAAGGACCTCAGGAGCCCTGCTGGAGACAGCCTGGCGACAACTGTCTCAGTCTCTTTCTGTATGTATGTGATACTGTGTTTACTTTTAGAGACTGGGTAAAACGGTAAGATTTGGGAAGCAATTTGTACATCACATTATCTAATATGCACATATTTTAACCTAGAAATTCATTCTTTTTTTTGCCTTTTGTCTTTTTAGGGCTACACCTGAGGCATATGGAGGTTCCCAGGCTAGGGGTCAATTCGGAGTAGTAGCTGCTGGCCTACGCCACAGCCACAGCAATGCGGGATCTGAGCTGCATGTGCAAACTATACCACAGCTCACAGCAAAGCCGGATCCTTAACCCACTCAGCAAGGCCAGGGATCGAACCCATATCCTCATGGATACTAGTCAGATTCGTTAAGCACTGAGTCACAATGGGAATTCCTAGAAATTCATTTTTAAGACTTTATCTTACAGAGGTAAAGTTATATGTGAATATATTTATGCTCAAAGAAATTCATAATAGCAAAATGCTCATCTCATCAAGCCAAATGAATTAGTACCTTATGATTCATACATACATTGAAACACTGTATTGCCTTTTTAAAATGATGAAGTAGGTATAAAGAAGTATCTCCAATATGTTATAGAATAAAAAAAAACATGTTACAGAGCCATATTTACGTGAAGTAGTCTATTACAGAGAGAGATTTAGAACATGTTGATATTTCAGCAATATTTAGTTCCTTATTTGAACGTTATTGCATTGTTTTAATTTCTTCTAAGAAGCAAGTAATGTTTTACAAAAAATTAATTATTTCAATAAGAAAAAGAGTAAGTATCATTGTCAAGATTTGATGAGGCCTACATTTTTAGCCTGACTATGTCTCAGCACAAAACACACTGAAACATTATCTATTTTACAAAAATATATAAGCCCACATCATTAGGAGGAGAACCATAGTGATAACTCATAAATGTTGTCTATTCCAGTTTATATGACATCTACAAATAAAATTTTTTTTTTTTTTTTTTTTTGCTTTTTAGGGCTGTATCTGCTGCATATGGAAGTTCTCGGGCTAGGGGTCAAATCAGAGTTGCAAGTGCTGGCCTACGCCACAGCCACAGCGATGTAGTATTTGAGCTGTGTCTGCAACCTACATCATAGCTTACAGCAATGCCAGATCTTTAACCCATTGAGCGAGGCTAAGGATTGAACCCAAAAGCTCATGGTTACTAGCTGGATTCATTTCCGCAGCACCACAACGGGAACTCCTACAAATACAATTTTTAAAGTATTCAAATATTCATGACTTCTTAAGAAAATCTTCAGTTAAGAACTCTATGCAAAGACAGTCATTAAATTGCCTCCAGGATATGCCTCTTTGATTCTTTCAAAATTGTACATTCCGGAGATTCCCTCATCCTGTCCCAGCTTGTTCTGCCACTCATTGTGAGGGCAAGCTTCCTGGCTGAGATAAAGCACGTGGTTCCTTTTAAAAGGCTCTGCATGTCTTAACATCACTTTCTTAGATTTGGATGTGAGGGTACCAAAAGGTGGGAAGATACAGAAAAGTCACAGAAATATGCCGTGTCACTTTTATATAGAAATCATGGCAGGTTCCCACTGATGCCCAGATATAACGAATAATAATAAAGTGTCAGCAACATGTTGAAATAACCGAAGGGAAGGTTTTCATTAAACTCAGAAAAGGGGAAGCATTCAAAAAAAGATACAGAACCAAATAACCAAAAGGCAAGCACCAGTGGACTGAAAATGCAGTGGTTCCTTTTTTTTTTACTTTTTTTTTTGCCTTTTTTTTTTTGCCTTATCTAGAGCCGCACCCGTGGCATGTGGAGGTTCCCAGGCTAGGGGTCTAACAGGAGCCACAGCCACAGCAACGCGGGATCCGAGCCGAGTCTGCAACCTACACCACAGCTCACGGCAATGCCGGATCCTTAACCCACTGAGCAAGGCCAGGGATCGAACCCGCAACCTCATGGTTCTTAGTCAGATTCGTTAACCACTGAGCCACGAAGGGAACTCCTGCAGTGGTTCCTTTTGAACTTAGAATGAGAAACAGCAATAACTGACCAAAACTAGGCCCCAAGCATCCACTGTTGCTCAGAAGAGTGTCAGGAGCTGTAGGAAAATACAGAACACAAGAATCTTTACCTTCCACCAAACATAGGAGGAAAAAAGTGAGACTTTAGCTATGTGTTTAACATGAAAACAACTAGAAATGTGACTGATGCACAAAAAAGCGGAGAGAGATGTGGCAGATGTCCCTGGAGACCTCAGATGGAGAAGGGACCAGAGCCAAGCCCTGGACCTGAATGTTTACCAGCAGCAACAGCAATGACGGAGAAGACGAGGGGCAGAAAAAGCCACTTCCTTACCTCAAGGGGCCAGAGACAAAGCCCAATTCAGGAGGCTCTTCGGCTTTCTAACACTTTCCCACTACCTGCTTTCACATGACACATGGTTCAAAGAAAGAGTGAGAAATATCAAGAAGCTAACAAGAAAAAGAGGTGTCTTAAAGTCTCATCATTCGACCTGGGTGTGGGGAGGGAGAAGGACACCTGGTGATGCTGCAGAGACACATGCTGTCATCATTAGCATGTCTACGCCCCTCAGACATAGTTCTGAAAGTCAATAAACTGAGGCTTAGGCACAAAGAGTAGTCTGCCCAACATTTCGACTCTCATCTCTCTAACTCAATGGTTCTCAAAACTTTTGATCTCAGATCCCTGTACACTCTTAAAAATTACTGAATAATCCAAATAGCTTTTATTTAATAATCCAAATAGCTTTTATTTATGTGGGAGACAGAGAGAGAGAGATAGAGGTGAGACAGAGACAGAGACACATATATATTTGCCACATTAGAAAACTGAAACTGAGAAACGGTTAAAACACAAGAATACAAAAGCACACACCCCTTTAGCCTTCAGAGCAATGAGGTCATCACTCATCACGGAGCCTCTAAAAAATGCCACTGTACATTCATGAAACAATGAGAGTGAAAAAAAGTAAACAAGAAATTAATATCATGATGAAAACAGTTTTAATCTTGAAGATTCCCTGAAAGGATCCGACTGCCACAGGGAACTGAGATCACACTGTGAGAACTACTGCTCTAACCTCAAGTCTATGCTTTCTTATTTTTCCAAGACCAGACCTTGGTACCCTGAGTGAATGACCGTCAGAATCCGGCTCTAAGCTCCCTTGACTGCCTCAACTCCTACATCATTTGATCATTTGCTAAGTATTCCCAAAGTAGTCACACCAGAAGAAACCCTCTCCCTATGCAAAAAAAAAAAAAGCGCTGTATGTGTTCAATCCTATTGGCAGGTGGTCAAGTTGTAGCATCCTTCTCCTTCTAGAAGTTCCCACTTTAGACTTCAGGGCTCTGCTGAAATGGCACCTGCCCTAGTCCCAGGCAGAATTGATTACTTTCTGAGGATAGCACTATGCTCCCTCCTTTATTCATTTTCCTCCTCTCCACTGTCTTCTTATGAGTTGATCATATGTTTGCCTTCCCTTCTCTCACCCCACAATCTTGCCATGAGCACCTGCCCAGAAATGAGCTCCGGAAAGACACCCTGTACCTGAGTCTTCCTGAACTGTGGAGTGAAGAAACTGTGTGGTCCATGAATCTATCCCTAAAACCTGACACTTGTTTCAAACTGTTTTATTTGCTTTGTCTAATCACTCTGAAATGATAAATTACCACTGGCTGATGGGACTGTGGGAAATATTCTTTGTACTTCACTGCAACACATTTTTACAATTATAAATTACAAAAGTGTTTCATTTCTTACGATTACATAATTTACAATTATAAATTGTATTTGTTTTTTGTTTCGTTTTTTTATCTTTTTAGGGCTGCACCCGAGGCATATGGAGGTTCCCAGGAGAGGGGTCCAATTGGAGCTGTAGCCATGGCCTACGTCACAGCCACAACGCCACATCCAAGCCGCATCGGTGACCTATACCACAGCTCACCACAACGCCGGATCCTTAACCCACTGATCGAGGCCAAGGATCGATCCCGCAACCTTATGGTTCCTAGTCAGATTCGTTTCTGCTGTGCTACGATGGGAACTCCAACTTACAATTACAAATTGTAAAATTGGTAAAGTGTTCTTCTGTAGCTCAGCTGCTAACAGTCAGGAAACATATATGATGCTCAGCTCTATGTGTTTCATATACATATTATGCATTTAATTACTTATACTTTTAGCAGCAAAAATAAGTAGAGGCATGAATATCTAACTCAACTATATGGAGATTCTTTCTATAATATTCCATATGTATATATTATATTGTTGCCTATAACTTGCATATCCTTGTGTTATCTTGGCTTTATCTTCCTGTTCCAGTGGAAGATTCCAAATCTTCAATGTATCCCATTTCTTGAATCTCTCATGGAAGATTACTCATCTTATGGTCAGGCAATATAGAATCATAACATCTACACACAAACCGAGCATTTTAACTTTGCAGATCTCAACTAGCAGAACGTTCTCCTGGAAACAAATATATGTCTCAGTGGCCACCAGGGAGTCGAATTAACTGGTTTGCCTTCAGAAAGTTCAGTAAAACATTTTCAGGGGAATGTTTTCTCCACAGATGGAATTCAAAACGGATTGTTTTGTAAAGGATTTTTATCTCCTAGAATAACCAGAAAACGGAGTCTCTGAAGTAGTGACATGACACACTACTCATTACTAACAAAGGACTTTCCTCCCCTTGCTCACAATCTGAACCACTCATTTCTGCGTGAATGCAGAAGCCTCTGCAGAAAGGAAGGGCTAGAGTTATTGTTTAATTGGCCGCAAGCTGGATACTAGCTCTCTGCTCAGACCCTGCTGGGCTGTGACTGTCAGGCCTGAGGTGCTCATGGCCGTGGACTGAGCTCCATGGGGCATCTGCTGTCTCCGTGATACCCACAGGCTGGCCCTCGCTGTCCTCTCTGAAGGCCTGTGGTCCCTGCATATCTCATTGACATGCAGGGAGCAGCTCCCATGAGCAAAGGCTGCAAGGCATCATTAACGTGGCAGGGAGACAAACAGCACTCGAGCTGCATACCAAGTGGCCCCACATTTAACTGAATCATTTTATTATGAATACATTCCAGGCTGCCACTGTGAGCCACTCGTGCAAACGATGCCAGCAAAATGGATCTTTGCTAATTACATTTCATGCATATTTCAGATCTTTCCACGGGGATGCAGGGGGATGCTGTTCATAAAAGAGAATTGTACAGCCAGGTTCACTTGCATTTGGCATCAAGACCCAAACTAGAGGGTAACAAAGATAAGTTCAATTATAGTCCATGCTGTGTTTGTGTTAGCTGGAATATTTTCTTCTAGTGACTCTAGCAGTGTTGCTGAGGTCACTGGTTGAAAATGAAATCATTCTTCAAATCCACCTGAACACACAGTATTGCAGAAAAGCACAGAGCTATTAAATCATTTCTTCCCTACATTTCTTTTTCTGTCTTTGTCCTCTGTTACCCTAGATTTAAGTTAAGGAAATGAGCCTGAGGGGCTATGTTAGGAGCGTGACAAAAAAAAAGCATCATTACCTGCTTTAAGACTGAATGGTAAAGCACACAAGTGACTGCTTTCTTGTGGCTTTTCACCCTCTTGCCAGCTTCACTCTTCATTGCCAGCAATGCTAGCTGATTATTAAATGAGATGAAAAGTCGTCCATGGGCTTCATCAAAGTGGAAGAGACACCTGAAGTCTTGACTTTTGGGAAAAGAGCAAGCTATCCTCTGGATGGACAGCTGGTGCTGAATATCCCAGAGTCTCAAAATCTGCATAAAAAGTGACAAAACCATATGACTACATCAAGAATCATTCTAATTTTTCAGCCAGTTTTTCTCTGGCTCACCCTTGACCCCAGGCAGACACTCCATCATAAGATAATTGTTCACACTTCTCTCATAGCATATTTTTTTAACTTCCCTGATCTGTTTAAATATCTCCTCAGTTGTAATCTCTTCTAGGGAAGGGATTGTGTCTTGTCTCAGTCCCAGGAAAAATGCCTGCATTCAGTAGGTGCTTGTGGTAGGCAGAATAATCATCTCCAAAGACGCAGTGTCCTAATTCCTGGAATTGTGAACATGCTATCTTCCATGGCTGAAGGCATTTTGCAGATGTGACTGATTAAGGCGTTTGAGACGGGGGATTACTCTGGTTGATTTGGACAAGCCCAATGTAATCATGAGAGATGTCAGAGTGATGGGGTACAGAGAGGATTCTACCACGCGTTTTGTGGCCTTGAGGATGGAGAAAGAGGACCACAAACAGGAGCCAGAAAAGGCAAGGAAACAGATTCTCCGCCATAGCCTCTAGAAAGGAAGACAACGCCGCAGGTACCTTGATTTTAGTCCAGTAAGACCCACGCTGGACTCCTAATGTACAGAACACAAACTAAAGGTGTGTCGTTTCCAAGACCCTAAGGTTGTGGTTATCTGTCACAATAGCAACAGAAAATAAATACAGCCTCCCTCTCTCCCTCTCTCTCTCTGTCTCTCTCCTCTCTCTATATATATACATATATGTACATATGTCTATATGTATAATATATATTTGGTAAAATAAAAGACTTGGTAGCAAATGAAATTAAGTTCAAATAAACCAAAGATATCAGACTGTTATTCAAACACTGACAATTAAGTCACAAAAAAATGACACATAGATGGAACAAGATAAACACTGAAGGAACTGGGAAGAGCAGCTTTGCAGATACGAGTGTTGCTGCTGGCAGTCATGGTGCAGAATTATCATGAGCCAGTGAGGTAGGCAGTGTGAAGACAGTGAAAACCCTTGCACAAAAGGGCTCCAGGGCCAGACTTCCCAGGTTCCGAACCTGGCTCTGTCCCTTCCTGCAGGATGAGCTCTATTAAGTGTCCTTGTCTCTCCGAGTTGTTGATGTGGTTCCTATCTAATCCGATGCTGTGAGGATGGAATGAAAGCCCAGGTCAAGCATTTAGCATGATGACCGGTGTGTAATAAGTGTTCTGTAACTGCTGTTTATGATTAAATTATTTGATTTTTTATTATATAAATATTAGAACCTAAGAGCAGAAAAACTTCTTTTAAGTAAATTAGTGCATCTTATCCAGTGTGAGAATTATTTCTAAGTTTTCTGTAGAAGATGGCATCTTTTAAGCAAGAATTTATTACTCCATAAAGCAGCCAAGCCTGTAGTTTTTAACATATTTTACATCATATATATTCTTTTGAGAAAAAAAAAAAAAACAGTTAAAAATTATGGTCCAGGAGTTCCCATTGTGGCTCAGGGGTAACGAACCCAAAGACTATCCAAGAGGACGGAGGTTCAATCCCTGGCCTTGCTCAGTGGATTAAGGATCCCATGTTGCTGTGAGTTGTGACGTAGGTCCAGATGTGGCTCAGATCTCGAGTTGCTGTGGCTGTGGTGTAGGCTGGTAGCTTCAGCTCTGATTGGACCCCTAGTATGAGAACTTCCATATGCATACACCCATACATGCACACAACTTTCCATATAATTTCTTTGACTACATAGACGTACAGACCTCCCATAAGAATGCACAGAACCCAGGAATCCACAAGATGGGAATTCCTACAGAGATTATTACATTCAGCCAGACATCTTTTTTTACCTTTAAATTCTACCCTGCCCTCTTTTCCTGCATCCACACAAACCTCTTACACCTTTATCCAGGGTAAATGATCCATGTTTCATCAACCATCACAACAGCATTTTTAGATCCCACTCCACTGTGGCAGCCTTTAGATCCTCTCTAGATCCAAAAAATTTGTCTTTGTTTCCACCTTGTCTCCAGGGAAGGATGGTCACCCAGATATTATTTATTTTTAAAAATAGGATATGTCTCTGGTGTAAAATCCAACACCACTGAAGGGCTTTTTTCCCAACACATCCCTCTCAACTCCAAATCCCTCTCCTCAGAGACAGCCTTCTTTAACTCTTTCTGAGTTACAATTTTCACTGTAATGCCAAATAATAGCAGTGTGTGTGTGTGTGCACAGCATGTATTAACCATACATGTAAGACTCTCCCCTCTGAAAGAAATGGAGTTACTTACACTCTTTTTCTCCCTTGCTCTTCCCATTCCTCCCAATCTAAGCATTTCAATTTTTTTTTTAGTCCTGTTGCTTTTATACTTTAAAATAATATACTTACACATTAATTACCGCACCACCAATATAAGACAGTATCTCTCCACTCACCTATATATAAGATGAACACCTTAAAGTCCTCAAGGACCTGTTTAATCAATGCTCATAACTGAACCAGTATATCAGATGTGTTCTCACCACTGTTACAGGTGCCGTGACTTGCTTAAAACAACCTATTTTTATGTGAACTGTTTAAGACACTCCAATATGCACTGCCCTTACCTTGAGGACCTGACCCAGAAAAAGTCTAAATTTTATTCACATGAACAAATAATCATGCCAGACAGCCACCATTCTACTTTCAAAAATCAGTTGTCTTAAGCTAAGACTAGGATTTTTCCAGTTTTGATTCAAAGTTTCAAAGGGTAACAAAAGAATTTTGAATCTAATTCATTTATACTGATAATTCCTCCCCAGTTTGTTCACACATACAGCATGGGACATAGATGTTGAAGAAATACTTTCTTAATTTTCTGAAGGTTGTGGATCACCTAATAACTATGTTTTTATCCAGCACAC
Source organism: Catagonus wagneri (assembly GCA_004024745.2). Taxonomy (NCBI): domain Eukaryota; kingdom Metazoa; phylum Chordata; class Mammalia; order Artiodactyla; family Tayassuidae; genus Catagonus; species Catagonus wagneri. The sequence continues at coordinate 24,112,989 of PVHT021183693.1, forward strand.
TGATGAAAAGCTTAAATCAGATAAGTCCAAGAATGTTACACATCCATTAAAAAAAAAGCTTGCCTCACTTCTATGTAGATTTACCCTACTGCAGATCTCATCTAATTCACAATGGAATTTTACGAGACTTTTTCAAACATCTTACAGAAATGAGTGTGCTTGATGTATAGGTTAAACTCTCCATTTACTAACACCTATAACAAACTTAAACTAACCTGGTCAAATCCCACCAGATAATTAGCATTACCAACCCTTCTAACCCTAAGAATAGACATTGATAAAATAAACTGGGTTTTCTTGGCAAGAATTCTTTTAATTAAACATCTTACTCTAGTTCTTAAATCTTACTGAATTATTTTTCTTTAAAACATTCTGGCAACTCTCTAGAAAATGTTTATCCTCAAAAATACAAATTCTACAAGAACTAAGACTTGTGAATATATTTCAAAGGGTTCTAAATATAAATAGGTTTGAAAAACTATTGTTTTGAATGTTAAACCCCAAGAGTAGACACATCTAGATCATTCCCAAATACCCATATAGCTTATAATAGTTATATCCTCATTGCTCACAATCCTGTCTGTTTGGTAAGGACTTCCTTCTAAAAAACTGAAACTAATTTCCATTGAGAATAATAATCTCAGGGACATGGTGGATATAGATTACCAATAATTCCACAGTATTAATGGATTACAATTTCCCCAGAATCATTTTTCCCATGTTGTTCCCCATGGTATCCCCATTATATTTCATTGACATTTAGTCACATAAAATAAATGAAAAATTAAAAATAGATGAGTGATAACCTCTAGTCTTGAGATGTGAGTTCTTACTATTAGCAATTAAAACTAGGATGCTTTTTCTTTTTTTATTTTTCTTTTTTTTGTCTTTTTGCCTTTTATCTAGAGCTGCACCCACGGCATATGGAGGTTCCCAGGCTAGGGGTCTAACAAGAGCTGTAGCTGCCAGCCTACGCCACAGCCACAGCAACGCGGGATCCGAGCCGCGTCTGCAACCTACACCACAGCTCACGGCAACGCCAGATCCTTAACCCACTGAGCAAGGCCAGGGATCGAACCTGCAACCTCATGGTTCTTAGTCGGATTCATTAACCACTGAGCCACGAAGGGAACTCCGAGGATGCTTTTTTAATCAAACTGTGTATACTGGAGTTCCCATAGTGGCGCGGTGGTTAATGAACCGAACTAGTACCAATGAGGATGCGGGTTCAATCCCTGGCCTCGCTCAGGTGGTTAAGAATCCGGCATTGCCATGAGCTGTAGTATAGGTCTCAGGTGCGGCTCAGATCTGGCATTGCTGTGGTTGTGGCGTAGGCCGGCAGCTACAGCTCCGATTGGACCCCTAGCCTGGGAACTCCCATATGCCATGGGTGCAGCTCTAAAAAGACAAAAAGGAAAACTATGTGTATATTCGTTTTCTTAAAATTAGCTTTTATTGTTCTTCTTTCCCTTCTTCCTTTGAAGAACCCTTAGCTCTCTTAATTAGTGATCCCATTAAATCCTCTTCAGTCTTTAATTCTCTAATTTTTCTCTCTGCTGAGAATCAAAGCCAAGAATGTTTGTATATTCTCATGAATACCTAAAAAAAATGTTTAGGTGTTTTTCCAGAAATCACATCATGGTATGTGACCTACCATACATTATTCAACATTCCTACACACCTACATCCCATACCAGCGGTTCTTAACATCAGACACATCTATGGTGCTTTAGAAATCATTTATGTTTGAGTCCTTTTCCCAAACCAATAAAATCAGACTCTTTGAGAATGGGGTTCAGGAATTAGTTTTTTTTTTTTTTTATTTCCAAAGTATTTTCTTTGTATTGTAGCTTAATTTCTCAACTTGATTTTAAGGTCAGTGCTAATCTCCTTGAACAAGACATATTTCTCTAAGCTTAATCAGTATTATCATGTGGCTTGGCTTTAAACCAGATAACTGTACTCCCCTAATCAGTCTATATCTTTTTAATCATGAAAAATATCTCACATTAATTTGGTTTTATTAATCAAGTCCTTTTGTGAAATGTCACCTAAATATCTAGTTATTATTTGATTATCCTGGGTTCTTTTTTATACTCAAGTAGACTTCTGGAAGAGAATTAGGCCACAATTCAGAAAGGAGTATATTTAATATTATTTTCCATTACAGATACCCTGATGGTGTTTTCCTTACTCTTCATACAAAAAAATAAAGAAATCGGCCAACACCCAGGCTTAAAAATTACAACCGAGTACTTGATTTTTTAATTTATATTTTCCACAAATTTCAGCTATACTTTCTCTTTCCATCATGATACCTGGGAATCTGTGATGTTTGTCCAAACTCAAACTTACTAAGTCTAATCCTTGAAATGGTAGATACAGGGGCTTCTTTATTTCGTCTCCACTTTTTATAGACTTGGGAGGAATAAGTATCTAAGCTTATGATTTTATATCAAGGCAAAATTTAGCTTTTCACACAATGATGAGGATTTATTTTTCTACTTAAGCTTTATCTCACTTCACCTCTTAGGCACTTAATAATGCAGGATTATGAAAGCAACACTGTACTATTCCTCTACACTAGCACTAGACAGCAGTGGATTGACATTCCAGACTGCAACACCCAGACCCTAGCTTTAATACCACTCAGGTCTGTCCACTTAGGCCTATGATATTACCTCTCTATTTCCTCACCTTTATATGAAAGCTCTAAAATTCTGTCCGTTTTATCTAGGATGTACTGAAATTGCTCAGTACAACAACCATTCAAATAATTTCAAGAAAGTATATTGTGAAAATTGGGCTAAAGAAACGTACTCTAATTTTATTGAAGAATGTCTTCTTACTCTCTGCCAGAGATGGCCAGAATCATTTCACCTAGGCATAAAAACACTATAATAAATACACAAAACTTTTCTTTTATCCTATAAATATGAGATGTATAAATGGGTAACTTCATGGATGGGTGGGGTCCAGAAATAGATGTATGGCTGGAGAGAGAATCTGTTTTCAGGGCACTTTTTAAAACCAAATCAGCATTATTGACAAATTGACAACATGTCCAAACTTAATTCAAAGCAGTTAAAGGGAAAAAAAGATTCAGAGTTTCCTAATAATGATACAAAAGTGAGGGAAAGGTAGAAAACAGACTTAGACAATGTTATCAAAATGAGACTTTTGCCTGCATCAAACATTCGCCACTAACTCGCCATCCTGTAGGGCATAGATAGAAAATGACAATAAGAAAAAGATGGAGAGGGAGAATGTATTTCGCTAGGGGATTTTGAGGATAGCAGTGCAGCAGCTCAGCTCTTCAGGATAATCCACAGAAATGGATAGCCTGCTTGCAGATAATAGGATAACAGGAACTGAGGGCACTGGCTCTCCCGAATATACCTTTATGTATTAACAAGTCTATTTATTTAGAATTTGAGCCTTTGGATAATCCACAAAGGCATAATCATAATCAGTGAATGCTTAAACACAATTTTGTTTGACGTGATACATGCTAGCAGAAGTATTCTACTGAATACCTCAGCTAATGTTTTTATCTAAAAGTCATATAACATATCTTCTTCGAGAAATATTTTTGGCAATGTTTCCCCAGGACTGAAGTCCAACTTAAAATATTAGTTAGAAATTAAAATTTTGCCTTGTGCCATTCCTTTTTAATTGTTACCAAAATAAGAGTTCCCATCGTGGCTCAGTGGAAACAAATATGACTAGGATCCATGAGAATGCAGATTTAATCCCCTGGCCTCGCTCAGTGGATTAAGGATCCACCATTGGCGCCAGCTGTGGTGTACGTAGCAGACACAGCTTGGATGGCAAGTTGCTAGGGCTGTGGCATAGGCTTGCAGCTGTAGCTCCAATTTGACACCTAGCCTGGGAATCTCCATATGTCACAAGTATGGCCTTAAAAAGACAAAAAAATTTTAAAAAGTTGTTACCAAAATCATTCTTATTTTTCTCATTCGTTTCAACAAAAGTGAAAGAAGACCTATAGGGAGACATAAGCTCTAAGACACAGATTTCTATTACATTTCTGTTTGTGTATTCTATCATTGACATTGAGAAAATCAAAATGTGTCCTAACACAATGAATTGTTTTGCAAAAATTTCATTGATTTCCCAGTTCAAGTCTAGAAATAAATTTAACTAATATCAGCACTTTATTTCAAGGGCTTTCTTTTTTCAGAACAACGGTTTCATTTGGGGAATTTTAAAATTTCAGTTAAATTGATTTTTTTGCTATTATCATTACTCACATAAGACTGAAAAACATAACGGAATTTTTCCCAGTCTTTAAACAAAAGTCTTCTAACTTTGCCTTTCAAAGATCACTGTTCCTCTTTTATTTCACAAAGGAAACCTAGATCCTTTAAATTTCTTTATACTTTTTACTCAGTATTTATACTAACAATAGCTTTGAAGAAGATAAGTGAAAACCAGATAGAATAAGGGAACTCTGGTTCCAGTATCATTGCAGACTAGGTTTTTGTAGGAGGCCTTCCTGCTTCAAAGAAACACAGCTCTGAATAAAACATAATTTATGCTGCCTTGTTGGACTTTCCGGGACTGGGGACAATCTCCACAGGTCCAAAAGAAGAAAGATGAAAAAGAAGTAAACTTAAGGTGGAGACAGTGAACAGTAGGTATAAATGAAGAGACCATGACAGGGAGACTAAGCCTTGGACCGGCAGCAAGGAGGAGGCATGGAGGAGAGACTGTTCAATTAAATGCACAAAGAGAAGGCAGCAGCCTTGGGACAGCAGCTTTTCTCATTTCTACTCCACAGAAACAAACAGAAATCTTCTCTGGAGGAAAACATCTTCAATTTCTTGCCTCAGAGTGCCTATAGTTTAGCAATATCAAGAAATAAGATAATGATAACAGATAACCAGACATAAAGAGGAAATAAGTCACCATGAGGGAGAATCACCAGAATAGCAAATCTCAAATCTGGATCACCAAAAACTCCAAGCACTAGAATTATTTGAAAGGAAAATGAAATTAAAGAGCTAAAAGTCAAAATTCCCTAAACGAGCAAGTAACAAAAGATTATACAAAATTGCCAGGCAGTTTAAAAATGTTTTAGAAAAATAAAGTCAAACTTAAAAGCTCAATGTATAGGTTATATAGAAAATGGCATCATCCCCATTATTAACATCTCCACAAAAGTCAAGATTATGATAAGATGCCTCCTGAAATATACAGGAAAAACTTCAACAAGGAATGGGAAATTTGTGCATGCAATTTTTCTGAAAGACAACTCAAAGAATGAATAAATAGGTAAACACAGGATGTACTTTCTCAGTATTTTAAAGATGTCAACTATCAAATTCAATGGAAACAATCAAAGAATTGATATTTTTATAGAACATGAATATTGATCCTAACATTTACTTGGAAGGATAAAATGTCAGAGGATAGTTAAAACTGAAAAAGGAAAGCAGAGTAGGAATTTCTCTACCAGGTATCAAAACATACAATAAGGCTACGTTGGTTAAAACATTGGTATATTTGTGTAGGAAAAGACAACTAAACTAATGGAAAAAATAAAACATCCAGAAACAAATTCAAATTCATGTATGCATAAAAATTCAAATGATGACAATGTCATTTCAAACTCGTGAGGGAGACAACTTACTCAAAAAATAATCTTGGATATCCATTTGTAGGGAAAAAAAAGCTTTACACAAAAGTAAACTGCAAAGTTAAATACAAAAAAAAAAAATCTACAAAAGTATTAGCAGAAAGTAAAGGAGACCACCTCTATGAATATGAAGTATGGAACATGTCCCTAAGCTATACACAGGATCCAGATCCACAGAGAAAATCATTTCTTAGATTCAACTTCATAAAAATGTAAAACTTTTGAGTTATAAAAATCACATAAGCAAAGTTAAGACATGTGAAACAACCTAAACATCCACGGACAGATGAATGGATTAAGAACATGTGATATATACACACAATGGAATACTACTCAGACCTAAAAATTAACAAAATAATGCCATGCACAGCAACATGGATGGTACTAGAGACTCTCACACTAAGTGAAGTCAGTCAGAAAGAGAAAGACCAATACCTTATGATATCACGTGTCTGGAATCTAATATACAGCACAAATGAAACTTTCCACAGAAAAAAAACTCATGGACTTGGAAAACAGACTTGTGGTTGCCAAGGGGGAGGAAGAGGGAGTGGGACAGACTGGGAATCTGGGGTTAATAGATGCAAACTATTGCCTTTGGACCGGATAAGCAATGAGATCCTGCTGTATAGCACTGGGAAATATATCTAGTCACATTGTGGTGGATGTGTGTGTGTGTGTGTGTGTGTGTGAGAGAGAGAGAGAGAGAGAGCGAGAGAGAAAGAGAGAGAGAGAGACCGGGTCACTTTGCTGTACAGTGGAAAATTGACAGAACACAGTAAACCAACTATAATGCAAAAAATAAAAATCACTTTAAAAAAAGTTGACATGTATGCTGAAAAGAGATATATACTTGCATCATATACAAGAAAGGATAATAAATATATTTTTCAGGCTACTACAACTCAGTAGAAGTCCCAAGTCCATTTAATAACATAAAGGGCATGATTAGACAATGCACAAAAAAACAATAAATATAAATGGCCAATAAATATTTAAAGAAGAAAATTCATCCTAATTTTTGTTCATTAGAATCACAAAAGAATGAACCCATTAATAGTATCTATTACTGACAAGTCTGTGGGGAAAGACACCTTTAAACACCTCTGATGAGTATACCAATTGGTACAATGTTTTTGGATATAAATCATCCTTTTAGAATTGAATCCCTACTGACCCAATAGCATAACTTCTAGAAATTCATCTCTACAAAGAAATTAACTTATGTGGTCTTAAAGATGTGTGTATGTGTGTGTATGTATGATAGCTGATTTATAAAAAATAAAAATTAGAGACAGTATCTCTTAACAGATGACTGAATAAGTTACGACCATCCATATCATTAATTATTATGTAGCAGGTAAAAGTTCAGGTCTATTTACACTGAAAGATGTACGTATTGAAAGATCTCCAGGAGTTCCTGTCGTGGCTCAGTGGTTAACGAATCAGACTAGGAACGATGAGGTTGTGGGTTCCATCCCTGGCCTTGCTCAGTGGGTTAACGATCTGGCGTTGCCGTGAGCTGTGGTGTAGGTTGCAGACACGGCTCAGATCCTGCGTTGTTGTGGCTGTGGTGTAGGCCAGCGGCTGTAGCTTCGATTAGACCCCTAGCCTGGGAAACTCCACATGCCACGGGTGCGGCCCTAAAATGACAAAAGACAAAAGACAAAAAAAAAAAAGATCTCCAGAAGATACTGTTTAGGGAAGAGTAAGTTGCAGAAAAATATGTCTCATATGCCATTTAAATAAAAATGAATAATAAATACTAACTAAAAATATGCCATTTACATAAAAATGAATAATAAATACTAACTTGTATTTGTACAAACATATAGGATGCTATATATAATAAATTATAGCAATGCCACATATAATACAATATGATATAACTATATGATACAAATATGAGAAGATACACATCAAGGGTTAATAATAGCTGTTTCTTCAGAGAGAGAATGATTTGAAAGGGGAGTGAGGAAGTACTATGTGCTTCCTTATTTGTAATTTTTACAGAAAATCATTGATCTGTTTAATTATATAATTTAAACAAAATGAAAGTGGCTTTGTCTCTGGATGGATAAAGGGAAGCTGACCAGGGAAGGTAAGCAACAAGGAAAGAAAGACACACAGGAAAGAGCTAGTCACCAGCACAAGTCTGCATTTTCCACAAAACAGAAACCAGGCTCGGGAAAATCAAACCCTCAAACAAAAGATTAAATGACAATTTGGTCTGATTCTGGTGGCTAAATCAGGATGAGCAGCCCAGGACACAAGAGCGAGGAGCAAAAGAAAAGCCTAATCAGGTTCACTGGTTGGAATGTCAACCCCAGCACAGACATGTCCCGGAGGCTTTGAAAATCCTTTTACTCCCCATGGTAATTCCTCCTCTAAATGATCAAGTTACCAGCTCCCAGCAGGGCCTCGCCATAGGTGACTTCCATCTTCTGAGACAATTTAGGAGTTCTAGATGAAATGAAATTATACTATTTCTTAGTGTGATACCATATTCTATAGGGATGAATTTATTATTTAATCACCACTGGAAAGTGCAATACAGCCATGTTCCAAAAAAAGAACTAAAGCCTCAGATCATTTCTGGAGAAAAAAAAATTAGATCTAAATTGCTTGGATCTGAAATCCTCTAATTTAGCAATTTATTGACCAAAATAAAGTTCAGTCACAGGCTCTTTGAAAAAAGAATGCTTCCTTTCATTTTCCCTGTTCCCTAATTTAACCCTAGTCTTATAAAATATCCAAAAGAATTTTATGGCAGTAAAGCAAAGGCTTCACTTAGTAGCTGAAAGCCCTTTTGTTTATTGTAAAGATGTACAGGCTAAAATTATTATGCATTTATCAAAGTGAAATGGATTTAGACTAATGTGAAAGACACCATGACAAGCTTTATTACAATGTAATGGTTTAAAAGTCAAAGCAAAAATAGAATGATAAAATTGCCTTGCAAGAGGCCAGGTAATCTGAACATTGATGATAGTTACACACAATCAATTCTGACTCCAAGAACATTTTTTCACTTGCTTCAAAAGTGGTAACACATTTCAGAGAATTCTGTAATGGTAAAATAACTGTTATTTCTTTCATATTTAGCTTTGATAAAGATTTGTTCATTTAACAAAGATTTATTGAGGACCTACTATGTGTACGGCACAATCCAGAAAAGACTGAGTTCCTAACCTATGAATTCTGTCAGTTAGTTGTTAATTTCATTATTTTGTGTTTTATTCAACATGTATTTAATGTACATTAATATGTGCTAGATTCTGGGAAACACAAAAATGAATTGAGCGAATAATCTTTGCCTTTGAGCACTCAAAACCTAGTAAAAGATATGATATACATATACAACCTTCCTTTGAGTATATATGTCAGATTGTATTAAATCCCATAGTGGAAGTTAGTAAAAAGAGGTAAAAGATCTCAAAAAACAGAAAAACAAAATACGACTAAGGCATCTGAAAAGTTTTCTTTTCTTTTTCATTTTCTTTTTCCTGTTATGAACACACCTGCATAAGGAAGTTCCGAGGCTAGGGGTCGAATCAGAGCTGCAGTTACCGGCCTGCACCACAGCCACAGCCCGCTGGATCTGAGCCGCGCCAGTGACCCACGCCACAGCTCACAGCAATGCTGGATCCTTAACAGAGCAAGGCTAGGAATAAAACCTGAATTCTCATGGATGCTAGTCAGGTTCTTAGCTCACAGAGCCACACGGGAACTCCAGAATATTCTTCATTTTGAGTTTCTCTAGTTCTTAGGATTCAAAATAATATGTCTTCACTTCAAGCCGTCAACAAATAATCACTGAACAAACATTACAACGTGCCAAGCTCTGTGATGGATACCAAGTACACAAACTGAAAAGATACTGACCCTGGAGTTCCCATCGTGGCTCAGTGATTAACGAATCCGACTAGGAACCACGTGGTTGCGTGTTCGATCCCTGGCCTTGCTCAGTGGGTTAAGGATCTGGCGTTGCCATGAGCTGTGTAGTAGGTTGCAGACGCGGCTCGGATCCCGCGTTGCTGTGGTTGTGGCGAAGGCCAGCAGCTACAGCTCCTGTTAGACCCCTAGCCTGGGAACCTCCACATGCCACGGGTGTGGCCCTAGAAAAAGCCAAAAAGCCAAAAAAAAAGCCAAAAAAAAAAAGATACTGACCCTGCTTAAGAAAGCAAACTAACAATTTCGGTACAACAGAAATACGTGCTCTAATGAAGGACACACAGGTGCAGTGAGAGTATAGAGAGTTACAGAGAAAGAAACACTCTGCAGGAAATACTCCAAAAAGCCTGGAACTTCTAGGATAAATAGGCATTTGGCAGTTGAGCATGGAGAGGAGAAAACTGAAGGCAGAAGGAAGCTCACACACCACTGAGCCAAGAGGCAGGATGGTGGGAACAGCCAAAATCTGATAAGGCTGTGGCATCAAATGAATGGAAGAGAAAAGCAGAAGTGAGGTGGGGGTGGTAGACTGAGGGAGGGCTTTCCATAAAATCTTGAGAATTGCAGAGCTGACACTTAGAATGAGAGTAAGGGGAGGTATTAAAAAATTTTTCTTACAAACCACTTAATTAGCAGGATGGAGGGCAAACTGGAGTCAGACAAGTGTGCGAGAAGGAAGATATGTCAGAAAACCTTTGCAATGTTTGGATGAGATCATTCAAAAGATAATAATTCAAAAGAGGATGAAACCTTGAATTAGAGCAGTGGCGGCTGAGAAATAGATGTGAGGCTGATAAACATGTGATGCAACTGGCAGTTGATTGGTGAAGTTTCAGCCAAACGGAGATTCGCAGTCAGGAAATAGAGTAAAATAAGCAAGTTTAGCAGGACTTACATTGCGGGGTGAGGCTAAAGAGTTCAAAATCAATTTATATTATTTCTATATAATTTTCACATATACACATATCACTTTAGAATAAATCTAAAAGAGCCACTGAAAAACTCTCAGGGGCTGTCCCCAATAAGCCTACTACTCATCCTTCTTCTCTTCACAACCACGTCTTAAAATTTATTACATGTCAACTGGATCTACGTGAGACATTATGAAAAATAGCAGTTTTACAGAGGAAGAAATGATGAGATTAATAGAGATTAAGAAATTTCCCTGGGGAATATGAGTAGTAAATAATGTGGTCAGGATTCAACCTGGACTACCTGGCTCTGATATAAATATTTTTTTCTATCATATTTGGAATATTACATCAATATTATCAAATTGAATGGACTGACAGACACAACTGAAATATTCTTAAGGTACTCAGTAAGTCTTCAGATTAACTTTGATGTCTAACTTGCTGAGCCTCTTCAAAAGCAAAGCAACAATAGTTCACAAGCCTAGTCCTAGGTGCTTAGTCCCTGTCTTACCAAAGCAATATTTTCTCATTCCCATTTCTGTTTTGTTTTGCTACTGGATTAGTGAGGGCTTTGGAAACTCTCAAAGTGTGACCTATTGAAAGTCTAAAAATAAGAATGAAATCTACGAGCACATGGTTTAAAAAAATTTTTTTAATGAAATACCTTGTCCAGTTGCCGTGGACCATTCCTAAGTTACCATTAATATCTTTTAAAAATATAGATTCCCCAAAACATACTAGTAAGTCACTATATTTTAAAAACCTATACCATGTCTAAGAGGAACTTCGGACCAAAGATAGATTTGGGTAGAAACTGGGGAAGCAGAACTAAATAAATTAAATGCACACTGTTACTTACTTTATCTCTGGAGAAGCTGAAAAGTTGTTTTCTTGCAGCAAAAAACTGGACAGCTATCACACTGGTGGAGTGACCCCAAAGGACACCAACTGGCTTAGAGACAACATAGGGGTTCCAAAGGCAAACCTTATTGTTAATGCCAGCAGTGGCTAATCAGAATCAGAAAGAAAAAAAATGTTTTTAAGAACACGAATACAACACTTTCTTTTTGAAATGAGTATATCACATAGTATATCACTGTAGGTTGATAAAAGCCTGCTGAACACTAATGTACCCTTGTCTGGAAGGAAGCACAACCTTATCATTGTCCAACAGCCCAGGCGTGAGTTCCATCATTGGAAATAGTTGAAAAGAAATGTGGGGAGAAGGAATCTGCATGGGGTGAAAGGATGAGACAGTTTCATTAAGAGGCAACCAGAAACCTAAAAAAAAAATCTGGAATTCCCCACTGTGGCTCAGTGGTAACGAACCTGAATCTGACTAGTATCCATAAGGATGCAAGTTCAATACCTGGCCTCGATGAGTGGGTTAAGGATCCAGTGTTGCCATAAGGTGTTGTGTAGGTCAGAGACGTGGCTTGGATCCCATGTTGCTGTGACTGTGGTCTGTGGCATAGGCCAGCAGCCACAGCTCTGATTCAACCCCTAGCCTGGGAAACTTCATAAGCCACAAGCGTGGCCATAAAAAAGCAAAAAAAAAAAAAAAAAAAACAAAGAGGCAACCAGCAGCCCAACCAGTTAAGGCAGAAAGTCCCCTTCTTCCTAGTGCCAGTGTTTCCCTCTCCGGCCAGCACAGCCTTAGGGATGCAGACTGGGAGGAAGAGAGCATTAAAATAATATTTAAAGTTTCCAAATTAATTAAAAAGTATAAGGAAACCAATTATTTTCACTGTCATGGAAATAATTGAGTACTTGCAAGCAAACAAGCAGCATAAATATGTTTGACTTGCTCCACTGAGAGAATAAGGTTTTTTTTTTTTTTTAACACACACTGATTATATTCAGAGATCACATCGAAAACTGGTAACATAGTGCTTCTTTGGGTTGGGAGAAACTCAGCAGAATATTCTCTGCTATTTCATCATTTAAGGTCTACCGTGGAGCTGAACTTACTCACATCTACAGAGTTGCCATAATTGTCAGATTCATATTTTTTTTGTTTGTTTTATTTTTTTTCTCTTTTGTCCTCTTAGGGCTGCACCTGCGGCACATGGAGGTTCCCAGGCTAGGGGTCTAATCGGAGCTGTAGCCGCCAGCCTACGCCACAGCCACAGCAACGCGGGATCCTTAACCCACTGAGCAAGGCCAGGGATCGAACCCGCAACCTCATGGTTCCTAGTCAGATTCATTAACCACTGCACCATGATGGGAACTCCGTCAGATCCGTATTTTGAATAATACCCCAGTGTAGAGGTATAGCAATAAGAGAAACTGAATCTACTTTTGTTTCAGGTCTTTATTCCATAGTATGAAATTAGTAAGACCAATGACAAATTTTACCCTGAGTACAGTAATATGTAATTCCAGCACTGCACCAGAAACAATGTAGGGATCAGTATAAAGGGGTTGAAATAATTAATCAATGAACTGGTTAATATTTGAGTCCTTCCGAACTCAATTCACTAACTCCTCCAGCTTTCTCTAATAAATCTACAATCCTCCTTGAAAGTTTGATGTTAGCATATTCCTGAGTTCAAAATCAAGGTCTCTTTTACCATGATTGTCAGCTATGATTATTGGAAATTTTAGAGACTCAGCCCCCTAGTGATACCAATACTATTTATATAAATGATATTTTTTTTTCATTTTAGGGCCGCGCCTGTGGCACATGGAAGTTCCCTGGCTAGGGGTCGAATCAGAGCTGCGGCTGCCAGCCTAGGCCACAGCCACAGCAATACTGGATCCAAGACCACAGCTCACAGCAACAACAGATCCTTAACCCACTGAGTAAGGACAGGGATCAAACTCGCATCCTCATGGATACTAGTCAGGTTATTAACCCACTAAGCCACCACCGGAACACCTATAAATGATAATTTTTTAATGAGAATTAATATGACCCATTCTATAGGCCATGTATTTCATTGCCTCTAAGTACCCTATTAATTTTTAATAAAACCTCACTTTTTTACAGTTCAAATAAACTGATATCACATATATCAAGATATCAGCTTTCAAAGTGTCTAAGCATTTTATTTAAATAATTAATTCCTGAAAATCTTTATAGCTTATTTGCTCAGCTGAAATTTACATTAAAAAAAGAACCCCTTTTCAGCACACTAAAGGAGAAATCTAAAATTTCTCAAAAAGCATTAGAGGTTGTCCTCTGAAAGGTGACTGAAAAATGTTCTACAGTTTGCATTTCTCTAGTCAATGAGTGTGTGTGTGTACGTGCTTGTGCATGCGTGTGCATGTGTGTGTACATGCACTCAAGGAAAACTCTGTGTGTGTATGTGTGTGTGTACATGCACACAAAGAAAACAATGTCTTTGGTTTGAGCATTTGGTGATGTTAGGAAGATGGCAGGATGGCAGAAACTGCACAAAACAATCTTTTTTCTTCATGTCATTTTACAGTCCCCACCAATTCCAATAAAAAGACTCATTAAAGCTTTGGGACACTTTCTCATATTTTCACCCCAGTGTAGTTCATATATGCTACACATCATGATGCATCATTATCAGACATTCTCAGGTACTAAAATGTGAGCTGCTCGAGTTGGTATCTCTGGCAATAAAGCAACAAAGTAAAGAGGCTCCGTGCATACAAATATGCGTCCCAGACTATTTATGAGTCCCTCATAGTTATCATGATTTATTTTACATACCAATTAAGTTGAGCCGAGAGTGGTAATCAAAAGCATGAATGCCCTGGGCAATGTTGAAGGATGTCATTTTAAGATGGTTTTTTGCTTTTTCTCTCCAAGCCAGCACCACAGTGTTGGTATTGCTGGTTGTACTGGAAATAATAGCATCTAAAGATGCATTGTATGTAACTGATTTAAAAAAAGAAAAGAAAAACAATCTTCAGTTGATTTTTCACAAGATACAGGCAAAACAGAATTGTTTGAATACATAAAGTTAAAAATTAAACTCAGATTATGGTGACACAACTGACACTTAGAAAAAAACATCACTAACCTCTTCTCCGACCAAAGAACTCACACTGAACAGTTATAGCAAAGTTTGCATTCAGACTTTTCCTCCCCTAAGGGTAATTTAAATTTTTTTAACATTAAAATACATGGTAGAAGACTATTAATCATAATCATCATATGGATATCTGGAGATTTAAATAAGTGGCCAAATGATAGACAAAATGCTAGGTTCTTCCTTTTGGCCTGAAGCAGGCAAACAGAAGCTTAGCAGCCTTTTGATGCTCTCAATTTTCAGCTCATGCCCAAACTATTGGTTAATTTATGTTTTGACTTGTCTAGAATGTTTGAGAGACTCGAAGCTCTGCCAAGATTCACAAACACAGCTAGAAGCCCAGGTCAATCGGCTGTTCCCTGTTCCTGATGATCTAGTACCAGATGGGGTGCAAGATTCCGCTTCCCACGCATGAAAAGTGACACTGCTGCCTTTTGTGAGAAAGTCCTCTGCACACCTGTCAGACTCAGGGTCCAAAAGACATTGCTGCCCTTCCACCAGCTCCAAACCACCATGCCCGCCATGCCTAGAAGACAGTTCTCTTTGCATTTTTCAAAGACCATGATTTGTGCCCCAAGGTGAAAGATTTCTGAACTGACTTCAAAACCAAATTTCAGCTTCACACAAAGTGAGGTGTTGTAATTCTGTACAGCTTAAGATAAACTGCTTTAATAGAAACTCTTGAAAATGTTTTTGATCAGTTTATTACATAGAACGAAGAGTAATACTCTTGGAATACAATTCTCAATGAATCACTAGCATTCCTAAACTTCTGATGAAATTAATCGCTGACCACAATTCATTACACACTATCTCGTCAGGGGTGTTTGCATAAATAACAAGCTTAGAAGGTAGAGATGGTGTCTTTCTTTCCAGCAAATGATGGACAAACTTACTACTGAGAGTAACTCTGGAGCAAAAGACAGGCATGCATCCTGCTCACTGCAGAAGATCCAGATTCTCTGAGCTCCAGGTTCCTCTCCTGTTAACAGGACCCACTGCGTGTGCAGACATTCACCTGCAACCATCTGCTTTGCCTCTGTAGGACTCAGGTCTCAAGGGAATCCACACAAACATGCTGTGTTGTGAGTAAAGCAGTCCCTTTTTCTCTAACACAGGAGTCTTTTGTCCTCTGTCGTTTTACGATTTTTTTTTTTTTTTTTAGTTCTTTCGCTCTGTGAGCACCGTGGTACTTGTTGTTGTTGGCTGTGCTGGAAATAGCAGGCTAAGATTATTAGTAACTAACTTGGAAATGGTTTTACTATCTTGGTGAAAGAATTTAATTTGCTTTATACAGATATGTGTGTATACACATGAATGTATATATGTATGCATATATATGAATATATAAATTTCTGAATTACTCAAGGTGAGGAAATTCTCAGCAGCAGAAATATAGCTCAATACAATCTTTCCCTCTAGCTTATTCTATTAAGACAGTTGCTTTAAGGAGTTCACCTGGCCCAGTGAGTTAAGGATCTGGCAATGTCACTGTTGTGGCTCTGGTTACAGATGTGGCACAGGTTCAGTCCCTGGCCCAGGAACTTCACCTGCTGCAGTGTTGCGGGCAAAAAAACAAAAAGACAATTGCAGGCAAAAAAAAAGCAAAAATCGACTAGGACTTACTCGTTTAAGGGCTGATACTGACATTATGTCATTAGCTTAATACAGCATATTTCATATCTAACTCTGAAATATATATTTTAACATGATGGAGGCAGCTCAAGATGGTGGAGGAGTAGGACATCACACTCACCTTTTCCCACAAACGCATCAAAAAAACACATCTACATGTAAAACGACTCACACAGAACATCTATTGAATACTGGCAGAAAAACTTAAACCTCCAAAAAGGGCAAGAAACACCTGACATAACTGGGTAGAACAAAAGAAAAATAGAGAGAGAAAGAAAGAAAAGGAATCAGGACGGGACTAGAGTTCCTGAGAGGAAGCTGTGAAAAAGAAAAGGAACCCACATCCTGGGAAGCCACCTAACTGATGGGGAGATCAGCCGAGATGGAGGGACCTCAAAGTTGCTTGAAAAAAGCTCAGCAGCTGGACCGAGGCGGGCAGAGTAGAGTGAGAGCCGTAGAGATCATCTGAACCACAGGCCTGGACGCCACAGCCTGAGACACTTGGGCAAGGACTGGACGCTGAGACTCAGGCTCCAGAGGTCAGTCCCAGGAAGAGGACTGGGGTTGGCTGTGTGGGGACAGCCTGAGGAGCTAAGGAGCGCTGTGCCATAGGCAGGGGAGCGGTGTGCTAAGGGCTGGGGAGTGGAATGCCGTGGCAGAGGGAACCCAGAAGAAGGTCTGGGCCCATAGGAGAAGCAAGGGATCACTGCTGGGGAGGGTGAGAGGACGAGGGGTGGACCGCCATAGGACTCTTCCTGCACACATGCGCGTGGGCTCCCAGAGGGCAGGGTGCCTCTGGTGCAGGCTGCACGTGGTGAGAACCACTTGCTCAGGTTACGGGAGAGGGGCACTTTTTATGCAGGCTACAGGTGGCTAGGACCTCTTGCATGGGCTAAGGGCAGCACGGAGCTAAGTGCAACATGGTGCCTCTTGCAGGATCTACAGGTGGCAGGGATGGATCCTGGTGGTCGTCTCAGAGGCCAGAGGGAGGTGTGGCCTGCCACCACTGGGGGCCTGTGAGTGGGCTCCACCTGCAGCCCCAGTCACCTCGGGGTTCGGCACAAAAAAAAAAAAAAAAAGGCACTGCAACCAAGCACCCCCCGGGAATAGACCCACCCTGCAGCTGCCACTGCCAGACACTCTAGGGAGCGCCCAGATGCTTGATCACTGTCCCTTCCCAAGACCCTATAACTAGGAGCAGCTGATGCAGCCCTCCTGCATAGGCTAAGTGGGATGGGGTGTTTCTTGCGTGGTCTGCAGGTGGCGGGGGCAAACCACCACAGTTGTCCCTGACTCCAGAGGTGGGTATGGCCCACCGCCACTGAGGATCCCTGAACAAGAACCATTTGCAGGCCCAACCACCTCAGAGGGCACCCACAAGGGGTCCCTGAACAGGTACAACTTGTGGCTCCAATAACCTCAGAGGAGGACATTGCAATCAAATACTACCTGTTGTTGCTCTCACTCCCCTGGGAACTCACACACCCTGCTGCTGCCACTGCCAAATGCTCTGGGCACCTCGTAAATCTGTCTATGCTCATTACTACTTTCCAGGGCCCTCCAACTAGGAGTAGCCTGTGACACCTTTCTGCAGGTCCTTATTGCTGTTAAAAGCCCAGCCACCAGGCACTGACTGCTAGCTCTACCCATTGCCTCCTTCTCCCTGGAAACACACTCAGCGCCCTGGGGATAACAGCCTGCTCACACTGAAGAAAGAGACAGCAAATATTCAAACTCCCACACCAAAAATAAATAGTAACCCCCCACAAAATACAAAGGGGTGCTCTTGCATAGAAGCAGCCCTCCAAGACTATAGTTTGGCTTCCCTAAACTCACAGAAAAAGAAAAATATAAGCAAGTTGAAGAAGCTCAGGAACCATTCCCAGTTGAAAGAACAGGAAAATTCACCTGAAGCAGCAAACAATAAAATAGACCTCTGCAGTCTAACAGACATTGAGTTCAAAAGGGATGTAGTGAAAATACTTAAGAAATTAAGGGTGAATATCATGGAATTAAGAGCAGATATGAGCAGTAATGCAGATTCCTTTAGAAAAGAACTAGAAAATATAATGAGGAACACAGGAAAATTAGAAAATTCATTTGCAGAGATGCAAAACTGAGCTAAAGCACTAAAGAGCAGAATGAATAATGCAGAAGAACAAATTAGTGATTTGGAAGATAGAATAATGGAAATCACCCAATCAGGACCACAGACAGAAAACCAAATGAAAAAACACAAAAGCAATACAAGAGATATATGGGATAATATAAAGTGGGTCAATCTACACATAATAGGAATTCCAGAAGGAGAACAAAAAGAAAAGGGGATTGAAAATATATTTGAAAAGATTGGATTAAGATGGCAGAATAAAAGGACTGGAGATCAACTTCTCTCCCAAATAACAGCAAAAATACAACCATATGCCTAGCAGCCTTCAACCAACTGGACTGTAAACTTCCAAAAAAGATATTCTACTCCAGAAGACAAAGAGGAGACCATATCAAGAGGTAGGAGGGGCAATTATGTAATAGAAGCAACCCCATACCTCCCAGGTGGGAAGCCCCACAGACTGGAAAGTAACTGCATCACAGAGACTCAGCTACAGGACTGAGAGTTCTGAGCCCCACGTCAAAACCCCACACCTGGGGATCGGGCACAGGGAGAAAGAGCCCCCGGAGCATCTGGCATTGAAGGCCAGTAGGGCTTGTGTGCAGGAGCTCCACAGGACTGGGGGAAACAGAGACCCCATCCTTGAAAGGCACACACAGACTTTCACGTGCACTGGGTCCCAGGGCAAAGCAGTCTCCATAGGAATCCGGGTGGACCTTACTGCAATTCTTGGAGGATCTCCTGGGAAAATAGGGGTGACTGTGGCTGGTTGTGAGGGAAGGACATTGGAGGTAAAGCTCTTGGGAACATTCATTAGCCTGCATTTCTCTGGAGGTGGCCATTTCTGGGAATATCTGGTCCCTCCCATTAGCACTGAGAAGCCCCAGGCCAAACAATAATCCAGGTGGGATCACAGCCCCACCCATCACTAAACAGGCTGCCTCTAATCTCATCCAGAGACCCCTCAGGCACACAGCCAGCCTCTAATCTCACCCATCAGAGGGATAGGAATCAACCCCACCTAGCAGTGGGCAGGCATCAGTCCCTCCCATCAGGAAGCCTACAGCAAGCCCCCTCCAAACCAGCTTTAGTCACAGGGGAGGCAAACGCCAGAACTAAGAGAGGCTACAACTCTATTGTTGGCAAAAAGGTCACCACACCAAAAACCTATAAAAATGAAAAGACAGAAAACTCTAACTCAGATAAGGGAGAAAGAGAAAAGCCCAGAAAAACAGCTCAGTGATGAGGAGATTACCAGCCTCTCAGAAAGAGACTTTAG
>PVHT021183693.1:24133546-24189088 GCA_004024745.2 Catagonus wagneri
AATAATAAAAAATACCTCGAGACAAATGATAATGAAGACACAACCGCTCAAAATCTATGGATGCTGCAAAAGCAGTGCTCCAGGGAAATTCATAGCAATACAGGCCTTCCTCAAAAAAGAAGAAAAATCTCAAAGCAACGACTTAACCCACCACCTAAAAGAATTAGAAAAAGAAGAACAAATGAAACCTAAAGCCAGCAGAAGGAAGGAAATCATAAAGATCAGAGAGGAAATCAATAAAATAGAGATTCAAAAAACAAAAAAAAAAAGAGCTGGTTCTTTGAAAAGGTAAACAAAATTGACCAACTTCTGGTCAGACCCACCATGAAGAGGAGAGAAAAAACCCAAATAAACAAAATAGGAAATGAAAAAGGTGAAATCACAAAGGATACTGCAGAAATACAAAAAACTGTAAGAGAATACTAAGAACAATTATATGCCAACAAATTTGACAACCTAGAAGAAATGGACAACTTTCTAGAGACTTACAGCCTGCCAAAACTGAATCAAGAAGAAATAGATCAGAGTTCCCATTGTGGCACAGCAGAAACAAATCTGACTAGGAACCATGAGGTTGTGGGTTCGATCCCTGGCTTTGCTTAGTGGGTTAAGGATCCGGCGTTGCCATGAGCTGTGGCGTAGCTTTCAGGTGCAGCTTGGATCTCACACTGCTGTGGCTGTGGCATAGGCCAGCAGCTGTAGCTCCAATTAGACCCCTGGCCTGGGAACCTCCACATGCCATGGGTGCGGCCCTAAAATAACAAAAGACAAAACAAAAAAAAAAAGGAAGAAGAAGAAATAGATCAACTGAACAGACCAATCACTAGAAATGAAATCGAATATGTCATAAAAACATTCCGTACAAATAAAAGTCCAGGACCAGATGGGTTCACAGGTGAATTCTATCAAATATACAAAGAGTAACTTACATCCATCCTCCTTAAACTCTTCCAAAAGGTTAAAGAAGACACATTCCCAAAGACATTCTGTGAAGCCACCAGCACTCTAATACCAAAACCAGACAAAGATACCACCAAAAAAGAAAACTATAGGCCAATAGCTTTGATGAATATAGACACAAAAATTCTCAACAAAATTTTAGCCAATCAAATCCAACAACATATAAAAAAGATCACGTACCATGATCAAGTGGGATTTGTTCCAGGTTCACAAGAGTGGTTCAATATATGCAAATCAATGTGTCATACACCACATTAACAAAACCAAAGTCAAAAACAACATGATCATCTCAATAGATGCAGGAAAAGCGTTTGACAAAATCCAACGTCCACTCATGATAAAAACTGTTAACAAAGTGGGTATAGAGGGAAGATACCTTAACATAATAAAAGCCATTTATGCCAAACCCAAGGCAAATATAACACTCAATGAAGAAAAGCTGAAAACCTTCCCACTAAAATCTGGAACAAGACAAGGATGCCCATTCTCATCACTTTTATTCAGCATAGTATTGGCCACAGCAATCAGACAAACAAAAGAAATGAAAAGTATCCAAATTGGAAGGAACAAGTAAAATTGTCACTGTATGCAGATGGCATGATACTATATATAGAAAATCCTAAGGACTCAACCCAAAAACTACTCAAACCGAACAACAAATTCAGCAAAGTAACAGGATATAAGACTGACATTCAGAAATCAGTTGGATTTCTGTATACTAACAATGAAATATTAGAAAAGGAATACAAAAATACAATACCTTTTAAAATTGCACTCCCAAAAAATCAAATACCCAGGAATAAACCTGAAGAAGGAGGTCAAAGACTTATATGCTGAGAACTATAAAACATTAATCAAGGAAATTAAAGAGGATTTAAAGAAATGGAAAGATATTCCATACTCCTGGGTTGGAAAAATTAATGTCATAAAAATGGCTATACTACCCAAAGCAATCTACAGATTCAATGCGATCCCTATCAAATTATCCACAACATTCTTCACAGAACTAGAACAAACAATCCAAAAATTTATATGGAACCACAAAAGACCCAGAATTCCCAAAGCAAACAAAAACCAAGCAGGAGGCACAGCTCTCCTAGACTTCAGGCAATATTACAAAGCCACAGTAATCAAGATGGTGTGGTACTGGTACCAAAACAGACATACAGGCCAGTGGAACAGAATAGAGAACCCAGAAATAACTCCAGACACCTACAGTCAATTAATCTTCGACAAACGAGGCAAGAATATAAAAAGGGGAAAATGACAGTCTTTTCAGCAAGTATTGCTGGGAAAACTGGACAGCTGCATGTAAATCAATGAAACTGGAACACACCCTCACGTCATGCACAAAAATAAACTCAAAATGACTTAAAGACTTAAATGTAAATCAATGAAACTGGAACACACCCTCACATCATGCACAAAAATAAACTCAAAATGACTTAAAGACTTAAATGTAAGACAAGACACTGTGTTCCTAGAAGAGAACACAGGCAAAACATTCTCTGACATCAACCTTACAAATGTTTTCTCAGGTCAGTCTCCCAAGGCAACAGAAATAAAAGCAAAAATAAACCAATAGGACCTAATCAAACTGACAAGCTTTTGCACAGCAAAGGAAACCATTAAAAAAATAAAAGATAACTTACAGAATGGGAGAAAATAGTGTCAAATGATGCAACTGATAAGGGCTTAATCTCTAAAATATACAAACAATTCATATAATTCAACAGCAAAAAATCCAACAACCCAACTGAAAAATGGGCAAAAGACCTGAACAGACATTTCTCCAAAGAAGATATATAGATGGCCAATAAGCACATGAAAGAACGCTCAACATCACTAATTATTAGAGAAATGCGAATCAAAACTACTATGAGGTACCACTTCATACCAGTCAGGATGGCCATCATTAATAAGTCCACAAGTAACAAATGCTAGAGAGGGTGTGGAGAAAAGGGAACTCCCCTGCACTGTGGTGGGAATGTAAATTGGTACAACCACTATGGAAAACAGTATGGAGGTACCTTAGAAAACTATACATAGAACTACTATATGACCCAGGAATCCCACTCTTGGGCATATATCTGGACAAAGCTCTCCTTGAAAAAGACACATGCACCCTCATGTTCATTGAACCACTATTCACAAAAGCCAAGACATGGAAACAACCCAAATGTCCATCGATAGATGACTGGATTAAGAAGATACGGTATATATATATATATACACAGTGGAATACCACTCAGCCATAAAAAAAGAACAGAACAATGTCATGTGCAGCAACATGGATGGAACTAGAAACTCTCATACTAAGTGAAGTAAGTCAAAAAGAGAAAGACAAATACCATATGATATTACTTATATCTGGAACCTAATATATGGCACATATGAACCTTTCCACAGAAAAGAAAATCATGGACATGGAAAACAGACTCGTGGTTGCCAAGAGGGAGGCGGAGGGATGGATTGGGAATTTGGGGTTAATAGATGCAGACTACTCCCTTTGGAATGGATAAGCAATGGGATCCTGCTGTATAGCACTGGCAACTATATCTAGTCACTTATGATGGAGCATGATAATGTGAGAAAAAAGAATGTATACATGTATGTGTAACTGGATCACCTTGCTATTGAGTAGAAAATTGACAGAACACTGTAAACCAGCTATAATGGAAAAAAAAATCATTATAAAAAATATTTTAACATGACCAATTTAAATTAATAAGATTGAGACTATTCATGTGTCACTTATAGATAGCCTCTCTTAAAACACAACATCCATCACTTCAGAGATTTATTAGGCAAATACTGTGTGCTCTGTGTTGCGATTCTGTTAACAAACAACATAGACAGAGCCTGGAGGGCTCCAAGCTTGTAAGAAAAGATATATAAACGAAACAGTTACTGAAAACTTTAGCATACCATAAAGTGATAAATTGAGTAGTACAGAAGGTATAATAGAAGTTCAAGGACAAAAGAAACAAGTGTGGGCTTCAAGATTTAGAAAAATTTGGCAAGCCTTGATGAAAAGAGAGCATTTCAATAGCTAAGAAGTGACAGAACATATGTGTGGGAAACAAAAGGTAAACTCCAGAATTTAGAGCTGAAAGAAGACTCATTTACTGTTTAATTTACAGACTAAGAAACAGAGGCCTGTGCAGGTTCAAAGATTTGGCCAAAATCCTGATTGTTGTCAAACTCAGAACTAGAGGCCAAGCATTCTGAGTTTGGTAGTTTAATGTTATATAACATTCAGTAAAACTAAGCTCAGGACACTAACGTTTGGTCTAGCCAGAGTATAAAAAGTACAAATTCAGTCCTAATCTCTTGACCACTGGAATAGGGCTCCTCATATTCTCATGTTTTAATATGCAGGCCAGTCACCTAGAAATCGGTGTTAAAATGCAGATTCTCATTCAGAAAACTCAGATTGCTGTATTTCTTTTTCTTTTCTTTCTTTCTTTCTTTTTTTTTTCTTTTTAGGGCTGGGCATATGGAAGTTCCCAGGCTAGGGTTCGTATTGGAGCTGCAATTGCTGGCCACAGCCACAGCAACACAGGATCCAGTCCGCATTTGCGACCTACACCACAGCTCAGGGCAACTCTGGACCCCCTACCCACTGAGTGAGGCCAGGAATTGAACCCGCATCCTCATGGATACCAGTCAGGTTCACTTCCACTTCTCCACAATGGGAACTCCCAGGATGCTGCATTTCTAACAATCTCTAGTGTGGCTGCCGATGTTCTCTTAGGACAAATACTTTAAGTAGCAAGAAGCTAGAATACGTTCCTTAGAAGTACTGCCATCCTTTTATACTCCAGAGAATTAAACCATGGTTCTTAAAATTGGGGAGGCCAAATGCCTCTTTGGGAAGCTGATAAAAGCTATAGACCCTCTCCACCAGAAAGATGTGCATACGCACTAAATTTTGTATAAAAATCAGGATTTGAGGAACCTCCCCACCTGACTCATGAAGCCCAACTGTGATAGATTTGAAGAACTCAAGTGATAAATCTCCAACTACAGGGTGATTTAGGATCTGTTAAAACCTCCATGCCTTCTCAATTAATTCTTACAAGTTTCTGTTGCTAATGATGTATATGCTTTGTGTTAATCAACACCCAGGTAAGAAACCCTTTGCAGGAAAGAGCTCTCAGCAGGAAGCAGCTCTCTGCAGGAGGCCCCTTTTGTCTTGTCACTTTAGCAAAGCCACACTGTCAACTAACTTCAAACTGGAAGGCCCCTGCTCTACTCACCCCCAGGCCAAACACACCATTCAAATCTTTTGACCACACAATGCCTTACCTAGCCTATTGATTCTTTCCTTAGATCAAAGAAGTAGAGATGAAGAATAAGTAACTGAGTGCCTAGTTCTTTTCCCCACCTTCCCCTTCAGTAATCCTGCAAGCAAACTGTGTAAACAAGATAGCATCTAAAAAAAGATCACAAGGAGATGGCAAATCAGCTCAATGAGAGATGGTAACAAACCTGACCCCCTACCTGAATGATTAACTGAGTTTACTTCCCCTTTTTCTCATTAAAAACTTTCTTGTCAAACAGAACCTCAGAGTTGGGTCTGAGACATGAGTTCCTCTTCTCCCCAGGTTGTAGGCTCCTGAACAAAAGCAACCTCTCAGTTCCCGCCAGCATTTGTCTCTCAGATAAAGGCTTTCTAGCCGCCAGCAGCCAAACTTGAGTTGGGTAATACCCACTTTGGGCTTCTCTTTTTAGTTTCTACCTCTTTAAAGTAAATGAGTTGAACTGATCTTTGATGCTGGGGTTCTCACAATCAATGCCAGAACACAATTTCTAAGGAAAAAAGAAAGGGCTGAGATAATTCCTAGGAGACTTTCAGGAAGGGGCACTCACAGAGCTCTAGACAAACAGAGTAATTCACCGAGCAGTGTGTCGTGAAACTTGTTATGGAACACAACGGCTGAAGACCAATATGCTCTATTTCTCCACTCTGCTGAGAATTCACCAGGATCTTGTGTTTCTTGCTCCTTGTCCATCGTGTAATCTCCCTCAATCTATGGATTACTTATAATAATTATGAGGATAATTTTTTGAAGCCCTCCCACTACCAGGTATCATGCCAGCTGCTCTCACTTTGCAATCATCTTTAGTGGGAAGATATCCTGAATTTACTGATGAGAAAACAGTTCAAAAGTCATTATCACCCGAGGACATGTGCCTCCCTGGAGGTAGAGATGAGCTTGAGCCCCATCGTGTTTGACTGTGAGCTTTCTGTGAGCTACTGCATCCTTCGTTTCAACTAAGGGACACTGCCATATGTATGCTAGTTCCTTCCTATTACCGGATCTGAGGTTCTTTCTATGACCAGCTACTCTTATGTCTCCCATACTCTCAATTCTAGACCAAGCCCCCACTTCGTCTTGAGTCTTTCCTGATCTCTTCATTTTCTAATTACCCTTATCCTGCTAGGAAGAATATTCCTGTGACCTCTTGCTTTCCATCTCTTTTTCTGATCTACTCTTTCCTTCTTAAAAAGAGAGAGAAAGAGGAAAGGAGTGAGGAAAGGAAGGAAGGGAAAAAGGAAGAAGGAGGGAGGGAGGGAAGGAAGGAAGGAGGAAAGAAAGGAGGAAGGAAAGAAAGAAAGGCAGAAGTAAGTAGTTCCTATAAAACTGAGTTCTTTGAGCCTCACTGGGGAATAATTAATTTCAGGAACATGAAGACTGTTGTATTACTTACTACACAAATACTGCTACTTTACTAGAAGTACCAACAATATAAAATCTGATGACAAGTGTCCTCATCAGGAGCAACCCCACTGAAAATATTCCCTTTGTTTACAGAAAATGCTAAGGGTTATTGTAACTTGACTCAGTGAAGCAATATTGTAATACATAAAGTATAAAACACAGCACTATAATTATATCTTCAAATCCATGGAGATTTCATAATATCTTTATAGTACAATCAAAATAAAGTATTTCTACCCAGAAAATTGCCTTATCATGTGTTCCCACATTATATCCCAATACTATCTTTGGTTTTGAGGCTGTAAAGAAAGACATACAAGGAAAATCATTCTGCCCTGGTATTTAAAGTATTGCTTTAAGATCTGAATCTGGAGGTTAGCAAGTGACATTTATGGGGCTGTAATGTTACCTATTGGAGACTCAACAATTCACACTTTATTTCTAAACCAAGATATAACTTGTTTCTGATTAAATTGTAGAATACCAGAGCTCCTGAGAATGCCCCAGAAGAAAGGTGAAAGTAAAGCCATTTCCTTAAAATCAAATTACCTGATAAATAAAAATGTGCTTCTCACTTCTTGAAGAGAGGAAAGAAAATGATGGGTTATAATAAAAAAAAAGTTTAAATATCAAGCTAGGGAATGGGATGCACTGATAAAATAAATGATTTATTTGTAATATTCTCAGTGAGTTTGGGAGTGGTAGAAAAATATTTTAAAATTACTTTTTAGATAATATTTTGAGGGATAAAAAAGACAATTTGATCATGCCTGGCCCTTAAGATGCTAACTTACAACTCTTCCGCTATCTTTCTCCTTCATCATAAAAGAAGCATTAAGGGAAGCTGTCATCGATCCTTGTCCTCATGTTGCTGTCAAAAGACCCTGTGTGATAGCAATTAGTTAATGTGGGAAAAGTGATTTGAAAATGAAAAGTGATACTTAGAAAGTAAGTAAGTAATGCTATTAAGTGCACTTAGAGTAGACTAGAATGAGGCCACCCTTTATCATCTGCCAACAGATGGAAGCTGCAGAAGGGTAGAAAATGGGCCATTTCTAACTAGGAATTCTTATTATCATTTTTCAGGCTTTTACTTTATGAGTCACGTGACTTAAGAAAACTCCCTACCTTGAACTTTCTTTGATGTTACCGTGTTTTGAGGGAGTTTATTTTCAGTTGCAGTCCCATTCTCCGAGACCACTGCAGGGTTCTCTCCCTTCTGAGCAACAACCATTTCAAAGAGGAAAGATAAAGAGAAACTCTATTTCCCATTTGTAAAAATCAAGATACATCTAACCCAGCACTGGTAGGCACCTTAAAAAATAATAATGCAATTCATTTAATGACTTTTCAAAATATTGATTAGACTCATGTTCACGATACAACAGACCTTACCCTTCTGCCAAACTGTGGAAAAAGCTGGAGGAAGAGATCTTTTACTTTAAACTAAGGCCACTGGCTCATAGCTGATTTCAACTGCTTTAAACACAGTGAGGGAACTGGCAGGAAGGGCAGCGAGTTCCAGCTGACTCAGTGGCGCACCATTTTTGTCTGGAGGACTGATTTAGATGCAGGAAAGTGGAAAAACACATAAGCAAGACACTAAATCTGGCTTCTCTCCCAAACTTAGTCCCCATCAATTATGAAGACTCCCTAAGGAAACAACCTGCTATCTGTATTCTAAAGTCCCTGGCACAGCTCCATTAATTAGCCCAGCAATTAGTGCTTGTATAAGTTCAAACTGTTTTGTACCTTCCGGTAGCCATGGTCAAAGGGGGCAAAACACGTTTCAACTTAAAAAAAATTGTTTCTATTCCTGCCAATGTAGTGTTCACTCTTTCCATAGCTCAACTTTCAGTCGTGGTTTCCAAAGATATTGTTTATACGAAAAGCAATTCTTCGGGAGGAAAGAAAGGAAGGAAGGAAAGAGGAAAGGAAGGAAGGGAGGGAGGAAGGAAGGAAGGAAGGAAGGAAGGAAGGAAGGAAGGAAGGAAGGAAGGGAAGGAAGAAATTCTCTGAGATTTAAAACATTTATTTCTTACCACTATTGCCCCAAATCTCTGTCCTTAGCTCACGAGCATTTCAGAGTGTAATTATTTTTCCATTAAGATATAACAGAGAACCACTCAGATGAGATGAAAACATTTTCTCCTTCAAAGTTTTAAATAAGTCTGAACCTCATCTTAAAGCAGTAAGCTAATATTCTTATGCCTGACATCTCAGTTTTACAGATATTTTATCCTAGCTTCAGTGAAACATTATTACCAAACTTGTTCACATTACTTTCTTTCCTCGATTATATATTCCCTCCTCACACTGAAAAGGAAATCAGCCAAAAAATATTTATTGAGGAGTTATAAGAATATCACTTCATGTTCCTGGGGTAAAAATAGTATCAGATGAAAGCAGCCATTGTTTTCTTGCTCCTGACAAAGTAAGTCTTGCAGACCAAGAAGCACTACTAAGCCCACTGTCTTGTATTTGACTCCAGCCCGCCTTTCTCCTTTTCCTGCCTCATTTCAGCCTTCCTCCCTTTTCCTTAAAGTGAAATAACTGAGCTGCAAACAACCTCCCACCCCCAAAAAATGTACTTAAGCTCCTAGTCTCAGAGACTAAGTCTAGGAAGAGGCCCACAGCTTAGAAATGAAGTGGGTACTTTTTTGTTTTCTTTGTTTTTTGTTTTTTTTTTAAGCTGCACCTGGGGCATATGGAAGTTCCTGGGCCAGAGGTCCACTTGGAGCTGCAGCTGTAGGCCTTTGCCACAGCCATGGGTACACCAGATGCTTAACCCACTGAGAGAGGACAGGGATCGAACCCACATTCAGACGGAGACAATATCGGGTCCTTGACACAACAGGAACTCCTGAAGTAGGTACTTGAGCTTCAAATCTTAACCTTAAAAGATGAGAAAATCTTAAATAGATACTTCACCTTTCCATACACTCTTCTCGCTACTGTAACAAAATATAGACACTGAGTGATTTAAAAAACAGTTATCTCCCACAGTTCTGGAGGCTGGTAAGTCCAAGACTAAGGTGCTGAGAGATTTGGTGTCTACTCAAGGTCTACTTCCTAGTACACAGCTGCCCTACTTCTCACTGTGCCCTCACATGGGGAAGTGAGAGAACTCTCTGGGTTCTCCTTTATAAGGGCACTAATCCTATTCATAAGAACTACACCCTTTTGACTTAAGCACCTCCCAAAGGCACTGTCATGGGGAGGTGGTTGCTGGGACTTTAACATATGAATTTGGTGGGGAGGGGACACAAAAATCAAGTCTATACATTCCGCCCCTGCCCCCTCTCCAAATCCATGTCCTTCTCACATGTAAAATACATCTCAACAGTTGTCAAAGTCTTAACTCATTCCAACAACTCTAAAGTCTATGTTTAAATCTCATCTAAATGTCTGAATCAGACATGGATAAGATTTGGGACACACAGCTGAGACAAATTCTTCTCCAAGCTGTGAACTTGTGAAACCAAACCAGTTATATGATTCCAAAATAAAATGATAGAAGAGGCGTGGGATAGCCATTCTCATTCCAAAAGAGAGAAAGAAGAAGAAAAGAGGTTCTAGGTCTCAAGTAAATACAAAACCTAACAGGAAAAATTCCATTAGACTTATTGGCTCAAGAATAGCTCTGTTGGGATTTCCCATTGTGGCTCAGCAGTAATGAACCCAACTAGTATCCAAGAAGATGCAAGTTTGGTCCCTGGCCTCACTCAGCTGGTTAAGGATCTAGCATTGCCATGAGCTGTGGTGTGGGTCACAGGCAAGGCTCAGATCTGGCATTGCTATGACTGTGGCATAGACTGGCAGCTGTAGCTCCAATTCAAACCCTAGCCTGGGTACTTCCATATGCCATGGGAGTGGCCCTAAGAAGAATTTAAAAAAAAAGAAAAAGAATAGCCCTCTTGGTCTGATAATCTGCCTTCCAGACCCAGGAGAGTAATATCATCCACACAGGTACTGTCCATACTGTGGCAGTAGCCCTACCCACGCTGCAGCTCACTGAGGTGGCCCACTCAGGCCAAGGCTCTGCTGGGTGCAACCTATACCACAGGTCTTTGCAGAGCTGTCCCCAGCAAGGCATCAGGTTGGGGAATGCAGGCTCACCTGGACCACAGAGATGGTTTCGCTCACCGTTTGAAACCACTCTGCGATATCTCAGGTAAAAAGATCCAGGAACTCGAAGACATAGAAAATAGAATCTAACTAAACTAAAGCATAATGATTTCAAAAAATAGCTGAATAAAAATGAAAAAGCCTCCATAACTTGTTGGACAATGTCAAGCATCTCACATATAAATAATGGGAGTCTACCCCTCAAGAGAGAGAATGAAAAAACACTTTAGACAAAATAACAATAGAAAAGTCTTCAGATTTAATGAAAATGGTAAATCTACATAATCAAAGAATTCATTGAATTCTAATTAGCATAAACACACATACCAAGAAAACTAAGGCACATCACAATCAAATAGCTTAAAATCAGCGAGAAAAAGAAAAGCACATGAAACATTGTACTATGTGTTACAGTAGACACTAAGGAGAACAAAGGACGTATTTCCTGCCCTAAGAAGATTATTTTAATTTTCAGTTTATGTATAAATGTGATTTCCATGTGAGATATCCAAATTTCCTTCTGGAATTGGGAGGGTTTTAACAGAACCAGGATTCTGATGTGTGTACAGAAATTTGTAGGAACCCAGGAGCAGAGCCAAAATTGAGAAGTTTGCAAATCACACAAGGAAGAGCTCATCTGATCTGCTCTCTCAGTATTCACATTAATTTAAGGTCATGGAATGCAAATAATAAACTAAACTTCAGGGAACTTACTTCAAGTGGATTTCAATAACTATAACTTTATCACTATAGTCTATTCAGCCTTTCGTTTATGTATCAAAATATCATGCTTGTTTGGAAACAGCTGTAATACTTCCCTTCACTTTCTAGTCCTTTTTTGTTTCCGTGTTATGAAAACATAACACATAATTGTGTGCCTGTCACACATAGTGGATGACCAAAAACTTTATCTTTTGTCTTTCCCACTATTACTATCATGCCAGAATTAAAGGATAAGTAGAAGGTACCAAAGACATGGTATGATTTATATTGAAGAAAAAAATGCAGAACCCATTGTTCACCATGTGGGATATTATTATCATGGGTCATGCATTAAAGAATTATTTACAAACCGTAAAACTCAAAGAGGATAAAAATTACCACAAAAGCCAACTGTTGGGTCCGTTTACACTATCTCTTATTCAAAGTACTTTAGGAATTGATCTACAATATAACAATGAGATTGACAGTTTCCATTATTTTCAGTGGGCGTTATTTAACATAGAAGTTCAGAAAGAGAAATTACCATACTCATTACTGTTTGGACCAAAGGAGACATCAGAACAGATATTGCATATTTGCATCTTGAACCATTAAATGCAAACTTTATAAAAATCAGGCATATTGCTAAAGTAATAAATTCATTGTTGACTATGTTTTAAGAAAGTCCTGGACTTCCATAGATGCTATTTTATAACACAATCCTAACACATACAGAACTGACACTCAAGTGCTCTGGATCAGAGCAACTCAATCATTCTACTAAAAAAAGAGAAAAAAATAAAGGAGATCCCATTTTGAATGCAGTCAAATTAACACACTTCCCATAAGAACATAAACAAAGCAAAGGAGTGTTTTGAAGGTTCTTGTTAAACTCTTTTAGTAAGTAGACCCAAATGTGACTAGATGAAATAACTTAGGATCAGAGTTGGGTTGAAGTTAAATGAATTCTGTGACAATTTTCTCCCCTCTCTTGAGATGTTTTGAGTGCACAGTTCACCCCAATTAATTGTATGAGGCTTAAATTTTAGAAGGAAAGGAAAGAAATTGTGCAGGGGATAGCAGAGTCCAGGCCAGAACCTCCAAGGAATCAATTATTAGTTTCTAGACTTAAACATTGTGTGTGAAACATTTTCATCAAAGGATATAAATGTAAAAGTCTAAAGTGACTGTTTCTTTCGTTGCTATTTAAATGCAGTACCTTGTCTGACCCAATCTCCGTGATGAAGTTTATGCTCTAATGTATAGCAACATTTATGGTGCCCAGAGAGCAGCTCTTCCCAGTGAATGGTCATAGTTGCTTCCTCATCTTCACATGCACTAGTTGGGCGCTCGAAAAGGGAAATCAAGGCTGATGTGAAAGCAATTACCTGAACCTTGAGAGAGATAGTGAAAGAAAAACAAGCACGGGTAGGGTAATTGTTGCAAGAAGATTCCATGTTCTTTAAGATTGATAAGGAATGGATATTGAATTAATAGCAATTTTAATATTATTAAAGGATGCAGTCAGTTATTTTAAAAGGCATTACAGGAAGTTCCCATTGTGGCTCAGTGGGTTAAGAACCCAACTAGTTAGTATCCATGAGGATTTGGGTTCAATCCGTGGCCTCACCCAGTGAGTTAAGGATCCAGCATTGCCGAAAGCTGCAGGGTGGGTAACAGATGCAGCTTGGATCAGGCTATGGTATAGGCTGGAAGCTATAGTTCTGATTTGACCCCCTGCCTTGGAACTTCCATGTGCTGCAGTTGCAGCTCAAAAAGAGGAAAATAAAAGAAGAAGAAGACATTACACATAAGGATAGGCAAAATTACCAAGGACATTTCACTTGTTTGCTTTTTTGATATACTTGTCATTAAAACAAGTAAGGATGAAAAGAAATTTATGAAAAGAAATTGGTCAAATTAGACTCCTTCAGCATTCACAGGCATATTCCACTGTCACTCAGTAAGAAGCAATTTTTCCGAGGTCAGGTGGAATTTGATAGGAATATAGAAATCATTATATGCAATGTCTGGGTTTCAATGCTGCCCCCAATAATGCATCTGTCCCTTTGTTACATAATACAGGAAATAAGCATTTCCCAGGAGCCTACTACTGAGAAGCCTGAAACCTTATGAATGAAAATCTGAATAATCAATTTGAAAGTTATGAGAGATAAAGTTAGATATTCCATATTAAATGTTTACTAATATTGGGATCTAACGGATTAAGCGCCCTATGGTAAAAAAGTTAGCAAATTTTTTTTCTAAATAAGGAAAATGAAATTACACGCAGGCAAGAAAAACACAGTGAAGACTGGTTTTCATATGTAAGAAAAGGACATGTGACCTAATGCATCTTTTTCATGTCCAAGACATGTGACATTATAATCTATAACATAGTTCAATTAAGTCACATTCATTGTGTTTTATTTCTGTTTTGAGCTACAGCTGGATGATTAAATCCACAGTGTTCACCCTTAGCTTTCCCTCACTTACCTTTCCAGTTATGTCCCCAAAAGAAAGAATCGATTCATTGGCATCAAGGGGGTCATACCAATAATCCATACAAATCGGTGTTCCTTTCAGGCCTTGGAGTCTATATTGACAGGGAAATTCTGCTTTGGACAGTAGATCGTAGAAACAAATCTCTTTGCTTGTAAAAGCCACAGCAATCTAAAAGTAAAGTAGAATATCATGAAACATCTCTGATAGATTTAGTGAAACAAATATGAAAAGCAGACATGCAAATCTTAGCACCAAATTAGCCATTTTCACCTGAGGGTCCTTTAACAGTATCACAAAAGTATAGCCTGATGACACAAATGTGTTCTACCCTAACTTTGGACTCTAGCCAAGGAAAAACTTTCCGCATTTGAACATACTTTCTCCCCTGTTCGCACTTGACAGACCCACCAACTCTTCCACTCCCGGATGACTAGATGACTAATCACATAAGAAAAACAAAGACATACAGGGCTACAACATCGAGAAAGTTTACAAGCTATGTTTTATGAAACAAGCAGAGGCTTCCACAGAAGTTAATTGATAAAAACTCTGTATGCAGCCTTCCTAAGTCAGATAAAATCCTAAAAACTGTTTAAGAAAGGGTAAATATGAGTTGCCTTTGTGGCACAGCAGAAACGAATCCGACTAAGAACCATGAGGTTGCGGGTTCGATCCCTGGCCTTGCTCAGTGGGTTAAGGATCCGGCGTTGCCATGAGTTGTGGTGTAGGTTGCAGATGAGGCTCGGATCCCGCGTTGCTATGGCTGTGGCGAAGGCCGGTGGCTGCAACTCTGACTGGACTCCTAGCCTGGGAACCTCCATATGCCACGGGTGCGGCCCTAAAAAAAAAGGGTAAATAAATTTGTCAATAAAATTAGCAAAACTTTAGCTAGACTATCCCAACAAAAAGAGAGAGAGAGAGAGAAGATACACATTACTAAATTCAGAGATAAAAGAATGGACATTATAATCAATCATGCAGAAATAAAAAAGGATTAGAAGAGAATATCATAAATAATTATAAGCCAACAAATCACATAACTGAAATGGGGTGCACAAATGCCTAAAAACACAAGAATTACCTAAACTCAAGAAGAAATAGAAATTCTCAGCAGACATATAACAAATAAAAAGATTGAATTCATAATCAAAAACCTGGATGGCTTTTCAGTAATAAATTCTACCAAACATTTAAAGCATTAAACCCCAGTCTTTCTTAGACTCTTCCCAAAACTAGAAGTGGAGGGAACACTTCCTAAATCATTTTATGAGGCCACTATTTCCTAATACCAAAACCACACAAAGACATACAAGAAAACTACAGAGCAATATTTATAATGAAAATGGATGTAAAAATCTGCGAGTAGGAGTTCTTGTCATAGCTCGGCGGAAATGAATCTAACTAGCATCCATGAGGATGCAGACTCGATCCCTGGCCTCGCTCAGTGGGTTAAGGATCCGGAGTTGCCGTGAGCTGTGGTGTAGGTCGGAGATGCAGCTTGGATCCTGAGTTGCTGTGGCTGTGGCGAAGGTCGGCAGCTACAGCTCCTGTTAGACCCCTAGCCTGGGAACCTCCATATGCCGCAGGTGCAGCCCTAAAAGGACAAAAATAAGAGTAAAAATAAAAATCTTCAACTAAATACTAGCAAAGAAAAACCAGTGACATATAAAAAAGATTACTGTCTGAACAAGTAATGTTTGCACCAGTGTAAGGAAGCAACATTTGCCACCTCAAAATACGTCTCTTTGGTATTAGGATTAATTTAGGTTATTTTTTAAAAAGAGAAGACTCAGGAAGTTTCTCTTTTACCTCCCCCTTAGCTGCCTAAAGAATTTAGATAAAGGGTCCCTTCCTGGAATAGAACCATCACCAGAAATGCCTGCAAAGAACACAGGCCAGGTGTCTGTGAGTCCCAAGGTCTCCCCATGATCCAGCAAATATCTGTATACCAAACATTCGCTTTTCCATCTCCATGTGAATTGCCTTCCTCTGCTTTGATATCCCAAACCACTACCCCAGCATCCTCTTTTATCTTGAGCTAAAGATGGTACTTAACGTGAGGGCTTTGGCCATTTTGGTAAGTTACTCAGTTTTCCTAGGTCCTTCATATATACATGTTAGTAGACTTTTCTTTGATTCGCCCTGTAAATCTCTCTTATGTCAATTTAATTATTAGACCAACCACTAGAACCTGGAAGGGTAGAGGAAAATTTCTTTCTCCCAGCACCAGGAATGCCAGGTTAGTTTAACATATAAATATCAACAGATATAATACACCATATTAATAGACTAAAGGACAAAAGTTGTATGAGCATCTCAATAGATACAAAAAAAGCACTTAACAAAACCCAACGCATTTTCATGATAAAAATATTCAACAAATCAGGAATAGGAAGAAACTTGATAAAGAGAATGTACAAAAACAAAAACCTAGAGCCAATATCATACTTAATTATGAAAACCTGAATGTGTTCTCCCTAAGATCAGAAATAAGATGGGATTTTCACTCTCACCACTTCTAATCAACATTGCTCTGGAGTTTCTCACCAGGGAAATTAGGCAAGAAAAAGAAATAGGACTGGAGTTCCCATCATGGCGCAGTGGAAACGAATCCGACTAGGAACCATGAGGTTGTGGGTTTGATCCCTGGCATCGCTCAGTGGGTTAACGACCCGACATTGCCATGAGCTGTGGTGTAGGTCACAGACGCGGCTCAGATCTCACGCTGCTGTGGCTGTGGTGTAGGCCAGCGGCAACAGCTCTGATTAGACCCCTAGCCTGGGAACCTCCATATGCCACCAGTGCGGCCTAGAAAAGACAAAAAAAGACAAAAAAAAAGAAGGAAGGAAGGAAGGAAGGAAGGAAGGAAGGAAGGAAGGAAGGAAAGAAAGAAAGAAAGAAAGAAAGAAAGAAAGAAAGAAAGAAAGAAAGAAAGAAAGAAAGAGAGAAAGAAAAAAAAGAAAAGGACACAGGTTTGATCCCTGGCCTCAGTCAGTGGGTTAAGAATCCAGCGTTGCCGAGCTGTGGTGTAGGTCGCAGATGCGGCTTGGATCTGGCATTGCTATGGCTGTGGTGTAGGCCAGCAGCTACAGCTCCAAATCAACCCCTAGTTTGGGACCCTCATATGCCGCAGGTATGAGCCTAAAAAGAGAAGGGGGGGGAGAGGAAGGAAGGAAGGAAGATAGGGAAAGAAAAGGTATCCAGGTTGGAAAAGAAGTTAAACTATGTGACCTGGGGCATATTTCACAACCTCTCCTTGCCCAGACTTTCCTTACTAAAGTGGGAATAATATCCCCTTCGTGGTGATCTTGAGAGTTACTGGACAGGCCATGTCACAGAGGAAGCCAACAATCATCACGATTATCCTTGATAGTTCTGGGCAGCAGAACGTACTGTATCCCACTTAAAAGAATCTGGGTCTTTGGAGAAACGGCTGACTCGGGGTCTGATATAATAAATACATAAAACGATCCTGGAACATCTTATCGTACCAGGAAACAAAGAAGCTTTGAAAGCTGTTAGGATTATCTCACAAAAGACTCTGAAGCTGACTTGTATTAGTTCCATTCTCCAAAGACGGTACAAGTTGGGGGATGTGATAATAACTCAGTAGATTAAAACAAATTAGATTTGTTCCAACCTACAGGTTTGTAAGGATAGTGATAACAGTAATGATAGTAGTACTCATTTTTCACCTCTGGAGGATATTTAAAAAACTAGCTAATTATGTTTAATACTGGGACATAAAGAATGAGGCATTTATCCGGCCTTTGTTATACAATTTGTATTACATGACGACTAAATGGACAATGAAAATTTCTTTTTATAGAGGTATTCCTCCAGCTCATAAAGAAAGAGGAAATGGAAGTTTCCGTTGTGGCTCAGCAGGTTAAAAACCTAACTAGTATCCGCGAAGATGTGGGTTTGATCCCTGCCCTCACTCAGTGAGTCCAGGATCCAGCATTGCTGCAAGATGTGGCATAGGTCACACATATGGCTCAGATCTGGCATTGCTGTGGCTGTGGAGTAGGCTGACAGCTGCAGCCTGGATTCAACCCCTACCTTGGCAACTTCAGTAGGCCACAGGTGTGGCCCTAAAAAGAAAAAGAAAAAAGAAAGAGGAAATGATGAAACTAGAGTATCATCTTGTAGGAGTTTCCACTGTGGCCTAGCTGAAACAAATCCAACTAAAATCCACGAGGATTTGGGTTCAATCCCTGGCCTCACTCAGTGGGTCAGGGACCTGGTGTTATGATGAGCTATGGTGTAGGTTGCAGACGCGGCTCGGATCCCGATTTGCCTTGGCTGTGGCATAAGCCGGCAGCTGCAGCTCTGATTTGAACCCTAACCTGGGAACTTCTATATGCCATGGGTGTGGCCCTAAAAAAAAAATCATCTTGCAACCCCTAATAAGTTGATGGATGTGGGAACAGTCGGCAGTAACAGTTAACATCCCAGGAACAGAAAAAACCTGGCATTTTACGCCTCCTGACTGAGGAAGACCTGTTCCAAAACAAACAACCATCAAGGCTTTAGACTTGACTAACAGTTTCCTGGAAATACAAGGAGCATGTGGCCCTGTTAAACTCCCCATTGAATGTGATCTGCTAAATCCAAACTATGAGAAATTCTAAAGGACAAACAATTAGTTTTTCTTTAACAAAAATATCAACAGCAACAACAACAATACAAAAATAAAGACAAGATGGAGGAAAATGTGTGGATCAAAAAAGATATATCAACCATTCCTATAATGTCTGGACTTTACTCAGATCTTGGTTTAAACAGTCAAACAATTAACGAACTATTAAAAAAATCATAAAACTAGAAAATATGTACATGACTAGATATTTGATGATATTAAGGAATTATTGCTTTGATATTAAATGTGGTAGGGTATTACAGTTATGCTAAAAAGAGAGACTTTTAGAAATACTGACATATTTACTGATTAAAAGAGTAGATGTTTTGAATTTCAATAGAGGGAAAATGTAGATGAAAAAAGATTAGCTGTGAATTGGAAATGGCTAAGGATGGACATTGGGTTTTAATGCTATTCTCTCTGTATGTGTGCTTCAATTTTTTTCATGGTACAACGTACCATCTGCTTTATGGGAAATGCTAAAGATATGGATTCTTTAAGCTGCATTCTTCCCTCACAAACTGATTTTCCTTTCAGTATTTTATTTCTCTCATAGGTATACTCATATGAGGATTGGAACTGAATGGGCCTTACCCATCAAAATTAAGAAACGGACTAGTACAATGGTCAAATTCAGATAAGCAGCTCCCTGAAATTGCACTGCACTGTACCATGCAACCATGGCAGCCTCTCAGCTCTGCAATGTAGATCCATGACTCTGTTAAAAACTACAGAATCATGAGAGTCTTATCAGCTAATAATGCAACATGGCCTCATTTGGGATGGAGCCAAGAATCTGAGTCACTATCAGCCTTGTCCCTTAAAGGCACACAACAGAAGAGTTTGTGAAATGGAATAACGCAATTGGTTTTACCCGCATTCCCTCCACGTCAGATGAGAGGTACCAGAGTAATGCAGCTCTCTGTCACAGTTAGTGATATATTTGCTATTGATCAGGAGTCCTGTCCCATCATTTTTCCCTTTGACAAGCAATACATTTATTTATAAAGACTTTCTACCTTGTTTACATTTTCCAGAGAAACCATACTTGTCACCCACAGGTGTTTCAGCTTGGTGGCATCGGAAGTGATGGGAAGCATTTCTTGCAGCTTTAAACTCTCTCCCCAGATTCCTAATAAACCTTCCTTACTGATGGTCAGATAACGGCTTGAACTTTTCAGGAAGATTACTTTTTGAATGGTGTCCTTGTGCTTTACTGGGAGGAACTCCAGGTCTTTCCACTGGGGAACCACTGTTGCCTTGGATTGCTCATCTTTCTCATAAAGTGTTAACAGCATAAATGAAGTCAATTCGTCCCAGTTAATGAAGCCATCTTGGGCCACATCCACTTTATCAAAGAGCTCTCCGTAGTCTTTCTTGGTGCCCCAACCGACAAACTCTGTCATCCTCTGCACAAACTCTTCTCTGGACATACAGACGGTTTGACTTGGCTCTGAGGACTAGAAACAGGACAAAAAAATGAAGTACCGGAGCGCTGTGCTACCCCCCAAAGGTGGAGCTAATCAGCGATTTCTCTAAGATGCAAAGGAAAATGCCTTCTACTTCATCAGTGTTATACTTGAGTGAATTTGAGCTGCGGAGTAAATAACTGCCAGGCCTACAAGCTGACATCCTCAATCGCAAACGTCCTTATTAACTGGCAGAGGGAGGCAGGGGCGTCAGAGGTTTGATATGATGATGGAAGCAGGGGTCAGACTGATGCAGGGCTGTAAAGCAAGGACTGCAGATGACCTCTAGAGGCTGGACAAGGCCAGGAAAGAGATAATCCCCTACAGCCTCCAGAAGACAATCCTAACACCTTGATTTTAGCCCTGTAACACCCATTTTGGAATTCTGAGCTGTAGAACTATAAAATAATAAATTTTTGAGCTGTAGAACTATAAAATAATAAATTTCTGAGTTTTCAGCTACTAAGTTTGTCGTGATTTGTTATAGCATCAATAGGAAATGAATACGGTGGTTTAGAGAAAATGGGTGAATCTTTGAAGCCAGTAATATTACATCACATGAAACGTTAAACCAAGGGCAACAAGTCACTTCTGTAAACACACCATTACGAAAACAATGAAACTCTATTCTTTTTATATTGATTTTTGTTATTCATGGTAGTTATGTCTACAAAATCCTTGTAAACACTAAATTAGCAGATCCTGAACCATGGCTCCTAGGAGAAACACAGGGTTAGGTTTCTGTGAGCCTCTGCTCACAATATTTTCATCAACGGGTCAATTCGTAATTTTGTTTTATGTCTGTTTCTCCTGAAATACATTTTAAAATATATTGTTAATTCATTAACATTGAATTCATGGCCAGTAGCGCTGTAACTCATGACTGGATGAAGCTTATCTAACACACATATTTTCTCCATAAAGCACATAAAGCCTTCTTGGACTTAGAAATACTAGACAAAACTTTTCACTACACTTTGGGGGCCATTTTAAACAGTGAGGTCACCAAAATAGAAGCACAAAATGCAAAAACTTGGCACTAAGTAGAGCATAAATAGGACACTTGTTTACAGTATGATATCTGGAATAAGGAGGCAGAGTGTCATGGTGTTTGCCCTCAGCATGGAACAGGCACACTGGAAGACTGCAATTTTTTTTTTTTTTGTCTTTTTGCCTTTTTATGTAAAGCCGCACCCAGGCTAGGGGTCTAACAGGAGCTGTAGCCACCGGCCTACGCCACAGCCACAGCAATGCGGGATCCGAGCCGCGTCTGCGACCTACACCACAGCTCACGGCAACGCCGGATCCTTAACCCACTGAGCAAGGCTAGGGATCGAACCCACAACCTCATAGTTCTTAGTCGGATTCGTTAACCACTGAGCCACGAAGGGAACTCCTGGAAGACTGCAATTTTTTACCACTCTGCACATGTCCATGCATGACCATGAAGGTCCCCTGAGTATTGTTTCTGGGGTTACAAATAAATTGCAGCAAGTAGGCAAATTCACAAATACAGAATCTATGAATAAGGAGAATATCTATATGTCAAATAAGTATATAGCTTCATACTAGTCAGCTCTTTGGTTTGGTGAGCTTCATGATGAAGGAGTCTATTTTCCTACTACCTCAGTGGCAGAGTCAAAATAGACAGTAAGCACTGGAAGGCAGCATATTGTGAGCAGGTCAAACAATTGTAGGGTTAAACCTGGTTCCACCAGAAATTATGAACCAGTACTGGCAAGCTGGTTCACTGTTGAGGCTTAATTTTCCCATCTGGGAAATGGATATAGCAAAATATCAGTCTTGAGAAAATTATTGTGACGGTGAAATGATATATCCATAGATGCAGAAAAAACAACTGACACAATTCAAAATCCATTTATGATAAAAAAAAAACTCAGTAAACTAAAAATAGAAGGAAATGTTCCCAACCTGATAAAGAATATCTACCAAAAACATACAGCTAGCAACATACTTAATGGTGAGGAAATTGTAGAAATCCTACTAAGATCAGCTCTAAGACAAGGATGTCTTCCTCTCACCATTGCTTTTCAACATTATGTTGGAAGCTCTAATTAATGCAATAAGACAAGAAAAGGAAGTAAAAGTATAAATATTGGGAAGAAAGAAATAAAACTGTCTTTGTTCACAGATGACATGATAACCTATGTAGAAAATCTGAAAGAATCAACAAAAAGCTCCTGGAACTAAAAAGCGATTATAGCAAGACTGTAGGATACAGCATTAATATATAAAAGACAATTGCTTTTCTATGCACCTGCAATGAACACAGAATTTGATATTAAAACCACAATATCACTTGACATAAGCATTCTCAAAAATGAAATGCATATAAATCTAACAAAATGTATATAAAATGAAATTAGGGAAACTACAAAACTCCTACCAACATAGTCAAGAACTAAATAATTGGAGAGATAGTGCATGTTCATAGGTAGGAAGACAATATTGTCAATATCTCAGTTCTTCCCATTATAATCTATAGATTCCATGCAATTCCAATCAAAATCTCAGCAAGTTATTTTGTAGATATTGACAAGCTGATTCAAAGTTTGCATGGAGAGTTCAAAGACTGAGTTTAGCTAACACAATCTTGAAGAACAAGAACAAAGCTGGCAGACTGACTTTACCCAACTTTAAGACTTATTTTAAAATAACAGTAACCAAGACAGTATGCTACTGGCATAAGAACATACAGCTAGGGAGCTCTCCCTGTGGCATAATGGGGTAAGAATCCAACTGCAGTAGCTCTGATCACTGCAGAGATGCAGGTTTGAGTCCCTGCCTGGCACTGTGGGTTAAAGGATCCAGGGTTCTCACAGCTTCAGCATAGGTTGCAGCTGCAGGAACAAAAGACAATATACAGCTAGCTCAATGAAACAGAAGAGGATGCCCAGAAACAGACTCATATAAATATATTCAACTGATCTTTGACAAAGGACCTAAGGCAATACAATGGAGAAAAGATATTTTTAACAAATGGAGCTAGAATAACTCAATATCCACAAAACAAGGAAA
The DNA here is from genome assembly GCA_004024745.2 of Catagonus wagneri. Lineage (NCBI taxonomy): Eukaryota > Metazoa > Chordata > Mammalia > Artiodactyla > Tayassuidae > Catagonus > Catagonus wagneri. Next base: position 24,156,721 of record PVHT021183693.1, read on the forward strand.
AACAAAAGAATCTAGAAACAGACCTGACACTGTTCACAAAGATTAACTCAAAATAGACCTTAACTCACAGACCTAAATGTAAAACACAAAATTATAAAACTCCTAGAAGATAACATAGAAGCAAATCTAAATGACCTTGAGTTTGGTGATAACTTTTTGAATGCAACACCAGAGGCACAGTCCATGAAAGAAAGAATTCATAATCTGGATTTCATTAAAATGTAGGATTTCCCATCATAGCACAGTAGAAACAAATCCAACTAGGAACCATGAGGTGGCGGGTTCAATCCCTGGCCTTGCTCGGTGGGTTAAAGGATCTGGCATTGCCGTGAGCTGTGGTGTAGGTCACAAACGAGGCTCAGATCCTGTGTTGCTATGGCTGTGGTGCAGGCCAGCAACTATAGCTCTGATTCAGCCCCTAGCCTGGGAACCTCCATATGTCATGGGTGCAGCCCTAAAAAGCAATAAATAAATAAATAAATAAATAAATATAGAGCCTGCTCATGAAAAACAGTGTCAAGAGAGCTAGAAGACAAGCCATAGACTAGGGGAAAATATTTTCAAAAGACACATCTGATAAATAATTCATCCAACACATACAAAGAATTCTTAAAGTTCAACAATAAGAAAACAAACAATTCAATTAAAAATGGGCCAAAGACACTGATAACTCACCAAAGAAGATAAACAGATGGCAAAAATGACGCTCCATATCATATGTCATCAAGGAAATGCAAATTAAAACAACAATGAGATATCACTACACATGAATTAAAATGGCCCAAATCTGGAACATTGACAACAGCGAATGCTGGCAAGGCTGTTGAGAAACAGGAATTCACTGCCAGTAGGAATGCAAAATCATAGAACCACTTGGAAGAGAGTTTAGCAGTTTCTTACAAAATTAAACGTACTCTTACCATATGTAGATCCAGCAATTACTCCTCAGCATTACTCAAAGGATTTAAAACTTAGATCCACACAAAAGCCTGCACACTGATATTTATAGAAGCTTTATTCATAACTGCCAATACCTGGGAGCAATCAAGATGTCCTTCCTAGGCGAATGGATAAATAAACTAGAATACATCTACAGAATAGGATATTATTCAGTGCTAGAAAGAAGTGAGCTATCAAGCCATGAAAAGATATGGAGGAAACTTAAATGCATATGACTAACTGAAAGAAGCTGATCTGACAAGTTTACAAGCTGTATGATTCCAAGGACATGACATTCTGGAAAAGGTGAAACTGAAAAGACACACGACAAAAAGATCCACAGCCAAGGATTAGAGGAGTAAAGGACAAGAGGCAAGCACAAAGGATTTTCAGGGCACTGGAACCACTCTATATGCTACCATAGAGACGGATACATGTCATTATACCCTTGTCTACACCCATAGAGTCTACAACACCAAGAGTGAACCCTAATGTAAACTGTGCACTTTGGGTGATTATAACGTGTTAAAGTAGATTTGTGAATTGTAACAAATGGACTACTCTGGTGGGGGATGTGGATAATGGGGGAGGGTATGCATGTGTCATGGTAGGGAGAAATGAGTAATCTTTTTACAGCCCCCCCTAATTTTGTGGTGACCCTAAAACTTCTCTAAAAATATAAAGCTTTAGATTAGCTGAGATATCATAGGTGCAAGAACTAAGTAATCAATTGTTTAATAGAAGTTAGTCTAGGATTTTTAATTAAATTAACTTCTTGAGAAATAATTGGTATCCAGCCCCTTAAGCTACTCAGAAGTCCATCATTCTTATCACTGTTAAATTATTTTTAGTCCAAAAATGTTTAGATAGTTTAAACAGAAATTTTTCAGTGACACTGATTTTAAGAATATGGAAGGAAATCTGATCCTAAAAACACTCCATCTAAGCCAAAATTGCAAACTGTTTTAGAAAACTAAGTCAATGTTGATTTTTAAAGTATTACATAGACATCAATCAACCTCTTAAATCTGTCACTATCCCTTTAACAAAAACACTTTAAAGCCAAATCTTGGAAGTTTTGTCTTCCTATGAGTTTGTAATTTTATTTTTATTTCTACGAACAAGAAACTGTTCTAACAGACAAATACCAAGAAAATTTCTGTTTTATATTGTAGAATATGGACTTGCAAATAGAACATAAACAAAGAAAAAAATAAATTTTCTCCCCCAAAATAACATATACAATCAACTTCATAATTTTCTGCACACGGATAATGCCAATATGCACTGGAGGACGGTCTGAGAAAAACTTCTGATTTATGAATGTGACAGAGAATAGCAGTTGTATGATATACTTGACAATTCTATAAATGACTGTTCACTCAACTAGCTTTTCTTGCTTTCAGTTTGAAAGTAAAACCAAGGTTTTGTCATAGCTTTGATTATAATTTAGGAATTTTCCTTTACTAAAAAAAAATCCTAATATGTTCAAGAAGCATTATGCTTTGATCAGTGTATGGTTTCTGTTTATTCATTCTATTATATGTCAGCTTTAATAAATTAGTAAAACATACAATTAAAATATGTGAACTTTGATTCAGGCTTAAAATCATAAAGGCATTAACTTTTCCCACACAATTAATTATCATTTTATCAGTGGCTCCCACTTCTTACACCCTAAGCTAGAATTCATTCATTTATTCCATTATATCATCCGTATCAAAAGTTGTGGAAGGGAGATTGTGCAGATACATGGCTGGAAGTTAAAGCTTCAGCCTCAGTTATTGCATCTCTAAATAGGGATAATAATAACTAACTCTGAGGGCTATTATCAGAATTAGTTGATAATTTAACGTGTTTAAGCCACATGAGGTCATTTAATGTGAGTATAGCATGTTTATAAATATTAATTCACAGCTAAAGTGTTTACAGAATAAGAAAACTAGGAGTTACCTGATGGTGCAGCAAGTTAAGGATCTAGCATTATCACTGCTGTGGCTTAGGTCTGACCCCTGGGCTGGAATTTCCACATACCATAGGCACGGCCAAAAAGCAAAAACCAAAAAAATAAGAGGACTATAAAAGAATTCCCTGGTGGCCTAGGAAGCTAAGGATCTGGCACTGTCACTGCTGTGGCTTGGGTCACTTCTATGGTGTGGGTTCAGTCCCTGGCCCAGGAACTTCCACATGCTGTACATGTGGCAAAAATAAAAAAAAAAAAGGAAAGACTATAAATTGAGTCATCATGCCAGCAAGAACTCTCCTTCGAGGATTTAGCTAAATTCAACTGTGTGTGTGTGTGTGTGTGTGTGTGTGTGAGGCTTTGGAGGTGTACATAATCACCAATTTTAGTAAATTGATCCTACCTATCAGGGTGGCTAGTTGCTGACTAGATGGTCCTAAAAGTGATCTTAGTTGGTCAGAAGACCATGTCCACCACCAAGCCTATCTGAAGCTCTTAGTTTCTATGGCCATTGTCATCACAGGAGCAGAGGCTAGGCTAGCTTTTACCTTAAAATGAAATAACTGTACACACTGTTTCAGCTGCTCTTCCTCAGATGCACAAATATAAAACTGTCCTGGGTGAGTCCAGTGAAACTAAAGTTTACCTGTTCCCAGAAACCAAACTATTTTATACATATAAGACCAGCATTTTATCATTGTTGTAATTGTATCATCCATCTTGGCTTGAACTATTTGTACTGCTACTCTATGAATTTGGGGAGCGCTAGAAGCTTCTTTCCTGGACTTCCTGACAGAAGATAACTCCACAGAAACAAAAAAGAATATCCTTCATTCTAAAAGTGAGTTTGCATATACCATGATTTAGTTGTTACAAACTCTCAATCTATATTAGATTCAGTGCTAAGTGGCAAAATATTAAGCCATTTATGGAAATATATATACACACACATATATGTATATGTTTATATACACACACACAGAGATGTATTTAACATAAATGAGCCTCTGGATTTTATTCCTGAATTTTCTACATAATATCTGTGTGACAGTAGGCTAGTCATAACCTTCCCAGGGTGCATATGAGGGCTCAGTAAGATAATCTGTATATAGGGCCATCTTTGCATTTTTATTCAGTGTTTATATTATTGAAAACACATTCACATCAAGTTAAACTCACAAGCATACATTTAGCATAGCTAGCGAAATATTAAGAGTTTAGTAATTGGATTTCATTATAAAACACAGAGCATAAAGAAATTACTTCTCAGAGTTTCCGTCGAATCCGACTAAGGACCATGAGGTTGTGGGTTCGATCCCTGGCCTCGCTCAGTGGGTTAAGGATTCGGAGCTACCATGAGCTGTGGTGTAGGTTGCAGACGTGGCCTGGATCTGGCATCGCTGCGGCTGTGCTGTAGGCCGGCAGCTACAACTCCAATTAGACCCCTAGCCTGGGAACCTCTATATGCCGTGGGTGTGGCCCTAGAAAAGACAAAAAAAAAAAAATTAATTAATTCTCAGTGCCTTCAATTGAAAATTTAATTAGTATGGCTTTCACAAAACCTTCCTCCCCTAGACAATTTGTTCCAATTTTAATGTAGGTTTTCCAAATAAAAACTACAAAATAGTGTTTTAAAGTATACCCTTTCACTTATATTAGTCATGATTCTTTTTCTGTTCTTTTGGGGGTAAAATTAGTTCCCCTGCCATCTATCAGAATTCCTCTTCTAAGAAAAATGAAGAGTGTATGATTCATTAGAAAACATATTCTCTTTCAGCCCTTCATAAGATAATGTTAATAAATTTATTTTGCTATGTCTGTGTAACTATTGAGTAAGAAAATAACCAGCTATTGCCTCCAATTGTTCTTGCAAGAAACCTAATAGTCTCAGAATGTCTGGTTGATTATCTCAGCAAGCACAACTTAAGACCTTTAGAAAATCTTCCTGTCTTCCTGAACCCCTTTCAAAGAATATTCTAAAAATCATTTCCTTTTGCCTAGAAAGCATTTTCTGCAGCTACAGTCAGTTTTTGTGAGCTCTTCTTTTTTTTGAAAAAACCAAAACCATGAACCCTGTAAAAATCTCTTCAGCTTTTGAGCTTTGTTAAGATTTGGATTTCACTGTAACATATAAAAATTGAGCACTAAACCTAAGTGCAAACTTCCAAAAATATACTGTTTATAAGAAACTTGACAGCCCTTTCTCAACAATATATACATTGTATAATATATATTGGTCTTCATCATTTTAACAGACACATAATATTCTGTGGGGTAGACTGACGATTTATAATCCCCATTATTAAAAACTTCAGTTGTCCCCAATACGTTGCAGTTTCATATAAACAACTCACCAACAAAAATGTCTACACATACATCTTTGCTTATTTGTCCAATTATTTCTTGAGGAAAATTCCCTAGAAGCAGAATTGCTGAGTCAAAGAATTGCACATCCTTAAAGTTTCTGATATACCTTGCCAAATCTGCCCCCAAAAGACTGAACAAATTTACATTTCCACTAACAAACTACAAGATTGCTTATACCCCAGACCCTTATCAAGCTGGGGTAGTCTCATTCTTAAGTCATCAACTGACTTCCAAAAAACAGTTCTACTATGGCTGAGCATTTACATACCAGCTTGGCAAAACAGAGCACGCACTCCTAAAGCAGACACTTCTTTCAACGCTTAGAAATGTTGTTTATGTTTATTTTTGCCCTTAACTTTTTCCTCCCAGAGTATTTTATAATAAAATGAGGAAAGAAAATTTTTCTTCTTTTTTTCCTATTCTATAAATATGGACTTGCCAAAGACAAGAATACCAGTCCTACTTTAAAACTGTGGGGAGAGCACAATCCAATTTGGTCAGAAATCTGGGTATTTTCTCTTTTGTCCAAGTTGATAGTGGGTTAACATGTCACTGACCCAAGTTTCACCGCCCTATCCATTGCTGAGTATTTCCTTTCAGATTCTGAAAGTTAATGTCAAACGATGAGTTGTAAGCCACTTAGAGGAGTAATTCCATTTGTCCATCCACTGATCTATTTATTGATAAATACATATTGAACATGTACACCAGACAAGGTAGCAGGAGGTAGATTTATTTATTCATTCATTCATCACATACTTAGTAAGTGCCTGCTCTATGCCAAATCCTATTCTAAGCACTCAGCACCATCTCTGAGTAAGATAGTGAGGGTTTATGCTCTTCAAATCCTCATACTGCAGTGAGAAGCCCAGGTGTGCTGAATACAATGAATGACACATGCTTCTAGGTCACCAAAAGTAAAAAGATCACAAAAATCACACTATTACTGGTTTTCCTGATTTCCAAGTGAACTTAACATTTAAACATGTCAAAAACATTCCATGAACTGAAATGTTCAGTTGCGTGGACCAGGAATTTTTCTTTAGTCTGAGTTTCTTTTTCTTCAGATGATTAGAATTCTGCAATGCTTCTTTTTCTCTACATAAAAAAATAACTTCTATTAGGATCTCAGAATCTTATTTTCCCTGGAACCTGCTAGTTTTATTAAGCACTTCACCAAAAATAGTATCTCTTCTGTCAAATATGTGGCATGATTTGGGGGTAATGTTCCATGACAGCTAAATGAAGATATACCATCTAAAGTCACCCTTCCCCCATCTCTATAATTAAATTTAAAATTAACATGCTGCTTCCTTATGCTTCATTCTGTAGCACTTGCCTCAATTTCCCTTGGTTACACAGTGCACTGGTTATGAATATGTATTAGAGCCTGCTGTCAAACCCTGTGAACACTTCTGGAGCAGAAGATTAGATATGTTATTTCAAAACAGATGCATCATTTTATATCATCCCCTGCAATTTTCACCTACCAATGAACATTCATAAGAGATTGAACAACAGAACAAAACAGACTAGTCTGCCAGCCAAGGTTTATCTTGCTCTTTTTTCTTGCTTCAATGGACTTCAGTTGGTTTTAATTTTCATTTACACTATGATATCCATGATTCCAGAGGTCACCCATCTAAATGGAGTTAAATTTTTGTGACTAACAAAGGCACAGGCCTTGAAAGTCCTGTACTGAATTTAAAGTTTAGAACTAAACTCTCCTGAACAAAAATCTGACAGATTTCCTATACAACTGGTAAATCAGAACTGAACTGTAGCTGCAGGAGAAAAAAAAATCAATAAATCTATCTTTTTGCTTTTTTGCTTTTTCCAGGTCGCACCCTCGGCATATGGAAGTTCCCAGGCTAGGGGTCAAATTGGAGCTGTAACTGCCAGCCACAGCCACAGCCACAACAACACGGGATCCAAGCAGCATCTGTGACCTACATCACAGCTCAGGGCAACGCCGGATCCTTATCCCACTGAGCAAGGCCAGGGATCAAACCCGCATCCTCATGGATACTAGTCAGGTTCGTTTCCACTGTGCCACAATAGGAACTCCTCAATAAATCTATCTTTATCTTTTAAATAAAGATCATAACCCCTGAGAAGTGTAATTATCCATATCATTTTTCTCTGAGTCTATAGGATTGTTCAGTTCTCTGCTATGGAACTAAATAATGTTTAGCACTATCATCAGTTTTTGCCTAAGCTTAGAAACTTGGTGGCAGGGGGGATACGAGCCTGACCAGTGGAACAGTGTAGCCGGGAGACAACTGAGCCTCATTGATCTTCATTTGAAAATATCCTTATAATAGGATAAACATATTCTATTTTCAAAAACAATTGATGTCTGTTTGTTGGAAATCAAAATGGAGTCAAAGAACTATAAGCATCCATGAATTTTATGCATGTTAGAGTTGGAAAGAAGCTTAGAGAACATGGAAAAAACCCTTCATTTAAAAGGAATAAACTGAGGCCCAGAGAATTAAAAAGACTTCTCTGTATTCACATATCTCACTGTTGGCAGAAATAAACTCAGAACTGAGGATTTCCAATCCCTAATCATTTTCATCATGCCACAAATATGTTGACTTCAACAAAATGACTCTAGGATAACACATATATCAAAAAAAAACCTAAAAAATATGATGTTGGAATGTGTATACTCAAATGTTCTCATGCTATTTTGATAAAAGCTATTTACTTAAAACCCTACAACTTTCTGATGATATACTTAAATTTTTCATATGAACTGTAAATCAATAAAGCAGGAAATGACTAAAAAGTCAGATTCCAAAAAAAAAAAGTCAGATTCCAGCCCAAGTTCTAGGAAAGAAAATTTTAACCAAATTAACAGCTCTGTCCTGCTCTTGTATTTTTCTCAAGCCAGAAATCCAGCACTCAGTCCATCTCTGGCCATTATACTCATTCCTCTGATCTGTCACCCTTTCATCCCAGGTATCTAGTGAAACACTAGCTCTGGAAGAGCATCTTCTCCATGCTAATCTCCAGGCTGCTGAACGCTGATGGACAAATATCACAGAAATGGGCATAATGGCACCACTACAAAAAATACATGATCTCCAATGTCAAAAGTCCCTCCGGTGCTACTAGGAACCCTTCCACATTTCCTGGCAGAACTCTTATCCTTCACTTTCTTCAAACACCTACTTCATAATTTCCCTGTCCACTCCCGATAGAGAAGTTTGACACCTAAACCACAGAAATGAAGACAGAGAGTAGAGAGGAAGAGGAGGAGGGGGAGGAGGAAGGAGACATCAACCAGATGGGAACCTCCTCAGATTTTTGCACACATGGAGAGACTGACCTGCATATGGAGCCATTTCCTTCCTTCCTGAGGCAACAGGAGTTCTCCTGTTTCCTGGCTATGTCCTCCTCCCACTACCTCAGAGAATCTCTTTTTCACCATCCTCTTTCTCTCTATTGACTCCTTGTCATCCACATGTAAACGTAATCAAATTATTTGAATTGTTTAAAAAAAATCTTCCCTGGACAGTAACATCTACTTTTAGCTACTGCCCCATCCTTCTTCTTTCAGACCACCGTCCTGAAGGAATCTCGTTCACACGGTATCTCAAGTTTCTCTCCTCCAACTTACTCAACCTTTGCAGTCAAGCTCCTTTGCCTCCACTGAAGCCATTCTTACCAAGAAGACCAACCTATAGAGAAACCTTTCAGTGGATTCTTTTCAGTTCTTACAAGTTGAAATATGTACAAAGTTAATACTTGATACCAAAATATTTTCATTTGGGAAAGTATCTTCAGATTCCTATTTAGTTGGAAAGAGAAATCTGAGGCACATGAAAGATATCAATCAAAAAAGAAAAAGGGTTCAAACTGCTCTAAAGGAGGAGAGAAGAATTTGGCATTTGTTTCTGATGTTTGATTAAACAAATGAGAAAAGAATAGTGACAGAAAGGAGAGGTAGACAGGATGAGAGAAAATAGGATGGCAGACAGCGACATGGCAATAAAGGGCCACTGAGAAAATTCCATATGTAATATAGCTAAAATGACTCTTCTCTCTCTCTTTATATATTTATTTGTATAGATATGGGCACACATATATAGATGAAATACTTGTTAGCATTTTATGAACCTCCCTCCAAGTGGCTTCAAGCCTTCAAGACATAGCTCCCCACATAAATACATACCCTTAATCTCCTCCTCAGCTCTTCTGTTGAAGAATTTGGCCTTCATGACAGGCCGTTTTGAGAGTCTTCCCCTTCCCCAGAACTTTAGAGTAGTCTGATCATATCACATTAATGATGGGAGAAACTCCAGTCTTGTTTTTGGCAGCATTTACCAGTGTCTGTTCCTTGATCAAAGTTCACAGTTGATCAAGATTGATAGTTGGGCAGAAACTCTGCCAGAAAGCAAGGAAGTGATAAAAGATTGATGAAAACATGTAAAAAGGATGCAGGAGCTGGCTTGAAGGGGTTCACGCTGATTGAGGCAATTTCAGTATCAATAAAAATAATGATGGTAATAAATAATAACACATTGAATAGAATAAATGAATCCACAAGACACAGAGCAAGAGAAAGAGTGAGATAATGGAAGGAAGAGAAAAAGGGGAGTGAGAAGTGAGGAAAACTACACTGAAAATAAATAAGATCAAAAGAATTTAAAAGTCATCATTTTTCAAGCACCAGTGTAGTCATTATTATAAGCAAAGATCATCAAGTAATGCTTAAACTAATGGGTGAAAGTTGTTGAAGAATACTGTAACACTGTAATCAAAGTACTAACCTGCAGCTACCTTTACAAGGTAGAACTCTAGTGGACCTACTTTAATCAAAGGATCCAACTTAGAGCATCACCGATAATGGATCAAATTAACAGGCTGTACATCTGATGGCATTCAAGATGTGGATAAACATTTCTTATGTAGTATCCTTGCCAAAAATGGTGACCCTAAATCTAATGGTGAAGAATCAATAAGAAAATCAAGATTGCAAGACATTCTAGACATCTGAAATGACTCAAAAAAATGTCCGTGTCGTGAAAGATGAGAAAAAGTAGAACACTTCTAGATTCAAGGAAGCTGAAAAGGCATGTCAACTAAAGGACATGGGTGACCCTGGAAAGACATTACCAGAAAAACTGGGGAAATTCTAATTTAAACATTTTTATTAGGTAATACATAAAGTTAAATTTCCTAGGTAAGATAATTTTATTACAGTTATTTAGAAGAGTGCCTTGTCCTTAGAGATGTATTTTGAGCTAATTGGGGTAAACGATCATCATGCCTGAACTTACTTTTAAGTGACTGAATTAAAACCATATGCTATGGTCTAAATAAAAATGTCACCCCCAAATTCACACATTGAAATCCTATTGCCCCTATAGGACAGAATTAGGAGCTGGGCGCTTCAGGGGGTGATGGGTTATGAAGATGGAACCTTCATGGATGAAATTAATGCTCTTATAAAAGAGACCTCAGAGAGCACCCTAACCCCTCCCACCATGTGAAGACCCAACAAGAAAACTGCAGCCTGAAAGAGGGCCCTTATTCAGTCATATGGGCACCCTGATCTCAGACTCCCAGCCTCCAGAACTGTGAAAAATAAAGTTCTATTGTTTATAAGCCACCTGGTCTGTGATATTTTGTTACAGCCACGTGAAAGGACTAAGATACCCTGTATACAGAGAGAGGGATAGAAAGAAAGATAAATTAAATGTAGCAAAATATTAACCATTGCTGAATCTGGATGTAGGGTTTATGGTCTTTCATGGTACTCGTCTTTCCACTTCCAATATTTCTGTAGGTTTGATGTTTTTCAAAACAAAAAATTCACAGAGAAAAAAAAAATTCTCATTTCTCTTCCTGTGTTCCCCAACTCAACATATGTTACTACTTTAATACACCCAGTTGATCAGGAAATGTTGTTCATCGTAGCTCCTGAACCTCTCTGCTAATCTCTGTGCACCTGCAGGCCATTGCACCAGCCCTCTAAGTGGCCTCCCTGCCTCCTTTCTGTTCTGCTCCTTCTCCACCTCTAAACTATTTTCAGAAAACTACAGCCTTGGTGACCATTTCCAAAATACCAATCTCATCATATCACTCCCAAGATAAAACATACCAGTGGGGAGTTCCTTTCATGGCTCAGCAGTTAAGGAACACCACTAGGTTCTATGAGGATGCGGGCTCGATCCCTGGCCTTGCTCAGTGGGTTAAGGATTCAGCATTGCCATGAGCTAGGGTGCAGGTCACAGATGCAGCTTGGATCCTGAGTTCCTGTGACTGTGGTGTAGGCCAGCAGCTATAGCTCCGATTTGACCCCCTAACCTGGGAATTCCATATGCCAAGAGTGTGGCCCTAAAAAGCCAAAAAAAAAAAAAAAAAAAGGGGGTTGGTGGCTCCCTACAGTCCCCCAAATATCCGTCTCTTTAACACATTCCCAAGGCCTTCCTGATGACCCTGGCTTGGTCCTCCAGACATCTTTCATTCTGTTCCCCTTTACTGATGAGTTTTGTGACTTCTTTAAATGGATGCCTGAAAGCACCACACTAATTCTGCCCAACCAAACTTTGTACTTCCTAACCTCCTTCTAAAAAACTACTCCCTTGATCCCCATTTACTTGCCTGAGTAATGCCCTTCTGTCACATGGAAGCCTGGATGTTACTTCCTCCAGGAAGGCCTCCTATAGTCCCCTCCTCAACATGAGCTACGCACTCCCTCAACATTGCTTTCTCCTCAGAGCACTGAACGATACAGAATAACTCCAAGTTTACTTGTCAATATAGCCCTCATTGAAGGAAAGTCTGGATTTCAGTGGCTTTTCACTTCCATAGGGTTAAACATTCAATACATATCTGTTGTAAGAATCAGTAAATGAATGCATGCATTGCTAATATTCCCTCGTATATTGTAGAAGAGACGCTCATCTGCTTTACCAGTAATTGCCACTTTGGGGAGGGGGTCAGAGTAGAGAAAAATGGTCAAGTTATAGAATCACACTGTGTAAAACAATATTGAAAAATTAGAAATAAGTTTGAGTAAACTTTGGGTTGTTCGCTAAGAGAAAAGAGACAAAAATGGGTATCAGACCACTTTGGGCAATGTTCTGGTTCTGCCAGCAACTCAGATGGACCTGGAAAATCCCTTCACCTGGATCTTTGTTTCCTCATCTGTAAAATAAATGCAGTGAAATAGCTCTCTGTAGTCTCCCTCTTAATGCTAAAGCTCAGTGAAAGGAAGGTGATGCAGAAAACAACTCAATAGAAAGACAAAGTATCTGTAAAAGGTGCTGCTTTTAAATTTGGCCCCGTTAAACCATACATTTAGATAATAGTAGCAGTGAGTCCTTAGGCTATTAAGATATACTGACATTTTAATAACATTTATCTTTGCATTGAATTATGGTACAGATAAGAGCCCATAAAGAGATTTGCCATACCTCATCCACTATAAGCACAGTTCTCTTTTTCCATAATTGAGACTTTGACGTACACACAAATACACATTTTTCATTTTAGAATATGACTATGCGCTGCCCTGCAATTTTCTTTTTTTTATTGAACGGTGAACCTTGGCAATTTTATGTCTTCCTTACTCTTTTTAATAGCTGCGTAGTAAAAGCATACCATCATTTATTGATCCATTAATTTACTGATAAATACTAGGGCTGTTTTAATTACTCCGTTTTATTGATTATTACAATGAATACTTTTATGCAAATTTTTTCTATACCTGTCATAATTCATTTAGGATAGCTTGTAGAACTGGAATTGCTGGTTCAAAAACTATACATCCGACACATTTCACATTTGATATGTTCCAGAAAATTGCCTACCAAGAAAGCCTTGATAATTTACAATCTTAGTAATAATCCTCATTTCCCAGATTCTTTGCCAACAATAAATATCACTGATTTTTTTTTTTTTGGTCTTTTTGCCTCTATCTAGAGCCGCACCCGTGGCATATGGAGGTTCCCAGGCTAGGGGTCTAACAGGAGCTGTAGCTGCCGGCCTTCGCCACAGCCACAGCAACGAGGAATCCGAGCCGTGTCCGCAACCTACACCACAGCTCACGGCAACGCCGGATCCTTAACCCAGGGATCAAACCCGCAACCTCATGGTTCTCAGTCAGATTCGTTAACCACTAAGCCACAACGGGAACACCTCATTGATATTTTTAATATTTGCCAATCTGATGAATGAAAAAGGATATCTTCTTTTTTGATTAGTTTCAAATCCAATTCCTAATGAGTTTGAAAATCTTTTCACATGATTATCAACTATGTATGTGGCAGTCTTTCTTGAATGCACTAAATATGATAATATATGTAATATATTTTTCATGTTAAAAACAGTATATGTAAAATAATGCTACATGTGATATGTGTATGTGCATATATGGGTAGAAATGAATGAAAAATACACTGGAAGGAGGCCGCACTGTCCAGAGCAGTGACCCAGGTAGTATAGTTGCTGAGAGTTGGCCCTGGCAAGAGGGGAATTTCATGTGTAACTGATTTTAGAGTGAAAATAATATATTCCCTCTTACTTTTTTTAAATAATAAAAGAACTGTTAAATAAATAGGAATCAGAACAATGGATGAAACCGTGTATGACTGGCTGCATCCCCTTTTTGTTTGTTTCTCCTCCCTCGCCTCCCAGGAAGTAACCCTGCTTCTTTATTATACTGATTGCAGTTGTTTCTCCACCCTGTTGAAGGATTTTCCTAAGATACAGTCTTAAACACTCTGCTCTTTTCTCAAGATAACCTCATTTGCACCAGGGTCTCCACCGTCTGGAATCTCACACTGATTTCTCTCTGCCAGTCTGATCCTTCTACTTGGCTCTGATTGTACTTAATCAGAGGGTCTGCAATTAGAGCAAGGTAAAGAACACGCAGGAGCTATGAGAAGAGAAAACAGGATCATGACAAAGCTCCAGCCGAGCCTGGGTGGTGAGAGAGGGCTTCCCAAAGACAATGATATTGAAACGTGGAGTACGCGTTGGCTGGAGACTTGGGGAAGGAAAATCATTCCTTTCCAACCTGCTTTAGGCACCAGTATCTGATAAGACCTAAAGCATTCGAGTAACTAAAATATGACCAGCATGAGTTCAATTTGGTTATGCTCCAGTATCAGGTAATTTTGTGACTGACTTGTTGGAACCATAAATCCAGACTGAATACCAGTGGGGAGGGGAGAGGGGGTTGAAGAGGGAAGTAAGCATTCCCTTGAAACAAATGATGTTCCCATTCTTCACAGCCCTGGGAGAGGAAAGTGGAGAAATAGGCCTTAGACTAAAATAAAAAAAATATATATTTTCTGGTATCTCTGGGGCTAATAATCAGTTTGGTCTCCAGGCTCTAAGGAATGAGCAGTCTTGTATATTTCAGGGGGCTTGAACGGCTGAGAGTAGCCCCTTGGCCATATAAACGTGGCTGGAAGTGAGGAAGTGGATCAGGTCAGTAGGATACCATGTTCGGCAGGTCTGAACAGCATTGCCCAACAGGACTTTCCGTGAAGAAAAAAAATTCTATCATCTGCACTCTCCAGTGTGGCGGCTACTAGCTGCATGTGCCTCCGAATACTTTAAATGTGGCTAATGCCACATTTAAAAACAAATTTTTTATTTTATTAAATTCTAATTTTATCTGATGTTAATTTAAATGAAATGTGGCTCGTGGCTACCGTATCGGATAGATCTGGAGCAAGACCAGTGTGACAACCTAGCCTCAGGTGTGTCCAGTGAATTAGGGCGGGAGAAGAGATGGGAAGTGACAGAGCAGAGGAAAACCACGGCCTTGGAGGTCCTCAGCAGAGAATTCTAGTGCCCAGAGAGAGACGGGACTGCACGAGAGCCTTATCCATAATATGATGATGAGAAGTGATGAGGGAAGAAAAGATCCAGGAGACTTGTGCCTGAGCAAGAATGAGGCAGAGCGGGAGTTCCCGTCGTGGCTCAGCAGTTAACGAATCTGACTAGGAACCATGAGGTTGCAGGTTCGATCCCTGGCCTTGCTCAGTGGGTTAAGGATCCGGCGTTGCCGTGAGCTGTGGTGTAGGTTGCAGACGCGGCTCTGATCTGGCGTTGCTGTGGCTGTGGTGTAGGCCGGCGGCCACAGTTCCGATTAGACCCCTAGCCTGGGAACCTCCATATGCTGCGGGTGCAGCCCTAGAGAAGGCAAAAAGACCAAAAAAAAAAAAAAAAAAAAAAAAGAATAAGGCAGACCTTCCAGCAAGGATCAGAAACCACCAAGGGATGATTCAGAGGGTTCCTATTTCTAGCAACAGAATTGGGGGGGGTGGTCTCATCTCACCACTGGGTGTGCTATATTTGCCAGCACAGGACAAAGGTGAAATCGACACAGCACAAATGAGAGGTCTTCAGTTGCCTGTTTTCTTCATTTTTCTTCTTTAATTTTCAGAAATTTGAAAAGGTAAGCTGTGCACTTGGTCTAAAGGTCTGGCTAAGTTGGTAACACTACAAATGAATAGCAATAGGCATCTTTGCTTTCCTTCTCCTTTGTAACAAGTTTCTTGGTTACCTTCTCTGCTTCAGTCCTGGCCAGAGCTTAAGGTTAAAATATTATGTTTCCTAAAAATCACTCTTCATCACCTTCTCTGATCCAGATTAATTTTTGTAATCTCCTGCTCTGAAAGCACAAAGAGAAATTAGAAACGGCAGGAAGTTATTAGAACTTGTCACAAAATTCAGCACACAGGCAGCAGTGTTCAGGAAGAACAATTTTTCATGTGTGTTGACGTGTAACTTCACTTGCTTGCATTTTGGTGATGGCATCTTTTGCTTCCTCACCCAGGAATCCTGGCAACCCAAACAAAACCACCAAAGAATTCCTCCATCATTTCCAATTGTGCCAGCTTCAGGGCTATTGGATTTGTCTTCACACTATTATCTTAATGCTGAGGAGGGGGACCTGTAGGGTTCACTGATTTTCTGCCACCATCAAAAACAGATTTTCTTGATTTCACTAAGGGAGCTGGGGCGAGAAATGCTCTGACCTGCTGTCTTTGTTCAGAAGGTGATGAACTGACTGAAATTGCTGAATGCTCTTTGTATTATGGAATAGAGTTATAGACGAAGCTTTAGCTTTACCTGTTTACTTTCTGACAAGCCTCCACTGAGACCTTTGGAAAGGAAAAACTAATTTTAAAAAGCAGAAATTTTATTCCTATCTTGCCCTTTTATTCTTCCACACTTTTCTGCATTGATTTCATTGGCACTGTTGATTATTTGCTGATTGTGCATTAATTCCAAGTTATGGAGGCACAGGGTCTGTGTGCTACTAATTTGACACGCTCATTTTGTTAATAGGGTCCTTTTCCTATTGGATTCCTGTTCCTTAGAGCAAATCCCAAAGGGAGGGTGCCTGGTGGCCAGTGGGGGCCATGCCATACAATGGGCTGGAAAGTTGACAATCTATTCCGGAGCCCTGGCTCTGCCCCCACGGGGTAATTCAATTAAATATTCTTTTTTTTTTCTTTTTTTGCTTTTTAGGGCCACACCTGTGGCATATGGACATTCCCAGGCTAGGGGTCCAATTGGAGCTGTAGCCGCCGGCCTTTGCCACAGAAACAGCAACGCAGGATCCGAGGCACGTCTGCGACCTACACCACAGCTCACCGCAACTCTGGATGGTTAACCCACTGAGCAAGGCCAGAGATCGAACCGCAACCTCATGATTCCTAGTCGGATTCGTTAACGGCTGAGCCACAACAGGAACTCCTCAATTAAATATTCTTGAGCTTCATTGTCCTTATGTGTAAATGGGAAATAAAAATATCCGTTTTGCCTACTTTCCAGGCTGGTGAGAGGATCAAACAATAATGATACCTACAAAAGTGCTTTATAAAAATCTCACCGTACTTCAAAGATATTAAATTTTTATTCATCATTTTTACCTCCACTGATTTCCAAAAAGAATTACAGTTCAGTTACAATGGAAGGTGCATAGGCATCATATAATGAAAACAGAGGATAATTGTTTCAGAAAAACGTTAAGAATGTTTGCATCATTCTCAACATGTGTTAAGAATAGCTGCATTAATTGAACATTAAATTTAGCTTTGAACTTCCTGGCAGTTAAGGCAAAACACAAAACACCATTAGGCACATGACTTTCCTTAATCTTAATGAAATGAAGCATGCTGGTATATTAGGAAAAATGGAAATTTTTCTACTAATAAACTCTAAGGATCATGGGTGAGATTGTTTTCTGGGTACACGCCTGTCTATACTTTGCAGCTGCCCTTGTAGTTGGGATGTGAGCCTGGCCCCAAAACCCTTCCCCATGTGTTCCTTCCTACTCTTCTGCCTGTGACCAGCTTGATATAATGGCCAGCGTGGAAGGTGGAAGATGGAAGGAGCCTGGATACCAGAATCCCTACTTGGAGCTGCCTGCCAACTAGAAATATCCACTTTCTAGTTTAGATGAGCAAGAAATAAACCTCTATCATGAATGTGCTATTACATATTTTATACAGTTTGCATGCTTTATAAATGAAAGATTTTCTAATTTTGGAACTTTATTGGGTACCATAACATACAGTTTTAAACTATCAGTTTTACCCTTAAGAATTTTTTTTTTAATTATCGTCACAGACTTTTGTCAGAAACAAGGAAAATCTAATGATTCCAAGGAGAGGGACCAAAACAAAGATGTATGATTTTATTTATGTGTTAAGATGGTGATGTCTGGGGTAGAAAAGAAAGAAGCTGGAGGTGAGAATTATTCTGGAACATCAGACACATCCAGGAAGGCCTGTCCATTTGGGTAACTTAAAAGTAAAGATACAACGGGTGATGAGAAGGCAGGTCCCTAATGAACTGGGAGAATCCTGACAGTTTAGAAAGAGGGATAAACAGTGGAATTGTGTGGAAAGGCTGAATCTGACTGACTGTATTCCTTTGGAGTCCAGCCTGCCTGGCAGAGCGTCAGAACCCTCCGTGTTGCCTTGTAGCTGGTAAGGAAATGTTCATGGGCCCTGCTGTGGAATCTGTCTACAGGAATCTTGGAAACATTACAAAGACAAATTAAGCATGAAGACATCATAAGGTCTGTGAATTTAAACACTTATTATACCTCATAATTTTCAGACCTGCAACACTGCCTCCTGAACTTCTCTGATACAGTTCAGCTTTTACATGTGGCTTAGTAGGTTTCACTTCTAACTATTTAAGCTAAAGACTTAGCAGGGTTTGGGCAAATAACAGCATGGAGTAGACAGGATAGGGCCATACTCTGGTCTGGGCCACAACCTCCACCAGAAAGGATGTATCAGAAGGTGACAGAGACACAGTTGCTGAAAAAGGCAGGTCAGAGCCCAATCCAGTGAATCCCAAAGTGTAGGCAAACTATACACTCAGGCCAAAGAGGCAACAAGACCTCCAGGATCAAAGAGCAGACTGTCCTGTCCTGACATAAAGGGGTCAACAATGGAGAATTCAAGGGAAGAAATATTAAGGAACCTACATAGACACAGTCTCAAAAGAAAAAAAAAATATATATGTATATATATCAAAAAATATATATATCAAGTTTCCATGTGGCTTTCCCAAAATTCTCTTTCCCTTGAACCATACTTTCTACTTCTCAGGATTCCTATAAAATCAGCAAATTACAGCCATCTTCCTCCCGCAATAACTGGCTTTTGAAATATCAAAAAAAATTTAAAATATGTTTGACAATAAAGTCATATGAATAGCCACAGACCATATCACTTCTCTAAGCACTGCAAGTACTACGGGAAAGTCTGAGTAACAAGCATTTTACAGTTCTATGAATAATACAAGTTTCATCCCCTGCAGGCTGGTATATGGGTTTTTCCACCCCATCACTTGAAAGAAAAAGAAATCCACAAGTTACTTTTCTATTACTTCTATCCAGATAACTTCTTTGTTCTAAAGAAGAGGATCAAGACATCAATTAAAATCTTTCATCTACCAATAAAATATGAAATACGAGATGGAAAGATTATGCTTTTGTACTCTTGAATTTGTGTCTTTGCAACTCTTATTGCTTCCATTTCCTACCCCAACTAAAAGGAGTGCAGAAGCATAGTTGTGTTAGTCAAAGCTTACTTTTTTTGTTTGTTTTGGTTTTTTGGTCTTTTTAGGGCTGCACCCAAGGCATACGGAAGTTCCCAGGCTAGGCAGTCAAATCAGAGCTACAGCTGCTGGCCTATGCAGCTCCAAAGTTTCAAAATATATGGGAAACATTAACCACACAATTCAAAGACTCAACTTCCCATTTTTACAATTTAGCATGACAACTTCTATTTAAAGATGTAGACTTCAATTAATACCTGACAACAGCAAGGCGGGATCTGAGCTGTGCCTTCGACCAACACCAGAGCTCATGGCAACACCGGACGCTTTCACCCGCTGAGCCAAGGCCAGGGAATTGAACCCTCGTCTTCATGGATACTAGTCGGGTTTGTTACTACTGAGCCACAACGAGAACTCCTGTTTTTCGTTTATTTTTAAGGAAGTGTAAGAGTTAAAATTAAGAGACTCTGGTTCAAACACCACTCACTGAGCATATAATACTATGTTAATTAACCTATGTTGTTTTTTTTGTTTTTTTTTGGTTTTTAGGGCTGCACCAAGGTGTATGGAGGTTCCCAGGCTAGGGGTGTCGAATCAGAGCTGTAGCCGCCGGCCTTCGCCACAGCCACAGCAACAGGGGATCCGAGCCGCGTCTGCAACCTACACCACAGCTCAAGGCAATGCCAAAACCTTAACCCACTGAGCAAAGCCAGGGATCGAACCCACAACCTCATGGCTGCTAGTCGGCTTCATTAACCACTGTGCCACAATGGGAACTCCCAATTAACCTATGCTAATTGAGCACTTTTTCTATGTCCAGCACTCTTCCAAGTGCTTTCCAGATAACATCTCATTTAATGTTCGCAACAATAAGATTATCCCCAAGTTAGAAAAAAAGGAAAATGAGGCGGAGAGGGATTAAGTGATTTGCACAAAGTCACACTGTAAGTGGCAAAACTGGGATTCAAATCCAAGAAGTATGACTCCTGGCTCTTAAAACACTAAGTGATTCTGACTCATTTATATCATCATACAATAAACATAAGCATTAGTTGCTTTATTCCTATGATTTATGTGGTGTGTCACATCTCATTTGAAAAAGTATATGTGAAACATTCACTGCACAATTCAAAGACACAACTTCCCATTTTTCAATTTAGCATGGCTACTTCTATTTAAGGACATGGACTTTACCTAATACCTGACAACACCTCAGCCCCAAATAAATCTGGATCCAAAAAAAGAGCCAAAAAACCCCGCAAGAGATAAAAGGATCTAGTGCTAGAATCTTGGCATTCCAAGAGCATGTCTTTAGTGATTGGACTACAAATCACTGCCTTTAGAGTTGTATGTTGCAGGACAGATCCTGAGGACAATATTTCCTTTTACAGCGATCTACACCTGTGGCCTGTGAGCCCAATGCTCCACGACAGATGGACTGGACTCTGTGGAAATTATCTAGCATATCATTCTTCTGTAGGCATCTACGGTGTGTGTGGAAACTGTGTTGTCTCAAGAGCCTAACTTTTATGCCTGGTTGTACATTTGCCCTTGGATTATTCCGTTTTGTATCTGTTGAGTCTGTCAAAAATTGATGGACTTCATTTTTTCTTGAAGTATGCCTACAAAGCTCAATTTCTGTTTTAAAAGCTATCATTATACTCTCCATTCCTGCAAGCTCTGAATAGCAACCTCTTCTCTCTGGTCTGTCTGTGGTACCTGCTTTTCCAACTGGTTAATTTCAAAATAAGTGATTCGGTCTTGGAAACATTTAAAGTTAAAAAAAAAAAAAAATCTTGAGATTGAATTGTCCTGCTTCACTTGGGTTCACTTTAGACTGAAGAAATTTAAAAAGAACACCTACCCCCAAACTTCTGTAGCAGTTTCACTCTCCAACACATTGACCTTATAATGTTGACCCTCCCAACAGACCCTAGCTTTCAAATTCTTTGTGCTCTTGGTGCCAGAACAAAACTGCCACATTCCTGTTCATTCCAGAGTCAAAGCTGTCATAAAGCTGTTACGTTTTTCTAAATGTCCGCAAGCTGTCAAAATGTTTGCTGTGTCTATCAAAATATGCCAGATTCATTTGGGGCATTGGACATGAGCAGCACAAACCCCATCTTTCAAATGGGGTTGGATGAACTGCAAATATAGGGAGATTAAAATGAGAAAAGTGTAGGGCAGAGCATGTCTTTGCAACTAAATATGATTGATTCTATTATAAAGAAATGATTGATACTACTGGAACATTACCAACACAGGTTGAACTTACACAAAACAGGGTATACTAGAGTTTTTCAGTGGTTAGCAACTCTTTTTTTTGTATAAAGATTAAAATTTCTGCCAATTACAGGCCAACATAATGTTTAGATTTCATCACGCTTTATTAATTTCAAGGTAGTACTCCAAAACACTGGGTGTCTGTTTCAAATTAATATGACATTTTCCAACACCCCCAGAGGACATTCTGAAGCCCCGAGATAATATTTTAGCAAGTGTAATGAAGTAGAAAGGATGGAAGCTCATGTCTCCCTCAATTCCACAGCACGGAAGAGTACTTCTTCCTACCAGCATGCAAAGCTAAAAATCATTTTGAGGTATGCTATTCAATATGCATGGCTGCAGAACTCCAAATTAACTAAGAGAGAGAGAGAAGGAAATTATTCATTTAGAGTTAAAATTCCTAAGGTTTATTTTACATGTAGAATTAAAATTAAAATTTGAAATTCTGTTTTTACAGGCTCTGCTCCAATATTTGCAACAAATGTGGGAGACCGGTCCCTCACACAGGACCCCAAGACAATGAAGTGCCACAATCTGCTTTGAAAAGGAGCTGTGTCACTTCGGCCGAGACAGGGGAGAATGTTTGCACAGTGGAGGCGTGTATTTGCATTTCCAGAACGGTACTCCCAGGCTGCCTGCAAGGACAGTCATCACTGGACATCACCCTAGAGATTCGGCTTTCCCCTCTCACAACCATAGCTTTCGGTCTTCCAAGAACACGTTGATCTCTAAGAAAAAGTTTGTCCAGGAATCCGTTTTGCTTCCTTGATGGTAGTAATATTCAACAGCAGCAATTTCCTACTAAATAGTATTATTTGCCCTAAAGAAGTAAGGGGGTAAAGTTACACTAGTGTTAATTAAATCCAAGTCTGATCAATTTATTTTTTCAATTCCCCATTTGAATCATTAATTGTATTGAAAAATGTTAAGAGAAAAATCTCTCTGGTTCATCCCGGTCTCCTTCACAAACAACTCAAATTCTGCCGTAAATAAGAGGAAGGTGTGGAGTTCCCATCGTAGCTCAGTGGTTAACGAACCCGACTAGTATCCATGAGGACGGGGGTTCAATCCCTGGCCTTGCCCAGTGAGGTAAGGATCTGGCGTTGCCTTGATCTGTGGTGTGGGTTGCACACACGGTTCGGATCCCGCGTTGCTGTGGAGTAGGCCGGCAGCTACAGCTCCAATTAGACCCCTAGCCTGGGAACCCACATGCCACGGCTGCGGCCCTAAAAAAACAAATAATAATAACAATAACAATGATAATAATAATATGAAGTCATACCTCAAAGGCTCTCTGTATTTGGACAAAGTCACCAAGGCTGAGCTGGTTTTCAAGCAGGGCTGGGCCAACCTCTTCCTCTGCACTTGCACCTTCTAGATTTCTCTCACCGCTCCTTGGCCCTTGCTGGGATCCTCTGTTCAAATCCAAGGCGGCATTCTGGAAGCTCATAATGGTTTCACCTCTTCTCAGCAGTCTTCAACTCTCTCTCAATGTTTGTTTCTTTTTTTTTTTTCCTTTTCCTTCAACAGGTGCTTTGGAAAAGAAACAACTTAGCAATAGCGTTGCAAAATAAAAGTACATTTCAAGGCACTCCAGAGGCAAAGAATTCAAGCCCAGAGGCAGGGAATGAAAGCCCTCAACCCCCACACTTCTTCAATTCCAGTTTATTTTCAGTCCACCCTTTTAAAACACCCCGCCTTATACACTGTTGAACCTGGCTTGATTAAAAATGTGTAAAAGATTCCCGGTGTGTTTATAGCAGCGCACATAGAATGCAGCTTCTAACGCTCACTTTAAATGCATTAGAAAAGCAATTTCTCAAAATCTCTTTGGCTAACCTTGCTTCTATTCGCATGCTGTGGTTTTAAACTCCATTTTCTTGTCTGGAGCGCTGGGTGACACAGCTGCGAGGTTTTTGTCTCTGTGAAGTGCTCTCCTCTGAAGGCCACCTTCCCAGCATTATGGCCTTGTTTGTTTCCGTCCCTGCTGCCTTTGTGTGCTTCCTGGCAACCAACACAAAGCCAACTAAAACTTTTCCTTTTCCTCCTCCCCTTCACCCTCTAATAATAACTGACCTGAAAGTTTGCATAGATCATGTAAAGGTTGAGGTTATTTTTTTAAAGGTCAATTCAGCCCACTCATTTTTTTTTTTTTTACTAAACTTTATCACTGAATTATTTAAAGATAAGTTTTATAAAATGATTTCTAGGAAGCATGTTATGTATTATGAAACAAGAGGATGAGCCAAAGAAAACAGCAATGAATTTAGGAGTTTTATGTTTTCCGTATAAAAAGTTTCATTCTCATTTAATAAGAATCCATTCCTCATATTCTCATTGTCTTAGTTTCTGTGTATATAAAATGGGGATGGTTTAGCATAGGTTTTCAATTCATTGAGAATATGAGGGGAAAAGCTTGTTAAAGCTTCACAATAAAGCTGCAAGGCAGACAAGATGACTCTCCCCACTTTACAGATAAGAAACAATGGAAGGTGTTCCGGTCGTGGCTCAGCAGTAAACCGACTAGTATCCACGAGGACATGGCTTCAATCCCTGGCCTTGCGCAGTACGTTAAGGATCTAGCATTGCCGTGAGCTGTGGTGTAGTTTGCAGATGAGGCTCAGATCCCACATTGCTGTGACTGTGGCGTCGGCCGGCAGCTGCAGTTCCAGTTCGCCTGGGAACTTCCATGTGCTGCGATGCAGCCCTAAAAAGGAAAAAAAGAAAAAAAAAGGAAAGAAAGAAGACGAAACAATGAAAGTGCCCAAGGCTACACAGTGTAAAGTGTGGGAAACGGCAGTGTAGCTCCCAGCTTCGGAGCCTGTCCTTTAGATGGACGCTTTCTCTGCACCTTATTCTCATCTCTGTAAAACTGAAAAGCTGTCAATACATATTGTTCTCTCCAGAAATAACATTCCACGAGCCAGGGCTCCCAGGCACTTGGTGGTACAAAGTATATTCTCTGCAACTCAGAGATGAAAGCGCCCCACAGGCATTCCTCAACCAGTTTTGAAAAAAGCACAACATATTGTTCATGCATCCGTTACTTCGTCCATTTCTCTGTCCTTCATTCACTCCAGAGTCCATTTATTAAGAGTCCTGAATTAGACCTGGCGCCCACCCCCAAGGGGCTCAAAATCTGGTAGGAACAATCACTGCCTAGTTCCTCTCTCAGGCCAGTCCCAACCTCCTGCTGTTTACAGTGCTGTGTTGAAAAGAACTGTGAAGTCACATGTAGGCTCAGAGGGAAAGAGTGGCGTTATAAATTTGAGATGTGTGTCACCGGCCAAAGGGGCAAGTTAACCCCAAACTTGACTTTCTTGGTTTAGCCCTTCAAGTAAATTAGGAAAATGTCTTTAAGCCCTCATACGATAAATCCCTTAAATTAGCTCACGTGGGAATAAAGTTTGTCTTATCACCCTAATTAGAAAATTAATAATAGTTTAGGTCTGCTGAATCAGTCCTATAAATGTTTGTAAAATGTTTTTCGTAGTGATCTGTTGGGAGAGTTGGGCCTAATTCCATAACAGACACTGATGAGAAAAGGAAGAGGAAATGGAAAAAATACTGTGTGAAGCTGCACCGGGAGAGGTAGCTATCCCACTGGCTGAGGATGCAAAATTCTCTAATTATTCTAAGACAGTCAAACTGCCTGGCCTACTTAGCTTTCACACAGATGCAGCTCTAAATGCTTCCATCAGTCAAAGTAGGATCATCTAATGAGCAGCTAGCAAATTACTATAGAGTTTTAATCAATTGGCCGTTTTCTTTCTGTAAAATTATGGCAGTAGGCATCATCCTTGATCATAAAACCTTCAGTGGCTTTAACCTTCTTTGTAACTGCATGGTTAACGTTCAGGTTAAAGTTCTACCACTCGGTAAAATCTTTAACTAGCCTCTTGACTGTAATGAAATATACTTCTTGAATGCCATGGGTCAGTGACATTTTTGTGAAAATCTACCACATGCCCATCCTAGGTTCCCTAATGGAGACAGTCTATGCTCTCAAATAGTGGAAGGTTTAGTCTGGAGAGAAAGCTGGTTGACCAATACTTGTTCCTTTCTCCTGTAGGGACCAGCCAGCAGTCACTATCATAACATATCAGAGCATTCTTAATATCCCCCCACACACCCCTCCCACCCCCACCATCCACCAACTCTGGCTTTGTTGGAACACTGGGACTGAATCATTCTCTCCACTGAACAGACACTCTCCCATGTCCGTGTCACAACTCCCTGTCCACACTCAAATTTTTGCTCTCTTCCTCCCCTGTAATCCAAACCCACCAACACAAAGGCAGGCCTTGCCTTTCCTCTTAATTTCCCTTCCCTTTGTTTGCCCTCCCCTCTCAACGAGGCCTATTCCTTTTTTTTTTTCTTTCTTTTTAATAAATTTTACTGGAGTATTGTTGTCTTACAAAGTTATGTTAGTTTAAGGTGTACCGCAAAGTCAATCAGTTATACATATACATATAGCCACTCCTTTTCAGATTCTTTTCCCATAGAGATTATTACACAGTATTGAGTAGATTACCCTCTGCTCTACAGTAGGTCCTTGTTATCTATTTTACATGTAGTAGTAAATAATTTTTTTTTTTTTTTTACAGGCCTCACCTGCAGCATATAGAAGTTCCTGGGCTAGGATAAAATCAGAGCTTCAGCTTCCAGCCTATGCCACAGCCACAGCAACGCCAGATCTTTGACCCACTGAACAAGGCCAGGGATCAAACCCACATCCTCACCGTCACTATGTTGGGTTCTTAACCCACTAAGCCCGCATCAGGAACGCCCTTACTAACATTCTTTAGCTTTGCCTAGAATTCATCCTTTACCTCTTCACTGTACCTGAAACCAGCTTCCCTTTATAAACTCTGTTTCCCACCAAATCATCTCAAGTTGACATTGCTTCTTGTCCTAGTCCCTGTCCCTCAGGGCTAGTGTCTGCCCAAGGTCTCCTTGCTACTTGAATGCACACCTTTCCAACATGATCCTAGTGGCCAAACACACCCCCACTCCAGCCTTCCCCCCTCAGCTCAGTTTAACGTCGCCTCATCCCAGAGCCTGAGAAAAAGCACCAGCCTTGCCGTTAGCACATTTTACGCCCTCAATAAATATTAGTTTCTTTCCTTCCTTTTTTCTGGATCCTCCTAGTTCAAATTAATTACTCCTTGCACTCTGCAACCACAGTATTTTCTTTATACTTTAACCACAGCAGTTTTTCTTTCTGTCTTACATTATAATTAGTTGCCTGTGTACCCCTCTCTCCCATTATATTAACTCCCTAAGAACAAGAATGGCACCTTACAAGTGCCTATCACCTCACATGGCCCAACACAGACCTCTGTATAAACTACACAGCACTACAGTCCTGTGCTCCCCTGTGAAAGAGGATGGGCTGAAAGCAAAATTATCCTAGAGCTTTGTGTTTTCAGGGCAGGGTCCAGGAAATGGGCAGCATTGAGTCCAAAACAGAGGCAGAATTCCACAGGGAAAAAAAAAAAAGTGATGAAACAAGATTTGAGATTGAATCTTCAAAGCGCTTAGAATAAACTGCTTAAGCACTTTTGAAGCAAAGCATTTATTTTTATATATATAATTTCTGTGTAAGATGCACATATGTTGAGGCCCTAGTCTGTCCCAGGTACTGCTCTAGGCATCAGAAAAGCAAAAAAGGAATGAGACACAGTTCTGTGTCCACCATTGCTTAGAGACATATATAACAGTAAATGTTAGTTTTAAATTAATTTTCTTTTGAGAAAGCAGGTCGCCTGTTAACTCCTAGTCATCACTTGCCTTTTTTTTTTTTTTTGATCTGCTGGACAATGTCCAAAGTAAGAAAACTATATTTTCATAAGAGCATTTCTCAGACTGCTCAAGTATTTGAACACTGGGAATTCACAAAATAATGACATCTTGAAACAACTAAATATATCATCTTCCAATAAATGACATTACCATCTTATATCAAGTTCTAGTCTAAGCAAGCAGTTGTAGCCAAATGTTAAAATATATAGAAATGGGGAGTTCCCGTCGTGGCTTAGCAGAAATAAATCTGACTAGGATCCATGAGGACGCAGGTTCTATCTCTGGCCTCACTCAGTGGGTTAAGGATCTGGTGTTGCTGTGAGCTGGGGTGTAGGCTGCAGACACAGCTCGGATCCTCATTGTTTTGACTGTGGCATAGGCCGGCAGCTGCTGTAGTTCCAATTGGACCCCTAGCCTGGGAACCTCCATATGCCATGGGTGCAGTCCTAAAAAGCAAAATAAATAAATATATATAAATATATATGTGTGTGTGTGTGTGTGTGTGTGTGTGTGTGTGTGGAGAGAGAGAGAGAGATGGAAGGTAAAATTGGGAAAATCCTATTTATTGACTTAAGCATTCCTACTCACTTGAAAAAACCAACTGCGGTTTCATCAGTAGATACATAGGATCCATTGAAATAAATATTGAGAATCGGTGCCTAAAAATATTCTCAAGTTCAATCTTTTTAGTCAAATTCTGATAGGATTACCCAATAGTTAATCACTTTTTGAGTCCCTCTTTGTTTTAACAAATCCTTGTCTTGAAATCCAATGTTCATGTTCAAAGTCACACATGGGCTTGTTGTTTGTCAGTGGGGTTTTCACTAGGGAGCCACTTTCTGGACAATTACTCTGAACTAGCTTACCAAATTCCTTTTTGTTGCCTCTCTGAGAGAATACTGCATTTTATTTCACTTGGAGCTTGAGAACAGTTTGTCAAAGTCACCTTGATATTGAACACTTGCATTCATGTATAGAACCCACTAAAAAGTAGTCATAAAAATCATTGTGTGAAAGGAGTCACTGAAAACCTAGTAAACACATATTGATTTCCTCCTTGAGGAAAGAAAGAAAGCACGTAGGTGGGAAATTAATAATTATTGAGTTCCTGGTATATGCCAAACACTGTCTTAGGCTCTTCCACAAGTGTAATTTTATTTTATTATTATTATTATTATTATTGCTTTTTTTTTTTTTAGGGCTGTCCCCGTGGCATATGGAGGTCCCCAGGCTAGAGGTCGAATCAGAGCTACAGCTGCTGACCTACGCCGCAGCCACAGCAAAACCAGGTCTGAGCCACGTCTGCAATCTACACCACAGCTCACATCAACGCCAGATCATTAACCCACTGAGCAAGGCCAGGGATCGAACCCACAACCTCATGGTTCCTAGTCAGATTTGTTAACTGCTGCACCATGACAGGAACTCCACAAGTGTAATTTTATTAAGCCTTATGGTCTCCCTACAAGATACTTAATATTTTCCCCCATTTAAAAAAAAACTGACGGCACCTTACGAGATTAAGTATCTTGCCCAACTTCATAAAACTTAAAATTATATAATATACATCTGTGGTCTCAGCTAAGATGTGACACTTATTTTTTCATTTAATTCTCTTTGAAATCCTATAATGTGGGCACCATTATGATCAGTTTTATAGGTGAAGAAACTGAGGTTTAGACAGATGAAATACCTTGTCTAAGATCACCCCGCAGAGCTGGAATTCAAAGCTGGAATTAGTGTGAGCTCCTAATCCAGTCTGACTGGTGTCCTTATAAGAAGAAATTTGTACGTACACACACACACACACACACACGCACCTTGGGGAGATTAGAGGGATATGCTGCCATAAACCAAGGAATTACCAGAAGGTAGGCATGAGACCGAGAACAGATCTTTCCTTAATGCCTTCAGAGGGAGCCCTGCTATCACCTTGATTTTGATTCCAGCTTCCAGAACTTCGACATAGTAAATTCCTGTTGTTTAATTAAGCCACTCAGCCTGTGGTGCTTTGTTTTGGCTGAATTTGGAAATTAAAGCAGTTGGTTATATGGTAACACAAGATAGTTTCCGTATTGATATGCATGTTATTAATATATCTATTATTTTACACTAATAAAAATATAAAAATAATACAGCTACTATGATATTAAGCACCTACCACAGTGCTTGGCACAGAGTGGGCACAAAATAAGTACATACTGAATGAGTGTTTCAATAAATAAGAAAGAGAATACCAAAAGAGGAATGGATTGGCATCTAATATATATATATATTTTATGTTTCAGACTTTCTTTTTCCTCAGGCCAGTCCTTTCCTTACCACACACACAAGAAAAATCAGAAAAATCCGTGCCCCCATGAAAAATGCTGGCATTCTATCTTTGTTTACTCTAAGAAATTCTGTCTAGGAAAGCAAAGAAATAAAAAAGGCAATAAAAAGAAATTCAAAACTTGTAAAAAAGCAAAGTTCTGGGACAAACTGCACTCTAAAAGATTGAAAGCTGTGATCTCGAGAGAAAACACTGCCACAACCAATATTTCGCACAAAACAGAGTGCACCAGGCCAGACACGGTGCTCTGATGAAAAGCCCTAAAGACCACAGGGCTCTCTTTGTCCGCAGCAGGAGCAGCGATAGTCAAATGAATAAGGGAAGTCTGCTCCTAAATCAAGTGGCTGCAAGTGTCCTCATACAGAGGGCCTCCTACAAGATGGAAATGGAGCTTGTGCAATCATGGCCTAGAGCAAAGGCTATCAGAGAAAACGGGTCTTAATTTACTAGACATATTTTAGGTTTGTAATTTTCAAGATTAACCCTTGACAATGTCTGAAAAACCATGAGGTCCTTTAATGGCAAGCTTTAAATATGCACTCTGGAGAGACCTAGGGATTTAGGCCTGTATAGAGCAGATGGCAGGAGGCCTGATTACTGTGTTCATGGCCTCAACAGGTGTGTGTGTGTGTGTGTGTGTGTGTGTGTGTGTGTGTGTGTGTGTGTGTGTGTGTGTGTGTGTGTGTGTGTGTGTGTGCAGGGAGCCAGTTAGCTCAGGAAAAAGCTTATCCACCTATTGGGAAAATAGAGCAGTGGTAATGGTCAGGAAAAGAAATTTACCAAGTGGGATGCTAAATTTAAGGAAGTGAGTCTGATTTTCAACTAAAGAGAAAATGATACAAATCTATGACAATAACCAGTTGCGTGATGTAGGGGAAGTTACACAACCTCTCCAGTTTCAGAATCTTCATCTGTAAAATTAAAATATTAAATCACAGACTCTTTAAATGCCCTTCCAGTTCTTAATTTTAAAAGGGAGCAGAGAGAAAGCATAAGAACACTGTGAGCCTGCAGAAAAAGAAAATATTCCATGTCCCAGGTAATACCTTTGCACTCACACCCAGAGTAGTCAGGACACGTCTTTCATGGTAATTACATTTGCCTTTCATGGTAAATACATTTTTTTTTTTTTCTTTTTAGGGCCACACTTGTGGCATATGAAAGTTTCCGGGCTAAGGGTTGAACCAGAGCCGCAACTGCCAGACTACACCACAGCCACAGCAACACCAGACTGGAGCCACATCTGTGACCTATATCACAGCTCACCACAAGGCCAGATCCTTAACCCACTGAGCAAGGCCAGGGATCAAACCCAAATCCTCATGGAGATGACATCAGATCCTTAGTCCACTGAGCCACAATGGAAACTCCCTAAATACTTTTACTTTTTTGGTGATAAATTATCATATGGACCAACAAATGTCTCTGTCAGTCCAGCATCTGCCCACCGGTCACCATCGGAGCCTAACACTACCTGCTCCTCTCATTGGATTAGCAGTGGGAACTTCAGCACTTGATTATAGCAAATGGATTCTCTCAAAAGAATATGGTTCAGATGGATTTGTTTATTCACCCAGTCATTCATTGCCCCATTCACGAATGGATAGTGGGAGCTGACCATAGTGTTAGGCACTGGTGATACAAAGTGACAAAAGACAGACTCCTACTCTGATGAAGCTTACGATCCAGTGGGGTAAGAGATCGATTCAAGGGGGAACAAACAGGGGCTCCTAATCCAGAGCTGGAAATATTGGGAAAAGATGATGTATTGAAAATAGTCATAGTTATGGCTCTCACATGATGAGCAGATATTAGCCAGATAAAGAAGAGGATGAAGAGGGATTAAATAGAAGAGACAGTATGTGCAGAGGTTTGGAGGTGACTGGGTTCATGATGGATAAGTGGGGATAGAAGTAATTTAGTCTCAGTGGATGATACAGCATAAGGAAGGAGGGCTGGATGGAGAAGTAAGCTGCTCTAGCATTGGAGCTACTATGCGAACATTTAAGCAGAGGATGTCACATGACGAGATGTGCATTTACGGAAAATCACTGATGCCCCTTAGTTCTCATCTAGGTAATTTTTTGTTTGTTTGTTTTTGGTTTGGGTTTTTTTGTTTGTTTGTTTTTTGATTTTTCAGGCCGCACTCACGGCATATAGAGGTTCCCAGGCTAGGGGCTGAATTGGAGCTATAGCCACTGGCCACAGCCACAACCACAGCAATGCAGGATCCGAGCTGTGTCTGCAACCTGCACTAGAGCTCATGGTAATTCCGGATCTTTAACCCAGTGAGCAAGGCCAGGGATCAAACCCGCATCCTCACGGATCCTAGTGGGTTCGTTTACCGCTGAGCCTTGCAGGGAACTCCTCATCTAGGTAGGTTTTTAAGTGATCTAATTAGCTTTTAAAAATCCAGTGCTGGAGTTCCCGTCGTGGCGCAGTGGTTAACGAATCCGACTAGGAACCATGAGGTTGCGGGTTCGATCCCTGCCCTTGCTCAGTGGGTTAACGATCCGGCGTTGCCGTGAGCTGTGGTGTAGGTTGCAGACGCGGCTCGGATTCTGCGTTGCTGTGGCTGCGGCGCAGGCCAGTGGCCACAGCTCCGATTAGACCCCTAG
>PVHT021183693.1:24189188-24219021 GCA_004024745.2 Catagonus wagneri
TGGGGCCATAAAATGACAAAGGGCAAAAAAAAATAAATAAATAAATAAATAAAAATAAAAATCCAATGCCCAGGTCCACTTTAGAATAATTATTTAAAATCTCTAGAGGTAGAATCCGTGCACCAGTAATTTTTTATGTTCCTCAGATGATTCCACTGTACAACTAAGATTCAGAACTAGTGGATCAAAACGAGGCAGGCTCAGTTAGGAGACAATTAAGGTAAAAAAGCTGACCACTGATGGGATTTTTTACATATCTCAGAAAAGTAACAGAAATACAAGAGAGAGTATTTGATAAGTTTGGAGGAGAGAAAAATCCAGAATAAGCATCAGCACAATTCTGAAATTTCTTATTGTATGGTTTAGATTTTAGAAACCATTTTAATAGTTTAAATATTTAAAAATGAAAACATTAAATAAGATGGGGAAAAAACCTAAAATTGAAAACAAATAGAAACAAGTAAACCTAACAAAATGCATAACATAACCACAAGGAAAGAAAAAACAAGTCCAAGGAGTGTTTGAGCATAGCACCTTGACAATATAACCTCAATTTAAGGGCAAAAAAGAACTACAAGGAATCTTGAACTCTAATAGCTTTCTTGATTGCAGTGACATGGATTTCAGTTATTTTGAAATGATTTTGTGTGTATTGCAGTGTTGCACGAATAAATGAACATTGATTTTTGTTAGGAATCAGGATTTTCATTGTAGAAGGAGTATGGGGAGGCAAGGAAGAACCCTATGCTACTGCACTGAAGTAGACGGCAGTAGTATAAAGTAACACACACACACACACACACACACACACACGCGCGCGCGCGCGCGTATTTTCTAGGTCAAACTGCTGAGACATCTCAAATGCAATAAGCACATCTAGCCCAGGTCTTAATTTCCTAAATACTATTCTCCTTGGAGAAGTGGATGATTCCTGAGATAGGGCAGGAGTACTATAAGATAAACCATGGATAGCTTGTTTTGCTAGAAAGTAAAAAAAAAAAAAAAAAAAACAGCTTTAAAAAATGATGGAAATATCAAAAAGAAATGGGAGAAGGCATAAAGGAGCTCATACTTGCCAATTTGGAGTCAATTAGAGCATCAAAATGAATAACTACAGGAATGGGTAACAGAGAGAACTTTTAAGAAGGGTCCATTATTCTATACTGATACAAAAATAAATATATAGGGGGAAAGTGGAAAGAAGGAAGGAAGCGAGGGAGGGAGAGAAGGAAGGAGAGAAGGAAGGAGAAATGGCCACATGACACAATGACACAATTCTGGCCAATGAAACCATAAATGGAAGACTGCTGGGGGCCCTGGAAAGGCTTTTGCTTTATGTAATAAAATAGAAAGGTGCTTCCTCCTCCTTTCATCCTGCCCTGAATGTGGACATTGATGACTGGAGATGCTGGGGAAAGACTGCAAAAATCTCAGAAAGTTAGTTGAGCCAACAATGGCAACTGCCCTTTTCCAAATTTCTTGTTATAATAAAAATCCAAAAAAAAAAACTGTTGCTACTTGCAACCTAGTACATTCCTAATAGATACAGATATTTGCAAGGGTGATAACATTTGTCTTGACAGAAAACGCTAGAGAATACACAACATTAAAAGTAGTAAGTGCAGTTTTAGACTTCCTGGGCCTCAGTTTCTGAGAACCAGCCCACTGGGGTATCCAAATAAGATCTGGCTCTGAATGTTGGGGTGTTTTCTTGGGCATTTCTATTTGGGGAGGAAGGATGCAGGGGCAGAAGGAGGGAGAGAAATGTGGCAGGGTCAGTGCAAATCAGCATTCTGCCCATTCACCAAAGACAAGCTACCCCTACAGTTATGTTCTGTTTGTTCTATTTGGAATGCACAGGAGGCAAAGGAACAGGTAAAGGACTGTAGTTTCTTTGTGTTTACCAGTTACCTGGGAAACACCTGTTTTGTATGTGTTTTTTCTCTTAGGAAAGAAAAAGTGAGAAACAATAAATTTTTAAAAAGCTTGTCTTTTTTCAGTTAGTGATAAGTAGAATTTAAGACCCATTCTTTTCTAAATTAATGAAGAAATTCTGATTCGCCAGGAGAGTTCTGTAGCTGATAACTGTCCAGACCAGCAGAAATAAAACCAGTGCATAATTACACTGTCCACCTCCTTTCTCTCCTCCTCTATTTCAGTGGTAATTTAGCAGAAAAAAAAGTAACGGAGGCATACATTGGGGATATGGAGAAATTAAAAGAACAATGCAGTGTTTGGTGTTAGGAAAATAAATTTGAGTGCCTAAATCTCAATACTCCACAAATAGAGCTACCCAAACACTACCACAATGTAGGTCAGGCTGTTTGGGTCATAAGAACCAAGCTCACTCAGATAGCCAAAGAATGGGGATTTGTTATATATTATGATGAAAAAGAGGGGGAAAGAGAGAGAGGGAAATAGAGAGAGGTGTTAGGCACTCCTGGAGAAGTAAGGAATTATAGGAGTACCTTGTTTTATTGCACCTCATAGGTGTTGCGAATGTAGGTTTGTGGCAACCCTGTGTTGAGCAATTTTTCCTTTTTTTTTTGGCCACATTCATAGCATATGGAAGTTTCCAGGCTAGGGACTGAATAGGAGCTACACCTGCCAGCCTACACTACAGCCACAGCAACCGGGATCTGAAGGGTACTTGCGAACTACACCACAGCGCATGGCAACACCCACTGAGTAAGGCCAGGGATCCAACCTGCATCTTCATGGACACTAATCAAATTCATTTCCATTGAGCCAGGACAGAAACTCCCAGTGATCTTTGATGTTACTATTGCAAAAAGCTTACAACTCACTAAAGGCTTGGATAATGGTTACCCATTTTTTTTTTTAGAAGAAAGCTTTTTTTTTTTTTTTTGTCTTTTGTCATTTTAGGGCTGTACCCACGGCATATGGAGGTTCCCAGGCTAGGGGTCGAATTGGAGCTATAGCCGCCAGCCTAAGCCACAGCCACAGCAATGTGGGATCCGAGTTGCGTCTGCGACCTACACCACAGCTCACGGCAATGCCGGATCCTTAACCCACTGAGCGAGGCCAGGGATGGAACCCGCATCCTCATGGATATTAGTCGGGCCCCTTAAAGGCTGAGCCACGGCGGGAACTCAAGCATTTTTTTTTTAATTAAAGCATGTACACTGTTATTTTTACGCATAACGCTATCGCACACTTACTATAGTATAGTCTAAACATAACTTTTATATGCACTGGGAAACCAAAAACCAAACCAAACCAAACAAACAAAAAACCCCCGTGATTCCCTTTATTGTGGTGACATGGGACCAAACCTGCAATACCTCTGAAGTATGCCTATACAGTAGAGACAAGTTTGATGCAGTTCTGGGAGGTCATTCCAGAACCAATCCGGGGCTGGGAATTTTGTTATCTTATCTCAGTAGCAGTCAATTGAATTTTCATCTTAATGTAACTTGAGCAACTTTCCTGCTGTTTTGCTTTGTTTCAACACCCTACTTTTTCACTACCAACTGACAATTTATCCTCTGATCCATTTTCTCCACCTCATCCTTACTCAGTTTCTGCTTCCCTCTAATGTTGGCCCATGGGTGCCTCTTCTGCTTTACAGCTTCATTGTGTTATTTCAGTCTCTGCTCCCACTGCCAACCAGTTTTCAGAATTACCTCATTTAAAATTTAGAGCAAGGATTTGCAGTGGCCCAACTCATTATGGTTGAGCAGAGCTGTACTACAGACTGGCTCCCTCAACAGTCTTCCCAAGCAATGTTTGCCCTTGGATAAGGTTTCTACCCCTGTTCCAATCAGTGTTGATGGGAAGGGCCACAGAGAAATAGTCAAGACCCCTTTCTTTTCAAAAATATTTTAAATGTTTTGGGTCTTTTTTAATGGGGCCACACCCGTGGCATATGGAAGTTCCCAGGCTAAGGACTGAATAAGAGCTGTAGCTGCCAGCCTACTCCACAGCGACAGCAACTCGGAATCAGATCCGCGTCTGTGACTTATGCTGCAGCTCACGGCAAAGCCAGATCCTTAACCCACTGAGTGAGGACAGGGGTCGAACTCACGTCCTCATGGATACTATTTAGTTCTTTATCGCCGAGCCACGACGGGAACTCCTCAAGATCCCTTTCTTAATGACTATGAGTAGGGCAGTTTCCTTCTGAGTGGAGTCTTGGAGGAAACCAAGGAACCCATCTAGCACTTGTGAGTACCATCCAAAAAAGGGAAAGATAAGAATTATGTTAGTGAGTATAATGGTATTCAGAGAATAACCTCCTACCTATAATCACAAAGCCAGACACTGTAGGATAATTATAGATGAAATGAGATATTAAGTAAGTTTATGAAGAGCTGATTTGATTTAGATAGATGATTGCTATTTCCCTGCAGTGGTATCAAATGACTGGGTTTATTTTCTCAAAGACCTTAGTAACACATGCTTGAAAAAGCTTAGCACTTTTGCTTGGAACATAAATGTCAAACTGTCAAAATCATAAAAACTCTCTAAAAGAATTTTTGGAAAAGCTTAATAGGAAAGAGAAATGCATAAACATTATAAAAGAAGTCAAATAAAAATGCCAATCAAGAAAGCAGGTGAAATAGACCAGTATTCAGCCATAACTGCCCCCCTCCTAAATCTTAATTTCATTTGGAAGTCAATCTATGTAATTTCTTCTTTTTCAAATTCCATTTAGAATAATATCCTGTTGATAATTTATAGCTTTTCATGCAATGTGTCCAGGTGATGAGATACCTTTTCTGAAGCACTATTTGCTCTCTTACTTAGCATCTTTACAAAATAATAACAAGTATCTTGATTATTTCATGCCAAGTGAAACATTTTAGCACATTTATAAGGCAATGTTACTTAGAATCATTTTCCAGGGCATTTTCCTTCTTTCCCTAATTTCTTTTCTTGTAGCTGAAAGCCATGGTATGCAAATTCATTTTTACATTCTTGTATGTTTTTGTCATGGGTTTCTTCCTTCCTTTCTTTAGTATTAATTTTAGCAAGTGAAATCATCCATCTTAGGTCTTTCTAAAGAGAGCTGAAGTTCAGTAGTTTTCACCAGCATTCTCTTTGAATTCTCTTTTCTCTTGCTTTGCAAGAAAGCAAGCAAAAACAAAAAACCCTCCTGTCTTCATTTAGCACCTTTAATTCCTTAATCTTTTCTAAAGATATTCCAGTCTTGGTATAAACTCAATACTATTTTTTTTTAAGTGGTGATAATTCCTTCATTATTTATGAAGTGCCTTCCAAGTGTTATAAGCACCGTGCTGGCTGTTTGGCCAGATGTGCTGTCTTCGTTCTTCTGGTCTCTGAATGTTTTTCTGTGTATGTTTTAGGGACAGTATGATGGCATTCCATAACATTGCAAAATCAGTAATTTAACAAATATGATGTACCAGTCATATGAATCTTCCATCTAAAATGAACTATTTTTCAACTTTCTTTAGGCCTACTTGTTGGTAAACTATTAGAATGGTTTCTATGGGGGAGGAGAGGGATCCAAAATATACCATTGATTTGCCAAATTCAAAAATTAAGGTCATTTTATATTCAGAACCCAAATTACTATAGTGACTGTCTTCACTGTGATGTAACAATCGCATTTGAAAGACAATGGAATATTTCACATAGGAATTAAATTCTAAATTTGGATATTAATTTGTCAGTCCTAGATTGTTCTCTTGTCTCTTTTCCCAGCAAATATTACCAACAGATCCAAGACTCCCTCCTTGTAGTTATGTGACTGTTAGTTTTAAGTACTGTTAGTTTTACGTGTCTGTGTGATTGGGCCAGGGGATGCCCATATAATTGGTTAAACATTATTTTGGGTATTTCTGTGCAGGTATTTTTGGATGAGATTAACATTTAAATCAGTAGACTGAGTAGAGCAGATTGCGTCCATACAATGGGTGGGCCTCATCCAATCAGTTGAAGGCCTGACTAGAACAAAAAGTTGGATCCTTCTCTGAATAAGACCAAATTCTTTCCTGCATAATGACCTTCAAACTGGAATATGGGCTCTTTTCCTGCTCTCAAACTAGAACTGCACCATTGGTCCACCTCATTCCCAGGCTTCAGACTCAGACAGGAAATAAACCATTGACTCCCCAGGTCTCCAGCCTGGGAGTTTTTATATGTAAAATCTCCTAGTGGTTCTGTTTCCCTGGAGAACCCTGCCTGGTATGATGTTCTACTGCCTGTCCTTCATTCCATATTCTCCTGGAGGGGAGAAAGCAGAGCTGGAGCCACAGGCGAAACACAAAGAGGGTGGTCTCTTTAAAAGAAAATAAAAGGGGTGAGGGGTGTAATATTTTTAGGAAGGTCTTCTTATGTACCCTAAAATTTTATAGAAGAGGAAACTGAAATTCAAGAAGTTATTATTTATATAAGGTCATAGTAACAGGCATAGTAGCTATCACGCCCAAAGTTATTTCTAGAAAAATAAAATTTACAAAGCAATTTCCATTCTCTTTATCCTTATGTATGAATTGGTGTTTCTTTCTCTTCTGGAACTCTTCAGGAATAACAAGTGTATATTTGCTTTTGTGGTGTTACCCCTGCTCTAGCAAAGTTCATCAATAAATACTCACCATTTCTTTTGGCTGGTATCTCCCACATTTTCTCAGTTTTTTTTTGTGGGACTCAGCACCATTTTATCATATGACAATTATTAACAACACAACTTGGTTTTGTTGTTTTCAGGAATATTTTCTGTTCAACCACTGGTCCCAGGCTTCACTTCCCCAGAAGTCCTGAATTCCATATTTCAGGCAGGCAGCATCTTGAATGGTGCTATAGACTGAATTGTGACCCCCAAGTTCTTATATTGAAGCCTCAATGCCAGATGTGAGGGTACTTGAAGATGGGATCTTCCAGAGGTAAGTAGGTTTATATGAGGTCATGCGTGTGGGGCCTTCATGATGGGACTTGTACCCTTATAAGGAACACTAAAGAACTTGCTGCCTCTCATCCCTCTCCTTCTCCTGTCTGCCACTTTGAGGACAGAGAGAGAAAGTGGCATCAACCAGTCAGGAATACAGCTCTCCCCAGAACTGGTACCCTGATCTCAGACTTCCAGTTGCCAAACCTGTGAGAAAATGAAGTTTTGTTATTTAAGCCATGCAGTCTATGGTATTTCAGGACAGCCTGAGTGGACTAATACAAGTGGGTGTATCCGTCATTAGCAACACTAGGTTTTACTCAAAATGCATCCTTTTACATCGTTTATCACAGTTGGTTTGCACAGGTCATTGAATGGCTGGATATAATCTTTAGACTTTCTAGACACACTATTTCTTAATTTGAAGCCCACGTGTATCCCATTTTAGCCAAAATAAGTGTGCCATTTAGAACTTTTCTCAGAATAGAAAATTGTATCCCATGCTAACCTGCAGGTTAACAGCAAGAGAACTAAGACCAGAAAAAAGGGGAATGGAGCTTACTTCCCACCAGTTCTGACTGAGGGAGAAGCGAACTGGAAGGAATGAGGGAAGCCACAGCTTTCTCCTGAATTTGTCCTCCTGAGGAGAACACAGCGTCATGATTTACCTCCAAAGCCCAGTCTTTTCAAACATAGGTTTCAGGAATTTGGGATTTCACAAACCAACAAAATTACTTGAAAAAGTGAAAAAGGAAATGCCAAGTCTGGAGAACAATGGTGGCTGTCTGATTCTTAATATCCTAAACATTCTCCTAATTAAAATGATAAATTCAATATTCAGTAAATAAATTCAATAAATTCAGTATTACTATGAAACAGCAAACACTGCAATTTTCAAATCACTTGTAAGTAGAGAAGAAATATCCAATAGGAAATATCCAGTTCCTACTTATCTCCTGCTGCTGGCAAGCCTGTGAGTGAGGAGAGCAAGTGAGGGGAGGTTTAAGAGATTCTCTGAAAAGGAATAGAAAGGAAAAGAGGACTTAGAAAAGCAAAGGTAAAATCATCCCTAGAAAGAGGAAGTGCAACATTAAAGGGAAAAATTCTGAACACAGGTGGGTATTCGATAGCAGGTTCACAGCACAAGTTTCACGGAAAACTGGGCATGGCAACTCTGAGGAAGCACTACATCCAGAGAATGGGACAGAGAAGGGAAGAAGAAAATAAGAAGCGGACATTAAGTATCTGTTTGTAATGAAAAAGAAATAAGGACAGTGGGTTTTTTCTTTCCCCAACATCGACATAACTGATTTTTGCTGCTAAAAATCCCCTTACCTTGAAAACAAATAAGCAGATAAAGAAAACTGAGCCAGTATACCCAAACTAAATAAAATATCCTTTAAAAAGCATATGGCAAGTGAAAAACTAGACTAAATCAGAAATACAAGTACTATGGACAGAAATGCACAAAAACAGAGAGAAATGGTAATTGACTGAAAGAAAGAAATAGAAAAAAATTACACCAGAAATAAAGTATAACAAGGTGCCCAAGAGAGTAGATTTGGATAAAAATTTAATAAAGGTTCTTGAAGAAAACCATGAATATAATGAAATAAAATGAGAAGTAAAAAAGGTCACAAAAAAAGTTGAAATGGAAAACAGGCAAAGAGAGTTTAACATATTCACTGATGTTCTAGAAAGAAAAAACAATAGAATAGAATTAGTATTTAAAATTGTAATCCAGGAACACCTTCCAGAAATAAAGACCTCAATCTACAACAGAAAGGGCCTACTAGGTACCTGGAAAATTAACGTGGAATGACTAACTCTAATACATACACTAATAAAACTATCTGAAAAAATCCTCAGGGTTTCCCAGTAAAAAGACAAACTACTGAAGAGAAGCAAGAGAAAGGAACTGACCTCAGATGTCTCAGAAACAACACACAAAACAAGGCAATAGTGAAGCTACATTTTTAAGAAATTTAAGGAAAGAAAATGTATGTAAACTAAGGATATTATTTACAACGAAGATATCTAAGTATCAAGACTATAGGTAAATAATGTTGCATATTCAAGAACTCAGAGAATACTATATATGTGTATCAAACATACTAGAGGATGAGCTTCAACCAAGAGATGACTAAGAAAATTTAGGCAAAGGGACTAATTGTGAGAATTCACATATTTAATTGCAGTATTTAGACTGAAAAAAATAGTGGAAACAAAGGTAGAAGAAAAACATGTAAATATTCTGTTTTGTTAAAGTAGAAAAATGTGATTAAAAATAAGAGAAGGGGAGGTCCCACTGTGCTGCAACAGGTTAAGGATCTGGCACTGTTTCTGCATCAGCTTAGGTCACTGCCGATGTGTGGGTTTGATCCCCCACCCAGCACAGTGGGTTAAGGATCCAGTGTTGTAGCAGTTGTGGTATAGGTCACTACTGTGGGTTGGATTTGATTCCTGGCCTGGGAATTTTCACTTGCTGCAAGTGAGGCAAAAAAAAAAAAAAAAAAAAAGAGAGAGAGAGACAGAGAGACAGAGAGAGAGAAAAGGGAGAGAAAAAGGAAAATGTAGAAAACACTGACTCTCTTTTAGGTGATCGATGAGAGTAAAAGAATATGACTTAAAACTGACATACGGGAAAATAAAAATTTAATAAAAAAAAGGGATTAAAATAATCCCATAATATATAAATACAAAGCCACCACTAGGATAAAAATGCAAACTTCCTTAAATACCAGAAGGAATTTTTCTTTAAAAAGGCAAAGAGGATACAACTATTAGAAAAGAATATACAGTAACTATAACATAATACACGCAAAAGTTATAACAGAATCAGCCCCAACATAATAGTCATTTCAATAAATGTGAATGGGTTTAATTTAACTCAACGTCAAAAGACAAATTTCAAAAAGCACTAGTAAGAGATTAAAAAAAAGAACGCTTTACAATGTTAAAATCCACATTCACATTTAGGATGTAACAGGTATGAATATCTATACAACAAATACACAGCAATCATTTATATAAAACAAATACTAAAAGAGATGCAGAGAGAAACAGAGAAACACACCAGTAATGGAGACTTTAACACACAGTACAAGACAGGTCACATGAACAACAACAAAAAAGAATATATAAGAACTAAACAACAGGAAGTAATTGGGGGGATATATATTGAATACTACGTACTAATAATAGAGAAAACTCAGTCTTCTCAAGTATACACGAAACATTCACAGGGATATACAAATACGAGATCATATATGAGGGCACAAAGAAAGCTCCAGCAGAGACTATGAAGTTACTGTAAGCAGTACTTACTGATCACAATGTGAAACAATAGAAATTTTTTTAAATGCAACTGAAAAAGATCAATCTTCTACTTGGAAATTAAAGATACTCTAATAAACTTAACTCTTGGACAAAACAGAATGTATAAACAAAATTTCAGAATTTCTGAAAAATAATATAATGAATACAACTATCAGATACATGCTAAGCAGTGATCAGAGAAAACTCCATAGCACTAAATACCTATATCTATAAAAAATGAAGATTAATTACATTCTCAATTGAAAGAACTAGAAGAACAACAAAGTAAAACAAAAGCCCAAGGAGGAAAATAATAAATACAGGAGCAGAAATTAAAATTAAAGAGGTAGAGAACAGAAAAACAGTATATCAAATTAATGAATAAAATCCTGGAAAGACAAAAACAACATAGAAAAATGATTAGCCAGTTTAATTTAAAAAAGGGAGGGGGAGAAAGTGCAAATACAATAAGTAACAACAACAAAGAAATGAAATAGCTATTGATACAGAGAAAAATGTTTTAAAAACATAAGATTATTTTACTCACTTCAGTAGAAATACACATGTGAAAACCTAGAAGAAATAGACACTTTGTTAGAAAATACAGTTTAACAAACTGACACCTAAAAAAATAGCTTAAAAAAAACAATTTGCATAGAAGAAATGAAGTAATCAAACAATTATTCCACAAAATAGCACCAAGCCCAGATAGTTTCATGAGGGAACTAATGAATTTGCCCACATAAAAATGTTTTAATTTTGCATGACAGAAACATAAGCAAATTCCTAATAAAAAGATACCTTCATGGTAGGAGAAATGCAAATCGAAGGTACAAAAGAGATACCATTTCTCACCTGTCATCTGGTAAAAATTCAAAAGCTTGACAGTTACAAGTGAAGCTTGGGGGAACAAACAGTCTCAGACATTGCTGGCAAAGTGAACTGCCTCAACCTTTATGGAAAGAAATTTGTCAATATCTGATAAAAACATATATACCTATGTTATTTGACTTGTAGTGACCCCACTTCTAGAAATCCAGTCTGACAGTACACTTCAAACAAACCAGAAATATATATGCAAGATCATTCATTGTAACATTACTTGTAATTTGGCAAAATACTGAAAACTATCTGAATGCCAAAGCATAGCAGATTCATCAGGTTAATAAATTATGGTACCTACACACCTTGGAATGCTAGGCTGCTATATAGATAAACAGAGAAAATCTCAATGGACTTACATGGAGTAATTTCTAGATATGTTAAGTGAAAAAAGAGCAAATATGTCAAATAACTAATAAATTAAGAGACTCCCACTTCATTCATCATTAGGGAGCTGCAAATTTAAAACATACCACCTTGTATCTATGAGAATGCCTATAATAAAAAAGTCACTAACAAATGAAGGTGAGGATGTAGAGAAATGGGAGCCCTCCTACACTGGTAGTAAAGTAAAATGGTATAGCCACCTGGAAATCAGTCTGATACTTTCTTAAAAAGTTAAATATAAATTTATCATACAACCAAACATTTCCACTCTTATATATCTATCCAAGAGAAATGAAAACTATGCCCATAAAAAGACCTGCCCGTGAATGTTACCAGCAGCAATTAGACACCAT
The DNA here is from genome assembly GCA_004024745.2 of Catagonus wagneri. NCBI lineage: Eukaryota > Metazoa > Chordata > Mammalia > Artiodactyla > Tayassuidae > Catagonus > Catagonus wagneri. The sequence goes on from PVHT021183693.1 coordinate 24,201,003, forward strand.
TAGCTGGGAAAGGAGGAACTCAAATGTCCATGAACTATTTAATGGATAGATAAATAAAATATTGTAGATTCATATAATGGAATACTATTCAGCAGTTAGAATATTGATAGAGGAATTCCCATCGTAGCTCAGCGGAAATGAATCCGACTAGTACCCATGAGGACGCAGGTTCGATCCCTGGCCTCGCTCAGTGGGCATTGCTGTGAGCTGTCGTATAGGTTGCAGATGAGGCTGGGATCTGGCACTGCTGTGGCTGTGGGTTACGCCAGCGGCTAAAGCTCTGATTCAGCCCCTAGCCTGGGACCTCTATATGCTATGGCTGTGGCCCTAAAAAAATACAATAATAATAATAGTATTGATAGCAATGCTGATACATGCAATGACATGGATAGACCTCAAAAACAAAATACTAAGTAAAAGAAACCAGACTGAAAAGATAACACTTATGATACTATTTATATGAAACAACCAGAAAAGAAAAGCCTATAGAGACAGAAAGTGGCTAGCAGCTGCCTGGAATTGGGGATACAGGGTGGCTGGGAACAAGGATTAACTAGTAGCCATGCATGAGGGATTTTTATCGTAACGGTGAAAATATTCTAAAACTAGATTGTGGTCATGTTGCACAACTCTTAAAGTGGGTAAATGTTGTGTCATTAAATTATACCTCAATAGTTTTTTCTTTAAGGTACATATGTAAACCATCATAAATAAAGTTGCATTTTTTTAAAAAGCATGTATACAGAGTGACCAACCCTCCCAATTTGTCTGATTCTCCCAGTTTTAGCACTAAAAACCCTGTATTACAAGAAACTTCACAGTCCTAGGCAAAATGGTTTCCCTATATGAATGTAGGATAAGAAAACACTTTATTACTTTTCTTCATTGAAAAGAAACACTGGGTAAACACCAAAAATTTGTGAAGTTGGACACTTACATTGCAGGGTGGAGAATACGGCAGAGGGAATAGGAATGGCACTTCTCTAGTCACTTTACTTTTTGGTATAGTTGTGATGTTTTAGAAGCATGTTACTGTGCTATATACTTTTAAAATAAATAAAATTACATTTACAAGGATGGAAAGTACGGCAGTAGGTAGGGGAGGAGTAATCTTAAACCTGGAAGAAAACTGAAACAAATGAACCCAATTTATTTCAAACAAACAACATAATCATAGTGAAGGAGATTTAAAAAAAAAAGGAATTAATCCATATAATTTACGAGCACAGAATGCAATTATATAGCCTTAGTCTTGGGCAGGGTACAGAGAGGGAAAGAACTGGAAACATTGAAGCATGTTTTTTTGTTGTTGTTTCCTTTTTTTTTTTTTTTTTTGGCCTGTGCCTGTGGCATGTGAAAGTTCCCAGGCCAGAGATCAAATTCAAGCCACAGCAGGGACCTGATCCACAGTAGTGACAACTCCAGATCCTTAACCCACTGAACCATCAGGGAATTCCTTAAGCATGTTTTGTATAGTAATATGGGCAAAAGACATTCTAGAACTATTTCACACATACTGTAGGACTGAACAAGTGAGTAAATTGACTTTTCAGGGAGCCAGGATTCTCAGAAAAAGGAACAAAGAAATATGGAATGGAGAAGGCAAGAAAGGACCCAATGAGAATGGATTGCAATTGGAGATACAAATGCAAACTCCTGATTTCTGAAATCAAACATATGCATATAAGGACATGTAAAATGTATGTGTACATGCATATTGGTGTGTATATGGATATTTGCTAGATCTGTCTGCTGTAAAGTCTTAGAAGCAGACACCCAGTAGTAACCAGCCCACCCAGCAGCCAGATCTATGTATCTATTATTATTACCTAGCGTTCCTTGGAGAAACTACTGATTCTAGATCCCGGGATGAATTTAAGCTAAAAGACAGTGGAAACCAGAAGGACACAGAAACCAGATTAACGGTACTCCTACTGGCCAAATCTAAGACAATTTAAGTGTCAACATAATGAATTATAAGCCTTTGAAAAGATAGAAAATCAGGAGTCCAGAACAGCAGTAACTATAAACTCACGTGGATGGGTATGATGGGGGAGAAAGGAGAGCTCACGCTTACACAGAATGCTGAGTGCCAACAGGTACATGAGGAAGGAATGCTGGTGTTGCAAAATCACCATTTTGGAACTATCAAAGACTGAATAAGCAAAATCATCAATGGATGCTAAATACTGGGACAGAAGCAGGAATGTTGATGTTAGCATGGACTTAAAAAGAGCCTTCTTCAGATTGCGTATTAGGTGCAAGGTACAAAATACTAACTGTACATTGGAGAAACTGAGCAACACCTTGATCAGGTGACCAAAATTTAACAAGATCAGTGAGGAGCAGATGGGACACCATGTAGTATTCTGATCAAGAATGCATAACTTGGGGGAGGGAGTGGGATTGACTTGGAATTTGGGGTTAATAGATGCAACCTATTGCCTTCGGAATGAATAAGCAATGAGATCCTGCTGTATAGCACTGGGAACTATACCTGGTCACTTACGATGGAGCTTGATAATGTGAGAAAAGAGAATGTATATATGTATGTGTGACTGGACCACCTTGCTGCACAGTAGAAAACTGACAGAACTCCGTAAACCAGCTATAACGGAAAAAAAATAAAAATCATTCAAAAAAAATTACTCAACCAATCATAAAAAAAAGAACGTACAGCTTTAATCTAATCATGAGGAAACCCAAAATAAAGAACATTCTATTAAAAAGTTAGGAGGAGGAAGGACACAAACTGTATTCCTCAAAAACACATCAAGCCAATGCCATAAAAGACAATGGCAGCCATGGAGATGATCTAGGCTAAAGGAGATTAAGGGAAGGCAACTGAATAAACAGATAAAAAATAAATATGGTAAAATCTTAACGATAGGTCAATCTGGATAAAAGATATGTTGATGTTCTTTGCACTATTCTTATTCTTGCCAATTTTTGGTAAATTTGAAATGACTGGACATTACTTCCATACAAAAAACATAAAAAACAATTAGAAAATCCTGACATTGGGTTACCAACCTCATGTTTTGCTAAATAAGGTTATTAAAATGCAATCACGAAAAAAACCCCAAACTACCACCACTTATATCACTTTGTTTAAAAAAAAAAGGATGAAGAGGGGGGCCTTTTAAATATCCAAAACATAGCAATGATCTTAAATAAAAGAATGATCCTTTAAAATGAATAAATTTATGAAAAAAACTTACCACACTGTCCTACTAATTTTTCTCATTTCCCTGTGGACCCAGGGACAGCTATGCCAGCTTAGTGTTAGGGAATCGGTATTCTAAATGGTGCATTTTTGTCAATAGATGAAATACAGTTCAGCGGAAAGAGTATGAAGTCTGGAGACAAATGTTGAATTCAAATCATAGCTCCGGCAATTTTCAGTCTTTGTAAGCTCTCTAAGCTCTCTTAGCCAATTTCCTCAAATGCAAGAGCTAAATCATAGGACTGTCGAGAAATAAATTAATGTATCTAGACTAATGTTTGACACAGAGGTGCTCAACAAACGTCTCCTTCTCTTCTTTCTTTGGGAGCCAATTTTTCTGTTCTCTGGAGATGTATCTGACCGTGGCCACATTGGCCCTTTCCTCCTTGACCCCAAAAAACAAATCTGTTAGGATCATGTAAGAAACTAATTATCCTGAGAATAAACACCTCCCTTCTGGAGATAAATTTCAGAAGCCAGAGATATTGCAAAGTAGAATAAAAGGACAGAAGACTTATAAAAACAGATGAGCTGGGGCATGGCCGGTAATTGATGGGTTCTCCTAAGGGGGTAAAGACAAGATGAAGAAAGATAGTACTGTTTTATGTGAGCAAAGCCTGCTGCTCAAAAAAACCACTATTTTTTCTTTATATATTCACGTCTGTTTTGCAAATGACTACCCTTCTACTTCCAAGAGTGAAAAAGAGCTTATGTCAAAAATATACGGTATTAAAATCACTAATTCTGTGTCTTACTAGCTGTGTATCTCTGAAGAAAAAAAATCAACTCAGTAAAATGTCCATAAATTATGAGACTTCATCCAATTGTCTACTGGGTTTTTTTGCTTCTCTCCACATATTTCCTGTTTATATCTAACAGGATGATTTCCTTTTACGTTGCCAATGACAGTAATTCTTTCAAAATCTATTTCTAAAAATGGTAGAAAAAAATATTAAAAAAATCACATTATAGCAAAAAAATTTGTTGTCAACAGAAATTTAGTTTAACATTTAAAATCTTTATAAAAATAAGCAAATTCAGATTTTTTCCTTTATTTTATCATAACTGAAAAATGAAACCACTTAACATGAATACTTGATACATAATTTCCTTAAAACCTCTATGGTGAAACAAAACTGTACATATTTAAAGAGTGTATATAATATTATTAACACTCGTGACAATTTCAAGCCAACTAGCATTGGTCTAGCTTCAAATTACTATCAGTTGTGGCTATTTAAGGGAAAAAGGGCCCAGCATACCAGAAAGTCTTAATCTTACATTGTCAGAGTTCAAAAGTGGCAAGATAGTGTAAGGACACTATGAACCACCAGGTCCTTCTCAAAAGTTTCTTAAAACAAAGGTTGGAAAAATTCTCAGTACCTCAAAAATAATTAACTAACAAAAATATTTCTACTTTTTGTCCAGAGTGATTAAGGACAAAAAAATAGGCATTCTTGTTGCTTTATTATCTGATAAACTGCTAATAAGCTCCCGTTAGAAGTTCTTTAGACATTACACCAAGTCGTCTTGGTCTTCTGATCATATATATATATATTGACATATATATATATGCATTTTTTTCAAGTAAAGAAATGTTTAACAGATGTAAACTATTTATTGAATATTTGCCACCAAATATTGTTAAATACATTATCTTGCAGCATATCGCTTTCAAGTTAAAATGTCAGAAACAAACACCAATATTTACAATTCTTTTAAGGAATGTTATATAATGACACATTAAGGCGTAAATTCTTTTGGCTTATAATTCTTAAAAGAATGATAATAGCAAAAGTGATGCAAAATCTTCAGTGTGAGATTATGATTAAGCTACATTTTACAAAAATATGGTGTAAGATGGCAATAATCCCATTCAACAGCCTGGATTATTAGATCCCTTCAGGAGGGACTGATAATTTATACAGTCAAACTTTAAAATTTACAGATAAAGGCAGTCCAATACTGCCACTGAGAAGTACATCTCTTAACATATACAACTTTCAGGCCACAGTTTTGAAGGTCTGAAGTATCAAGTTGGTTTGATGAATTAGTCGGTTGGCACTTATGAACACATTTATTGCCCTGTTAAAAAAAAAAAAAAGGAACAAGCATTAATCTTATCCAAGAATTCTTCCTTTAAAAATATTTATACCTAAAATGCTTTCTAGCAGGAACAATAAAATCAACTTAGGAAGAAAAAAAAGGGCAAGTATCATAACTTTTATCCCAACTTGGAATTAAAGGGATAAAATACCATTTGAAACTATCTAGGAATTACTGCCCCCTAGTGGTTCTGGCTGGCAATAAGGTGTTGGCGGGCTGCTAATGATGGGTTGCGCACCTCAACAACCAGAGTTCATTCATAGGTCAAAGAAATTCCTGGCCAAAGAAGAGGATTCAAACGTCCAACTGTGGTTTCAAAAAAGTTACCAAAATAAAATCTGCTAAAATATTATACTCACTCTCAAAATCAGTATTCTCAATGGGAATAATAAATACTTAGAAAAAAAAAAGCTCATTACTTTCAATCTCATTTATCCCAATCTCTCTTACCTTCTTTCAAAACCAAAAAACACAATTTCAAATTACTTTTAAAACAAAATAATCATGTGGTTTCAACATTAAGGAGTTGACAATATATAAAAATACACATTTTTAAAAATTACTCTGTGCTGCACCATACATATTTCCTATCAGTCCATCTTCACATGATCTGGGGCTCAAGAGTTAGATCCCCCAGTTCCCTTGAGAGGGAGGCTTTTTTATCAGTTTCTTAGCAGCATAGTTGAAGCCTATAGTCATCCCTTGGCATCCAAGAGGGACTGGTTCCAAGACTCCCTTTAGTACCAGAATCAGTGGATGCTCAAGTCCCTTACATAAAATGGTGTAGTATCTGCATATAACCTATGCACATCTTCTGATATACTTTAAATCATCTCTAGATTAGTTGTAATACCTAATACAATGTAAATGCAATATAAATACAATATAAGTGCTATGGAACTTTCTGTAATCTTTCCCCCCAAAACATTTTTTAATCCTCTATTGGCTGAATCCAAGAATATGTAACCTGAGGATACAAAGGGCCAACTGCATCTTCATCCTAAATATTCCTCAAAAAAGGGGGTCTAGAAAGAACTAGTTGAATCAATGCAAATTCATTCTTGTTTTGAAAGATAGTTCAAAGATCAGGCTCTATTAATAATTTTCAATTTTGAGGAAACAAGTATAAAACTTGTGGTATTCACTCATTCATTCAAATGCAAATAATGGTAAATGTAAAGAAGCTGCTGAATAGAGAAAAAGTTAGCAGCAGGGGGCTTGAATGATCCGTAAGCCTGTTTAAACTGTTAAAAGTAACCTTGAGACTAAGGCACCGAGATTTTAAAAAAACTGAACCTAAGTGATTCTAATGTACAAACAGGAATGAGAGTAAATAATTTCAGATTAGTGAAAATTAGGCTCTACATTAATTTCTGCCTTTCAATGTGCTCACAGTTCTTAATTAATGAGAATCATAAATAATTCCATCATGCAAATTATTCTTTAAATGTATTTTTGGTTATTTAGGCTCAGCAGAGAACAGAGGAGACCAAGGAAAAACAGATGTTAAGTCTATTCTCAGAACACACCTGCTAGCTTGTTAAACTAATTCAACAAAGTACACTTCCCCTAGACCACCTGAATAATAGCATGGAACAACACAAAACCACTGATAACATTTAGGTCAATATCTTTATTTTATATTATTAACAAATATTTCAACCTGTTTGAACTTTAAAAAAATAACTCTAAAAAAATCAACAGACCATTCTAAAGTATTATTTTTTATTATTACTACAATAATATTTTAAGAGTCTGACATGAATATTAGAATCTTAAAACTTCAATGGTGGAATAGAATATTAGAGGTCCCTGCCAATTACAACTGAAATAGTCACTATTTACTCTTCTGACTTCAAGCACTGTTAAGACAATGGTCTTGCCCCCGTTCCATTGGAGGAAGAGCCTCTGTATCAGCTTATATATTTTATGTATGTGTATTATATGTAAAAACACATAAGATTTCTTGGTTTTCTAGAATGTTCTATAGCCAATTGTACAGAAATTTAAAAATAATATTGCATTTACCTTTTTAGTGCACTTCCTGTCATACAGAAAGCCTCCCTCTTTCCACAACAGTGGTTCACAACTTTTTGCAGCACTTTAAAAATACGTGAAGCACTTTTCAAAACACCTGAACCCTGGCCCCACTCCAAACCAGTGGAAGGAATCAGAACCTCTGGAGATAGGATCGAGGCACTGGGCTTTTAAAAAACAAATTAAATCCAAGTGATACGAATGTGCAAACAGGACTGAGAATCATTGCTTTAACCTCAGTGCGGCAGTTCTAACAGACCTGCCGAATGGATATCTACTGTCTGGAAACTTCTTAGAAATGCAAATTCTTGGGCCCACCCTATACCTACATAATCAGGAACTCTGAGTGGGACCCAAAGGCAATTTGTCTTTAACAAGTCCTCCAGGTGATTCTGATGCTACTCAAGTTTGAGAATCACAGCTTCAGGGGTTGGTAACGCAGGCCAGTAAGCCAAATCTCACTCATAGCATGGCTTGCAAGCTAAAAATACTTTCACATTTTAAAAACAGTAAAAATTAAGCAGTAAAATTAAAAATATATATATATTGGAGTTCCTGTCGTGGCTCAGCAGAAACGAATCTGACTAGGATCCACAAGGACGCAGGTCTGATACCTACCGTTGCTCAGTGAGTTAAGGGTCAGGTGTTGCTGTGAGCTGTGGTTGTAGGTCGCAGACAGGGTTTGGACCCTGGGGTTGCTGTGGCTGCGTCATAGGCCGGCAGCTACAGCTCCGATCTGACCTCTAGTCTGGGAACCTCCATATGCCACAGGTGCAGCCCTAAAAGACAAAAAAAAAATATTATGTGAGAGTTGAAAATTATACAATTCAGTGTCTATAAATAAGGTTTTATTAGAACATAGCCTTAATAATGGCCACGTGTTTCCATATTGTCTTACAGAAGCTTCTGCACTGCAACAGCAGAGGTAAAGTGCTATACTGGCAACAAGACCATCTAGTCACAGTACGGTCCTTTTTAGAAAAAGTTTGCAACTCCTGTTCCAGACTAGAGTTATGGCTGGATTATCAACCATTCACTCTCTATTTTTCACAATCTATTTTAGTAGATGACATATACTGATGACATAGTAAAAAATTTTTTTTAATTTATTTAGCTTTAGTGTCATATAGAACCACATAATTTATCTAATTTTTAAAAAGATGATAAATGACAATACTTACTTGCCATCTTTAAAATAGGTTTTCAGAGTATCACTGAAACTTTTGGAGTACTTTACAAATTCTTTCTTTTGGTGTTCAAGTGCCTATAGGCATCAAAAATAATAAGAAAACAATACTAAATAAGAAAAGAGAAATCACACAAAAGCCAAAGACAGGAAATTACATAGAATATGAATGAGTTTTATGTTATAAATAAGCATTTTTAGAAGTATTTACTTAAACACATATAACAGTATATTTAAATTCAAGGACAAACTGACAAACTCAGTCGTTAATGACATATAACTATAGGTGTAAACCAACATCTAGGATGGCAGCTTGTAAGGTTTCCAACTAAACTTACCCTGCGGTTCTGGTATTGGTATTTCTTGAAGACATTGTTCACTGTATCAAGAAGTTCTTTTATTGCACTAGCTATATCCCTGTTGGGTGAGGAAAAAAGAATCTTCTTAAAATCAGTTACATTTGAAAGAAGTTTGTACATATACATTTTTTAAGAATTACTACATTGTTAATTACCATCTGAACACTGCGTCAAACCCAAATACTTGACTGGCTAGTTGGGGCGGTGGGGGGTGGGCTTAGCCTGTACTGTGATCCCAATTTCTCTTGCTCTGTGACAAAACACTGTACAACTAACATCAACTTTCTTAAACTAGTAACATTTCATTCAGCATTTCTTACTACAAATTTATAAGAAAATACCTACGCCTCTCATGTTTTTCTGTTATGATTTTTCCTCTCTCTGGCTCATGTAGGTGAAGTCGAGCAACCATATTATCCACTTTTGGCTGTCTCATCAACAATTATATGAAATTTTGCTATTATTACATGTAACTCATTTCTGTACTGAAAACAGTCCAAGTTACAGATCTGACAATTTTGATGTTTACAATGTTTCCTCCTAGGATGTAGCTCTTTTAATACACAGGTATTTACTTTCTAATGACCACATATCCTCCTCTTCCAAACCTTTGCTGTCACTATTTCCTTTGGAAAATATATTTAAATTTCTAGGAGAGACGGTATCAGAATATTCTTTTATTTTAACCTTTCTAGCAATCATCCTGTGACTATATATGTATCAGCATTTCCTCCCCTTTCTAAAGAGAGAGAAGAAATCAATAATTCTTGAGTTGACTATTCTTCCTATCCACGCACCATCTTAAAAAAATTCTTCTTTGTCTTCTATCTATATCTATGCCCTTCCCTTTTCAATTTCCATGTTTTAACTTCATAGTAATTTTTTGGCAAACTGAACTTAATGTAATTCTGTAGACTTAAATAGAGACTCTGTGGCAGAGGCTCTTATTCTCTAAGGCAAACCTTTCCTTTTATACCTATTCTCTCAGCTTTTAATTGCTACAAAAACTTTTGCTGCTCAAATGCAATGCATGTATGAAGATGTGCATTAGTAAAAACATCAATATAGACCACTCCAAATATAATCTTTTACTATGTACTTTTTAATCACAAATGTCAGATTTCAGTTATTTCATACCTAAAACATATACTATTTAAAGAAAACCGTAAACCTGTATCTAGATTTTTGTATGTCTATTTCATAACTTATTTCTAGGCATATGGAAATTCTAAAAATTATAAATATATAGAATTTCAGTATAAAAAGTATTACTTTATTCTGAAGTGGTAATGATATTTTATTAAATATTTCAAGAAATATTTTCATATTACCTCTTGTATGTTAGGCTGAAACATTAAAAAATTAGCTATTCAAATGGGACAATGAATTTACAGAGAAATAACATCTGCTCACTCTTGTTTTTGGTCTCTGCTTTAGTAATAGTAACTTTAAGTTACATTAACTGTTCTTTTCATTTATGTTTTCAAGAAAGTTGAATCCTTCTATATTGCTGTGATGGGCATAAGACCCCTACTGCTTAATAAAATGGTGTCATATGACCACCCTATCATGTGAGAAAAAGTACAATTTCAATAAATAAAAAATGTCAAATCTTTGAATATGGAAGATTCTTCAAACCCACAATAAGCTTATTTGAAAGGAATACAATGAAGCAAATTACAGTGATCGGACAGCTGTTTATACACAGCCATACTTTGTGGGTATACTTTACTGAATATTGGGAATATGTCTATACTTTAAAAGGGAAAAAAAAAATCCCCAGGTAATTCTGCTGATGAACCAGGTTTGGAAACCTGTGTGTGGAAATCCAGGGCCTAGGGGCTAACCTTTGATCCACTATTTGCCCTGGAACTTTATAAAGACCAAGGCTGTCCTAAGCTTGGCCTTCTCTAAAACAATCTGGAGCAATTAATCTCAAATATTAAGTGATCTGTATGGACACAGAATAACATTTTCATTTATGGGATTAAGGTTTGCATCAGGGAAGCTAAATTATATATTAGTAATAACCTGAAGGTTTGTTTGCTACATGAGAAAACACCAGTAAGTGCACATACAAGCACACACAAAGACACAAACAAAAATAAACCCAAAACAAAAAACTTCAGAAAATTAAATAAAGACCTAGGGAAAATTTGAGGGTAGGATATTTATGAAATTATAAGCAGAGTTTGAATTTAATGGATTCTGTGTTAAGGAACAGAATATGGGTATAGTAGGAAAGAATTTTTGCAATCTGGAGGTATTTAGTGAGGCAACTTTGGGAAACACGCTGAAGGAGAGGACAACAGGCCTCAAAAGAAATGTAATATATCTTATCAAAAATTTGTAAAAGTAGTGGAGCTTCACACTGTGTCACCTCAACTTGCATAATGTATGTTTAGACAAACACTATAAAGGAACATACTCTCGTATGTTTAATCTGGTCTAGACCCGACATCTCTGGAAAAGCTATTTTTAGGTCATCATTAAAATCAAACCCTGGTAAATTCCCACCTATGAATATGCAAATGTAGATTATAAAGAGTAAACAGATAAATGCACCGCTTTCTGGACTATTAAATCACTAGTTTCCACCATCATCCATTAATTGGAATGTATCCTATGAATTAATTTTATAAAATATTTGCATAAGCTCAAATGTAGTCAAGCAGAAACATTCATTAATCAAAAGTCCTTTTAAAATATTTGTTTTCTGGATCTTTTTTCCTAATCAACTCTATAGAGAGAGGAATTGTGCCCTAAGCATATATACTAGGTTCTGTGCCAAGCACGCTACATATAACATTTCAATGCTCACAACTATTACCCTCATCTTCACAGGCAGAGACCAGAATCACAGAAGCTAAGCAACTCATCCAAGGGCACAGCTAAGTGCTGGAATGAGAATCAAACCTAGATCTGCTGATAAATACAAAAAAAACCTGGATATTTATTAGTTGACAGGAATCTTTCCTTGTATAACATTTTGTACAGTACTTGGTACAACAGGTACTTCCTACATGCTGATTAAAACGTATTGTTAAAGAGGATGTCAACCTTAAATATAAGAAAGTAAAATATTTTAAGAAAAAAATGCACAATATGTTGTGCTTGAAGGATAAGCCATTTTTTAATTTTGGTGCAATTATATCCACTAATTTGTTAAATAATTAACAGTGATAACAATATATATCAAAATGTATCAACACATATCAGTGATACAAATAATTATATCTTAGCCATTCATGCTAAGCTATACATGGTTGAATATCAGTCTCAGAAACAATACATATTATCGACAAACTTTCCACAGCAAATTACCCTTCCTAAAATGAATCTGAAATACATTTCAATTGCCAATAATCTTAATAATCCTGGAGTCACTCCAGTAAACAAAACTGAAATATTACTATTACCCCATAAATGAGAGACAAGACCCTAATTCAGCCTCTATCAATGACTAGAGAAAAGAACTCTAAGGCTCTTAAGAGTTCCCACTGTGGCACAGTGGAAATGAATCTGACTAGTATCCACGAGGATTCAGGTTAGATCCGTGGCCTGGATCCAGTATTGCTGTGGTGTAGGTCACAGATGTGGCTTGGATTCCCCGTTGCTGTGGCTGTGGTGTAGGCTGGTGGCTGTAGCTCTGATTCAACCCCTAGCCTGGGGACTTCCATATGCCTTGGGTATGCCCCTAAAAAACCAAAAAAAAAAAAAAAAAAAAAAAAGACTTTTGGGCTCCTGACCTCCACTCACTTATGGTTAAAATGTGGCTGTTAAGAAAGTGGTTTTCAAACTTTAGAGCTACACTGGGTTTAGTAGAGATGCCTCGGAGATTCCCTAAGGTGGAAAGAAGGTATCAAAATACCAGGATGAGGACTCTTGGGCTTATCACCTGCATCCCAGCTTCAACTACAACACTGCTCTCCCCCGCAACTACCGGCATCCTATAGGATGTCCTTTATCACACCTCTTCCAGATAGCAAAAACTTTTACTTTTTTCCAATCACCAGGTTAGATCAACATTATGAATCCATGTTTGGGAAGCAGTAGGGAAGTCCTTGCAGTTAGTCTGCTTATGTTCAAACGAAGCTATAGAAATGCAGCATACGATCCTCAAAAGTTAAAACAAAGTTATTTGAAATTTCTAGAAATAAGTGTTTAAACAGCTGTGTTTGAGGTCAGTGATATTTTATCTTTTTATGGACCAAACATGTTTAAACTAAAAATAAAAATCTGTATTAAAAATAGTTAAAGAAAGCTGGGGCTTTCCAACAAAAGGAAAATATTTATGTTAGGATTTATCCCCTATGACATGGATTTTGGCTAGTCCAATGAAGTCTTTTTTGTACTTTCTCGTCCTCAATTAGAGACCAAAAAGAGGAGGGTCATTCCTTGACAGCTGGGTTGGATACCTAGCACCATTATTTACTAAAATGGGTCATACTTTTCCTTCTATCCCACTCAAAATAGTGGCCAAACAGCTAAAACAGGATTTTGCAATGTGAATTACAAGGAATACTATTCCTGTGAGATATACGGTAATATTTATTCCAAATGAGCAGCCTTTAATTCTTTAAAGATACAATGTATGAAGCAGTTTCTTCCAGAAAAAGACCTGTGCTAATGCCTTTGTTTCTAGCAATTTCTACTTGTTTCACCAAAAGGTTGCATTGATAGTGCCACTACAGTTTTTCCCAGTTTTGTTTTCTACCCACTGAGGCAGAAGAAAATTACCACTCGTTTAAAAACACTTATCTAGAAATTACATATGGAGTTTCCCTCTCATTCCTCCACCTCTCACCTCCAAGGAGAGGGCCCCTGGTTGGAGACACTAGAGCCCCTGTTCGAAAAGGATCCTTCTTGCTGCTGTTCATCAGACAGCCTCCAGGCCCCACACAGTTCTCAGATTTTTTTAACCTATATCCCAAAGGTAAGGATTTTTGGAGATTCACAATTTGGTCACCATTACAAAGTGCTACTTATACCTCAGAGTACATTATTATGCTAATGACTAGTACCACTTCTGAAATAAAAACAATAATGGTATTCTTTGTTATCGAGCTCTATAATTTATCTAATTTCTCTCTTCATTTTAATCTGACACATTTTTCTTTCTTTCTTTCTTTATAAATTTCTTTTGACTGCACCTGCGGCATGCAGAAGTTCCCCAGCCAGGGATCTAATCAGCACTACAGCAATGACAACACTGGATCCTTAACCACTAGGGCAACAGGGAACTCCCTATTTCCATTTTTTATGAAGTTTAAACTACATTCCAGTTTATGTACATTTTACTCACTGTTTTTAAATGAAACATTTGAAAAAATGTTACTATACTCTGAAGCATAGTTTAGAACTTAATAAAACTTAGAACGCATAGTTTAGACAAAGGATTTAAAATTTTCAAATTCATTTCAAATTAATACTTCAATTTAATATTAATGTCATTCCAAAGTAAAACATCTATATTAAATGGTTCCTTTGAAGTACTTTAAAAAGAGAAGTGAAACAAAAAGTTGCTTACTTGATTGTCTGCAGAAACCTCACTCTGTCATTGATCTCATCTGGGATCTTACTGAGAATTTGTTTAAGTGCTCGTGCCTTTTCATTTAGGTCCTGGAATTCTGGCTCCGGTCGTTCAATCATATACTCTGATAAAATAAATACATAATAAGAAACATCATGCAACTCACTACCCAATTCAGGTCTAAGGATTCCCAGTGTGCTGGTCAAGGGAGCGGGAGGGCAGTGGGTAGAGTAGCGAAAGGCCAGATAGTTAAGAAAGACAAAACTTGACAAAGCAGAATTAATTAGACTTCAACTTAGTTCAGGATTAATAGCAGGGCTCAAAAAATCAACAAAACTTAAAAGGGAGGCTTAACCATGTTTATAAGGTCTCTCTCAAGCTATACTTCACAAGGAAACCTTAAATTAAGTAATGACATTCATAACAAATACAATGGCAATATAAATCTAGCAGTGAAGAATATGAATTTAATAAAAACCTCTGTAGTGTATATACGATGGCTCTAAGTCAACCCCTTCCCCCCCAAAATAACCTAAAATCTCTGGCACATTCCTGAAATCTCACTTCAAACAAAAATATCACCATAAATCCAACACAAGGATTGGAATTACAGAACAACAACTTTGAAATGGAAACTGACCAGATCTAGCTAAGGCAAAAGTTCACTATCAGATTCACTGAAGACTTGGAAATATTACAACTCTATCAATTCAACAACATAACTTGACCTAACAGGTTACAGATGCTCAAGTCTAAAATAATGAGGACGTTCTTATAAGTTATGGGATCAATTAAAATATCTACTTTTGTTCTCCCTTAGTAAACGTTAGAAATTATACCTCTTTGTTTTCCTAAGTTAGTGGGAAAATGGCTACAAGTGAAAACCATTTCTAATTACACAAAAAAAGTGAAAATGTAGGCGTTCCTGACATGGCACAGCGGTTAACGAATCCAACTAGGAATTATGAGGTTGTGGGTTCGATCCCTGGCCTTGCTCAGTGGGTTAAATATCCGGCGTTGCCGTGAGCTGTGGTGTAGATCGCAGATGCGGCTTGGATCCTGTGTTGCTGTGGCTGTGGCATAGGCCAGTGGCTACAGCTCCGATTAGACCCCTAGCCTGGGAACGTCCACATGGTGCGGGTGCGGCTCTAAAATGACAAAAGGCCAAAAAAAAAAAAAAAAAAGTGAAAATGTAAATAAAAAGAGGCCAAAAAGATGATTATTACATTGTTCTCTCAAATTTGAAAAAAAAATCATTGTCTTCAAAGTGCTATTTGAATAAGGTCAACACAAAATAAAATAACCATTCCATAAAGCTTGTCTCATCAAACATATTAATAGGGGAAAATTAAAAGCATGCAGCATATGCAAAGGCTTTACTTCAAATAATTAAATCTGACAAATATAAAACAAAAAGAACGAACTACATTTGTATTTTATGTTTTTTTTCCCCCACTTTCAAAACAATAATGACAATAACAGTAAGAAGGAAGAGGCAGAGGAGGAAAAAAGGGAAAAGGTAGGAAGGTTCTTTTATCAAATAAAGATTTGGAAGATCTTTTCAAACAATTGTTAAGAAAACTAAAGTTTCTGATCACCTTCTACATCATCAGCTGCCATTCGAAGAAGGGACTCCGTGAAGTTGACTTCTACACTTTTTTTCTCTAAAATTTTCATAATGATGTCTTGTGTGAGTCCTGGATTTTCTTTTTCAGCCTGTCAAAGATAAAGCTAGTTTACAAATATAGAAACTCAATCAGCATTTTAAAGCCAAAACTTAATTGTTTACAATTTGCTGGGTCATTCTTAGAAAGATCAACATTATCAATAAGTGCAGAAATCTTTGCAAACCAGGTGATCCATTCACTTACATTTAGTTAGAGCTTGTGTATCCATAACTTATTATAGTCATCATCTTATTTTCCATTTGAACATAAAGTACTTAACATTTCCTACTTCTCATTTATACTCTCTTGCAATCAAACTAATAGCAAAGATGGAAGTAAAGATACACATATAAATATATATATGTAACTCCTCAAGTATTTTTTTCCATAAAGACAATGAATATTTTTTTCCATTAAGTAATATTTCAACTCGAGGATCAAGCAATAATTCATCTTGCCAATATTTTTTTTTTTTCAAATAATTTGCATTTAAATTAACAACATCAGGAAAAACAAAAATAAAGATTTCTTTTGGAGGTTTTATTGAAGTTATATGACCCCTTTACTATATTCCCACACAATACTCTTCATTTCCTATTTATGTTTGCAGAAGAATATTTTCTTCACTAGGTTTCAAAACATCATTAATCCTTTTACTACCTCCTGAGCTTGTTTCACTAATGAGTTTGCATTGGCTCTCTGTTACTTATACTCCCTAGGGCACTAAAATATCTTCTAGTCATTTCAAGACTGAGCATAAAGAGTTCAAAGTTAATTTCCAAGATTTTGGTTTTCCCCAGTAATTCTGTATCATTTTATTATTTTAAAAAAATTTTGTCAAAAAGACAAAAAGGGAGTTCCTATAGTAGCACAGCGGAAACAAATCTGACTAGGATCCATGAGTTTGATCCCTGGCCTCGCTCAGTGGGTTAAGGATCCAGCATTGCCATGAGCTATGGTATAGGTCGCAGATGTGGCTTGGATTAGACCCCTAGCCTGGGAACCTCCATATGCCTTGGGTTCGGCCCTAAAAAAAAACAAAAAACAAATGAACAAAAAAAAAATTTTGTAATCACACCCTTTGTTTCTTTTAGAATGCCTGCCAATTTTTATCATCATGCTGATGATTTCCTATCTTTTTCACTCTATTATCAAATAGCAAACAGAAACACGTCTTATGATCTATCAGATGACAATCTATTTGCTTCCTTATGTTTAAACTCTGCCACTTCAGTTCCATCCTGTATCACTGCAGCTCCAGCTTTCTTCTGTTCCTATTGCTCTTTCCATTATAACATCTTGTTTCTCATTAGATTTCAAGCACCAAAAACTGAAAGGCTGTGGAATGAAATGAGAAAAGAAAATCTACACATCTATCTCAATCTTGGGATCATTTTAACTGCTGTCAAATACAATAATTTTGTATAGATACAAAATAATTTTGATACATGATTAATAAAGGGTGCCCTACTAAATTCTTTTTATTTTTCTTAAAGGATTTTATTTCAATTATAGGTGTGCATAAATCATCACAAGTCAATTTTACAGATTTTGTATCCCAAACCCCCAGTGCATCCCCTCACCCCCCAGATTGTCTTATTTGAAAAACCAAGGTTTTCCAAAGTCTGTGAGTCACTGTCTGTTCTGTAAGAAGGTTCATTGTGTCTTTTTAGTTTCCACATGTAAGCTGTAGCACTGGGTGTTGTTGTCTAATTGTCTGACTGGTTTCACTTTGCATGATAATTTCTAAGTCCATCCATGTTGCTATAAATGTTGGTAATTCGTTCCTTTTAATGGCTGAGTAACATTCCATTGTGTGTATGTACCATATCTTCCCTATCCACTCTTCTGTTGATGGGCATTTAGGTTGTTTCCATGACCTGGCTATTGCATAGAGTGCTGCAA
>PVHT021183693.1:24223630-24235502 GCA_004024745.2 Catagonus wagneri
TAAAGAGACACAATGAACTTCTTTGAAGAACAGACAATGACTCACAGATTTTGGAAAACCTTGGTTTTTCAAATAAGACAATCTGGGGGGTGGGGGGATGCACTGTGGGTTTGGGACACAAAATCTATCGTATTGACTTATGATCTTTGTACACCTGTAACTGAAATAAAATTCATTGTTAATATGAAAAAAAAAAAAAGAGAGAACTCCTAGTATTATTTTATCTGGGGAAATATTAGTTTAATCCTTTTTCTCCCAAAAGCAAAAATAGATATTAAAGCTTTATAAATATCACTGCTGTGTGGACCAAGAACTAGAAACACAGATCTATAGATATGAATATAAATATGAACATTATATGGCTGGTCAATGTTTGTAAAATCTTTTCAACTAAGTTATAGTTAAAATCATAAAAATCTTCATATTTTTAATGTATATCCTCCTTTAAAATCATTTGAAATTTAACAAATTAAATATAGTAACCAAGAATAAATCAACGCAAAACTAATGTTTTCCTCCAAATAACTTCCACTCCCCCCCAATTAAGAATTAATGCTGTGGGAGTTCCCTTCGTGGCTCAGTGGTTAGCGAATCCGACTAAGAACCATGAGGTTGCGAGTTCGATCCCTGGCCTTGCTCAGTGGGTTAAGGATCTGGCGTTGCTGTGAGCTGTGGTGAAGGTTGCAGATGCGGCTCGGATCCCGCGTTGCTGTGGCGAAGGCCGGCAGCTACAGCTCCTGTTAGACCCCTAGCCTGGGAATCTCCATATGCCGCGAGTGCGGCTCTACATAAAGGCAAAAAGACAAAAAAAAAAAAAAAAAAAGAATTAATGCTGTGGATAAAATTTATCCATGTATTAAACCAGATCTATACGAAAAAGCTTCATGAAATTCATTATTTTATCTCTTTTATGAATGTCATTGAGTATACCATCTACTACTTTAGAGGGTCCTCTTTATGAGGATACATAGAAGAAATTTCTTTCTGTTCCTGATATCAGAAAACTGACTTTTGCCTTACCAATACTACCCTGTGCAACGAATCACTTTTCCTTCTTTTCTCTGGCCACAAAATAAGTCTCCATTATGCTTCCCCAATGACCAGATATACCATTTCAAATCAGAGACGCAATGGAAAGACAGAAAAAAATAAAAGTTAAAAACACTAATGATGCTGTTGCTCCACTGATTCTTTTCATTAACCCAATGATTTGGCAGGGTGTATTTTAATGAAATTAGTATGTATGTGTACACAGGCACTGCATTTTAGAGTACTAATAAACAAGTCAAAATAGCTCTAATCCAACATATACAATGTAATTTCTCATGGTGAAATAAGACAGATGTCGAGTGACATTATTTATGCTATCAGTTAAGAGTAGTATTAATAAGCTACTTGTTGCCATAAAAAGAAATCAAACTGGATGGATTTATAGTTTCAGCTCCAATGAAACTCAGATTTAAATTTGGAACAAATTTAAAACATTAAAATATTTTACAGGAGAAGTTCCTGTCGGGGCTCAGCAGAAACGAATCTAGCATTCATGAGGATACAGATTTGATCCCTGGCCTCGCTCAGTGGGTTAAGGATCCGGCGTTGTCGTGAGCTATGGTGTAGGTCACAGACAAGGCTCGGGTCCCAAGTTGCTGTGGCTGTGGCGAAGGCCGGCAGCTAGCAACCCTAGCCTGGTATTCCACCCCTAGTCTGGGAACCTCCATATGCCATGGGTGCAGCCCTAAAAAAATTTTAAAAATATATATATATTTACATGAAATATGAGTTGTTTTAACTATTAATGGGAGCAAACACAAAGAAAGTATGTAAAAATAAAAATTTGGAGCATTCTGATATGCATTTAGGATGGGACGGATTAAGTTTTATATAAAGATTGCACCCAATTTGTAGAGCAGGGCTATCCAATAAAAACATAACGCAAGAAACAATTATAAGCCTAAATAATTTTAAACTTTCTGGTAGCCACATTAAAAAAGACGTCAACACAAAATTATTTTAACAGTACATCCCAAATATTATAATTTCAACATTTAATCAACATAATACTCATTACCAAGTTGTTTACATTTTTTGGGGGGGTACTCAACTTCAAAATCTACTGCATATTTTATAAGTGGAGTTTAATTTAATTAGAACTTGCCATATTTTAGGTGCTCAACAGCAACACGTGGCTAGTGATTATCGACTGAACATTTCAGGTCAAGAGACAATAAAAAATTCATTTTAGTCAGCACAGCTGTATATTCTCAAAGTACCTTAATCTGATGTACATGAGGTCTTGTTTTCCCACTCAGAAACACTTTTATACTTATATTCTATAGTTAAATATGAGAAACATCTTTGAGCTATAATTTTACAAAGACTTTTAATAAGTCAAATAAAAAAGAATTCAAAAATATATACTCTAAAGATAAAGAGAGAACCTTCTGAAGAAGTCAGTTTCAAAAGCACAAAGTGACAAGAAGCTTAATGTTAAGAAAACAGCTCCCTTTTTGGAAATGTTTTAAGCTTTAAAAGAGTACACCAAAACAGGCACAAGGTGGCTGAAAAGGTTTTCACTAAAAAAATAAATAAATAGCCTCGCAATTATCACAGTATTTGTAGTTTTATGTAATGTATATTTAATTATTTTAATTAGTTATCTTTGCCTCACCTTAATGAAAGCCGCTCTCAGTGTCTGAGCTGCAGACAGATTTACTCGTTCTAGCTGCAATAAAAATTTTAAATCATTGTTACTATCAATTTTTTTGGAAAAAACACATTTCTGATATACCATTCTACAGTAATTACACCAATCATTCATTTTACAAAAATACTTGGTAATGATTCTGAAATACCATAATTCTTCAAATAGGCTATGCAAAATTTTCATTAAAAACTATGAAAAATTCAGGTATGTATATCAGTCCTTTATTTATTCCTTTTAAAAAACATACTAAACCTTAAAGATGGATTTTTTTTTTTTGGCTTTTTAGGGCAGTACCTGCACCATATGGAAGTTCCCAGGTTAGGGGTTGAATCTGAGCTGCAGATGCTGGCCTATGCCACAGCCACAGCAATACGGCATCCGAGACATGTCTGTGACCTATGCCACAACTCACGGCAAAGCCAGATCCCCAACCCATCGAACCAGTGTCCTCATGGATACTAGTCGGATACATTTCTGCAGCACCACAATGAGAACCCCCAAGATGGATTTATTTTAAGATAAGCACAAAACACAAAATAATTCCCTACAGAAATACTAAACATATTTACTTAAATTTTTGAAAACAGAGGGTTCTAGATTATTTGATCTGTTGCAAATACATGGCAAACTATGTGTGCAGTAAATATAAAATGACCAACACAAAGAAAATACCTATTAGTAAGAATCTTTGTATTTACTATCTTACTCGTTTTTGATTCCTTTTCAATCCCCTCAGTCACAGATGAAACTGAGATTAGTCTTTTCTATTAATTAGCAAATAGTACTGATAAAAGCTCTGATGCTCATTTGGATTTCAGAGGTTCTGTATCTGTCCTGCCCTATTTTTTTTTTGGGGGGGGGGAACAGGATTAAAAAAATGGTTAATTAAAATCCTGAATCAAAAATTCAGTCCAAATGCCTTTTAATTTTTATATCAAATGTGTAAGGTTTGTAATTCTGAAAGATAAATGTCCGTATTAGACACTATATAATTTGCTTTCCAGTGAGCTAAAGAAGGCATACAATTTTGTAAAAATAACTCCATTTGTTGAAGAGTTAACTACCAGGCTTAAAATAACTAGCTTTAGTTTGTCCCTAAGAATTAGACCAGTTAACTCAATAAAACTCAATGTTTATATTTTTAATTTGGGACAATATTAAATGTACAAAATAGTAAATGTTCAAAAATAATGTAAACTTTGTAGATTTTTATGCCAGTAAACTATTTCTACAAAAATCTTAAAATATCACATTAAGCAGTAAATATGACTTTTGATCTCTTAAGACAATGAAAATATATTTTCCTTTACAAATGACACGCACATGCACACATCTAATGAATCTCCAACAATTTAAATCAATTTATTTTCTAAACAAGACAGAAGTGCAAAGAACCTTATCTCCAATGGGAACCTTATCTCCATATGAGTTATTCACTTTAAGCTAAAAGCAACAAAATCTGCCCAGGTAAATAATTTGTCTCCAAAAATAAACAATGGTCCATTCAGTTTAGTATTTAACTTGGCTTCCATAAATTTTGTAAAATCTGAAGTCTTTCTAGTAGGTAAAAGGGAAGACACAAGTGGACCCAGGTAGGCAAATTAGTGAAGAAGCAACCAAATAAGGAATTTATAGAATTAATGAAAGTCTACTTGCAAAATCTGAAACTTTTTCTTTCCACCTAATTCATTTAATTATAATGAATCCACTGAAGGTGAAAAAGTAGCAATACAGCTCTTCTGTTTTCAAGTGCTTGTTTTGCAAGGGAGGCAGAGGTAGACAGACAGGATGAATGTTTCCTCCACGATAGGAACCCATTTCCTCGTTGGGGTTTACACCACACTCTGACCTCTTCCGACAAGTCAAAGGTCTGAGTCAGACGTGTGCCTTCAAGTATCAGCGTTATTAACTCCCTGGTATGTGAAAGGGTCAAGGCAAGGAGAAGAGGTACAAAAGGTCAGGGAAGAACTATAGAATTAGCCAAGATAGACATCAACATCTCTAGATCTCTAGGTTAAGTTTATATACATGTACCTTAGGAAAGAAAGTGGAAGGTCAGACTTTACAGTCTAATCAAATCTGTGGGCTGTGAAGCATCTGGCCAGAACCTTGCTGAGGGTCATTCTGGGATACATTATTTACCCACACAGCTTGAAATAAACTCACTAGGCTTTTATTACTCATATGACATCCACATGCCCAGGAAGTACTAGGCATATAAGGTGCATACATATTTTTTGAATGAAACTTAATCTTTCACCCATAAATGTATCTAAATTTTCTTGAATCTATTTATAATTTCAGCCTAATACTTAGGTAGCAAGGTATGTTTGTACCTTCCCTATTAAAAAACTGCTTATATTTTAGGCCGCTCACATGCGATGGGTGATTTCATAATAAAATCACGTTAATCTTACCTGTAGCTTTCATGACAGTATCAGGTTCTGGTAATATTCTGTTAAAAGCTACCATTTACTAAGCACGTATTATGGACTTTATATAATCAAGAGTATTCTTACAGTATCTCTAATCCTCATAATAATAAATTTGATAGCTATCATCTCCATTTGACAGAGGAAGAAACTCAATTTCCTTAAATTTACCCAAAATAAAATAGCTAATAAGTACAGAGACAGGATTCATACCAGATCTGTCTGGCTCCAAAACTCATACTCAAGACACCCGCCAATGCTATCCAGTCTCCCTGTACTCACCTTTTCCAGACTGCAGTCTACCCGATCACAGAATCACTTCAACTACTGAAGGACCAACAAAGTCCTGAGTTTCCACCATATAAAAGTCAGTGTGAGAGATAAAAAGAAACAGACTATAGTCCTGGAACCCCCAAAGACTAAGGAAGTACCTACATGGAAACTGATGGTATCATTGTCGGCTAAAGTATAAAGTTTGAAGATGAGATCTGAACTGGTCTGTAAAAAGGATGACTTCTTGAAATCACCTTCCTTGACAGTTCTCCCACTTAAGTGTTTCTTCAGAGTTGGTTAACACATGGGGGCGTAATGACTTTACATAAATTTGGAACAGACAATAGTATTCATTTTGTTTCCAATACTTTTACTCAATCCAGTTTGGCTAGGGTATGTTCAAAGATTCAATGCAATCATTTTTCAGTGGTACTAAACAGTGCACATACCATACTTTGAGCACAAAGAAGAAGTGGGGAACATATGATGTTACTCTGCATTAATGGAACCAGGACATGGAGAAACACTCCTGGGCCTCAGCCATGTAGACTTCCATGTCCTCAGTAAGAGCTTAAAAGGAAAGAAAAAAAAAAAAAGGGAAGGCATTTCCATTGTGGCTCAGTGATAACGAACCCGACTAGTATCCATGTGGACGTGGGTTCAATCCCTAGCCTCACTCCCTGGGTTAAGGATCTGGCGTTGCCATGAGCTGTGGTGTAGGTCACAAATGAGACTTGGATCTGGTGTAGCTGTGGCTGTAGTATAGGCTGGCAGCTACAGCTCCGATTCAACCCCTGGCCTGGGAACTTCCATATGCTGCACTTCCATGTGCAATCCTAAAAAGACTAAGAAAAAAAGAAAAGAAAAAAAGAGGAAAATCAGAGTGAGAGAAAAGAGCACATAACATCTCAACTCCCCTAAAAGAGAAGGAAGTGCAAGTGGATGGAAACGACAGGCTGGGTGAGTAACATCAAGGTCTCACCCTGGCCTCACGTTCTGCCTGTGAGCTCCTCTGCAACTTACTCTTCATAGCTTTTGAGAGCACTTACTGTTAACTAACTGCAAACTTGTCAAATTTAACTTTCTGGGTCATTTACAAAACTATTTTAAAAGCTTATACATAATCTGGATTCTACAGAGGGCTCAATTTATTATATTGCTCCCTTCAGAAATACTAGTTCATTACTATACTTTATTTTCTAGTATCAAGCCAGTTTCTTAAACCCATAATTAAAAAATACATATCCACTTAACTCTTGTGGTTGCTCAAGTTTTAAAGAGTCTTGCATAAAATCTTTTAAAAGTTTTTTTAGGTCAAAATAATTAGGTTGGTTGGTTCCAAATTGTCTATAAATCTTGCTTCCTTAAAACTAGGCATGTTTCCCTGAGGCTGCTATCCCTCTCCCTTCCTCCCACCCTCCCCCTCATCCCCACAGAGATTATTGATCATATTCTTTAAAAGGATTTAAACTGAGTTAACAGTAAAAAGAATAAAAGCTCTACATACACCTATGATTCAAGTGAGATAACTTGGGGTGGGGGGAGAAGCCAGAAGAACATCAGTAGATGGAATAAGACGAGGCCACCCATTAACCTTTACGGGGCCATGGACAAGGCAAAATACAATCATCTATTTTGTACATCTTAAGTCCAATAACTGGTTCTAAAAGAATCAGTCCTGGGGTTGCCAAGCTGTCTGGTAAAAAGGAAAGCAGGATCACCTAACTAGCATAAAGTATTCCATTAAAATATTGCTGATATGTGTGCAAAACCCCAGGCTATGATGACAATTTTGTCAGAAAAATTATGTGGAAGACTTCTTAATAATAATGGCAAATACTATGTGCATGTACTATTCTAAGCACTATAATACATCAACTCATTTATTTCAGAGTTGTGAGAATTAAGTAAAATATTGTCTATCCTCATTTTGCAAATAAGGAAACTAAGACAAGATTATACAGCATAGTAAGTGTCAGAGGAGCAATTCAAATGCAAAATATTAATTATGATGATCTCTGGATGGTAGGACTGCTCATAAAGCCCATTCCTTCACCGTGGAGAAGTATGTTTACTATGCTCAAAATAATGAGGTTCGATTTTTTTTTAATAGGAAAAATTATATTTATATTATATTTCACCATCAAACAATTTCTTTAAAAGTCAGAAAAAGAAGATACATGGTTATGTCTTTTTCTGGAATGAAGAACTGAACCACACATCTTTCCCCTTTCATATACAAAGAATCAGCAAAAAGTAATATGGTACATGAGAACCTGGTCTAAGACTTGGCATGAGGTTTCTATAAACTCGTTATTCCATAATGCAACCAAGGAGACCTACTTCACAGTACATTTACAACACATGCAATATACTTGGACTCTGAACTCTACAGCAGCTGATTAAACAAGAAGCTTACTCCTTCTCAGCTGTCTTGGCGTAGCTTCATTAAGTTTAGCAAGCATCTAGCCCTTAGAATGCCATAAATAACTTTCCCCTGTGCGCTGGAGTAACAGTACTAAAATTTCCCCAGGTGTAGGGATGTCCTCCTATCTACAAATCTGTTCTGCAAAATGACTTCTAAACTACCATTGTTACTACTGTGGGTGTAATGTTAAGGTGAGAACGCATAAGCTTTTTAACTCTTATGCGGACAAAATTTAGTGAATCATTTAGCTTCAGAGTAAAACTTCATCCCTACTGTGGCTATATTCTGTAAGATTAATTTGACATCCATTTTATCTTGAAATCTGCAAAGCACAGAAAAATAGAGCCAAACTAAACTCTAATTTCTCCATGACTGGATTTATAGAAAAATCCATGTTTCAACTATAGTTAAATATTAACATTTAACTGATTAGGTATCTTATTCAAGATATTACATTAATATGCTGGGAATGTTGAGAACAATGCTAGTATTTTATTAAAAAAAAAGAAAAAAGAAAGAAAGCTTGATACCATGACATTAGATCAGTAAATTCAATTTGAAAATTAGACCCTAACAATCTGACATGGTATCTCTCAGTCTGCCATATCCAGACATTTCATTTTCAAATTTCACTTTTAACATTTAGTTCTTGAAGCATCTACGAATCATTCTGGCAATGTATTTTAATTCTGCACCCATTAACCCACATACGTTTTCAGATCTCAGATTTCTAGAAGGGTTTTATTAGTTCACCCACAGCCATTTCTTTTTCTTTCAAATTAATTTTCCTTACACATGGATAAATTAGAAACGGGCATATCAGTATTAATTCCAACAATTTACCAGAATCCCATATCCTATGTGTTTTCCAAAGTCATGATTCAAATAAAATCATTTTATTCTGTGTAGGGAAAGGTCACTCAAATTGTTAGGAAAAAAAAAGCTTTTCTCATTTCTCCTCCATTAACTAGAGGATTAAACTGAAGTTTGTGATGTAAACTGCCTTCCCTGCAAGTAAAGACTCAAAATACTAGATAAATAAAGAAAATGTCCCCAAACAACTTGGTCCAACAATCAACAGTTAGTTATATAGACATGAAAAAAGATGGAGCACCTCTGGGTAAAACTGTCATGATGGTTCTCGAAGTAACTGAGAAGTTCAAATACTAAATATCAAGATTGGTTAGTCACCTGCCCTTCAGTGACTGTCTCCTTACCTCATACCTGGTACGAGGACAATTAAATTAATAATTTGTTTGCTTAAACATCTGTGTTGACTGCAACTCTTAAGTATGCTGACTTTTTATTTTCTGTATCTCTAGATCCTAGAACACTTGACAAATAAATGGCTGGCATTTAATGAATACTTACTGAACAGCACTGAAGCACCTGCTTCCAAGAATAACTGCAGGTGTTACAATGACTGGGTAAAGCAGTAGAACAAAATGGTAGAATTAATTACTGGAGTGTTGGTTATAGCTGCCAGAGATGGGTATAACCAACCGTAGAAGACTGTCTCCAGTTCTACCATGGTAGCAGGATAACAGGGACAGGTTTTTCAAAAGACGCCTCCTACTTACTTCCTCTTCAGTAAACTTGTAAATTTCCCAACCTTCCAGTTAGGTGTGGTCATAAATCTAAGTTCTTGCCAATGAGATGTAAATGGAAGTCTTGTGTTGGACTTTCAAAAATGTTACTTTAAGGAAGGAGAATCAGCTGGAAGTAACACACCACCTTCTGCTTTTTTTTCCTGCCCCTTCCAAGATAACTTAGCACAAAATGGATGGAACTTCAGCAGCCATCCTACATGCTGAAGTCACCCTGATAATGGAAGATTAGTACTAGGATGATGAAGATAAGACCCTAAGTTTTTGATGATACTGACTCATAATAAATATGAGTCCTGGACCACTTACCTCCAGAATTTTTTAAATAAAGAAAGAAACTTTAAATACAAATAATTTCACATATCAGGACCTCAGTTCACCATTAAAAGGAGAGAAGTAATTATCTCTAAGGAACTTCCAGTTCCAAAACTCTCTACATACCTTAGCATATTAACTTAAGAGAAAAACCTAAAGTGTACTGGTATTATTAAGTCCTAGAAAATTCCTTAAAAAAGCAACTGCAATTTCTTTAGACACAAAGAAATGGTATCTTCCTCTTAACAGTAAAATTATGTTTTGTCACTACTGACTACAACTCATTAGGACATTTTGGTGCCTGCTCTTCTGGCAGCCTAAAATGCACTAAACCCCAACATTCAATTCAGTGGGCCCCTAAAATAGCTCTCACCTGCTATGTAACAGACTTTTTTTTAACTTCACAGCACTTATCATAAATTTTCAAGTGTATAATTACTTGTATTCTTTTGTTCAATGAATCTCCTACTATGGTGAAACCTCCAGAAGGAGGAGCAACACATCAGTGTTTTTCCCTCATTGTTTTATGTCCAGCCAGGCACAATGCCTAATACAGAGATGGAGTCTATATAAGTATTTGTTATATAGGCAAACAAACAAATGAATAAATGAAGTGGGCATTAAGGAATTACAGAGATGAAATGACAAAACATTTATACCCTTACCTCATTAAACACAGGATACATGACTGCATAGAGAGGCATAGAAACCATGGAAGTGGTCTCAGCTTCATTCTTCATCTCTTCCATTGTCATCCTCATTCAAAAGCCAACTACAGTAGAAAAGGCAGTGCTAAAATGCAGAGGAATCTTCATTCACTGCGGTCTTTCTTCTCTTTATTGTAATAAAAGAATACTGCACAAAACATATACTGTCCTGGATAAAGGAGAAGAAAGAACAGACATTTACTATATTAGAATTAAGAAAAAAAAAAAAGATGCTTAACATTTTCATTAAAACTATTTTGCAAATTGTTTATTGATTCCGTCACCTAAACAACAACAAAAACATAAGAAGCATCAAAGATTTAAGGCAAATTTTTAAACTGAGAAAATCCTACCAAATGTGATCTATTTGCAGAAAAATTTTTACTTAATTTTATTATTAATTTATCTAATATTATTTAAATTTGACCGGAATTTTTGGAATCTTTGTCCAAATCCGACACAAACACTAAGAAGAAAATGCACAGGCACTGGCAGTTTGGAAATAAAATATCAAGGATTCAACAATGTAATGAAATTTTGCCTTGAGGAGTTTAGGAAATAAGTTGCTTTGTATCCAATCCCTTTGCTAGGCTGAAAACTGAGCCTACTTATAAAATGAAAGAGTAATAGTAGTAACATACCTATATATTAAATGATATATATCAATATATATGTTAAACAAGAAGCCATCAATTTTGAGTAATTTCTATCATTTGCAAAGCATTTTCAGATTATAAACATTTTTCATATGCTTTTTGTCCTCCCAATAACTTACCTTACAGTAACTGTCATTCTAATTTTACAGATGAAAAAACTGACTTAGAAATGATAAATAATTTGCCCAAGATCAGACATGCAGAGGCTTAAGACTTGATCCCACTGGTATGAATCCAGGTTTGATACTCCCAAATCAGAAAGCAAAGTTTGAGGTTAAAGTCAAGAACCTCAGCTCATTTACCCAAGAAAATACCCAGAAATTATTCATTCACTGAATAAATGTATGTTTAACATCTGTAACATGCAAGATGCAGCAGAGGTGTAAAAGATATGGTCCTAATCAAAATTATCTGAGCCAGACTGTGGAAGACCTAATCTATGATAAAGGAGGCAAGAATATACATTGGACAAAAGACAGCCTCTTCAATAAGTGGTGCTGGGAAAACTGGACAGCTACATGTAAAACAATGAAACTAGAACACTTCCTAAAACCATGCACAAAAATAAACTCAAAATGGATTAAAGATCTGGATATAAGACCAGATACTATAAAACTCTTAGAGGAAAACATAGGCCAAACACTCTCTGACATAAATGATAGCAACATCTTCTCAGATCCATGTGTCAGAGTAAGGACAATAAAGAGAGAAATAAACCAATGGGACTTAATTAAACTTCAAAGTTTCTGC
>PVHT021183693.1:24236502-24279176 GCA_004024745.2 Catagonus wagneri
CTAAATGCCCATCAACAGAAGAGTGGATAGGGAAGATATGGTACATACACACAATGGAATGTTACTCAGCCATTAAAAGGAACGAATTACCAACATTTATAGCAACATGGATGGACTTAGAAATTATCATGCAAAGTGAAACCAGTCAGACAATTAGACAGCAACACCCAATGATACCGCTTACATGTGGAAACTAAAAAGAACCAATGAACCTTCTTACAGAACAGACAATGACTCACAGACTTTGGAAAACCTTGGTTTTTCAAATAAGACAATCTGGGGGGGTGGGGAGATGCACTGGGGGTTTGGGATACAAAATCTGTAAAATTGACTTGTGATGATTTATGCACACCTATAATTGAAATAAAATCCATTAAGAGAAAAAAATAAATAAATAAATAAATAAATAAATAAATAAACAAACAAACAGTATGAAGGCTTACAATCAAAGGTCAGTACTCGTAGCTTCAAAATGCCAATAACCTGTTCCACTTGAGAACTGCTCACTATTCTCCCATATCCCCTAACAGTGAAGGGGAACTCAACACCTACTCTGAAACAGTTAAGTCCTATTTCTGATAGTTCTAAACATGGAAAGTTTTTCCTGTTTCTGGCTTAAATCTGCTCTCTGACATCACAGAACCAAATAAATAAATAAAAAGAAGAAAAGGCCAATTCCTAAATTTTATTTGATAGGACAAGAGAAAATCATTACCTAATCAGAACACTTACAATTAAGCACACTGCGTGGGTCACAGCATTAAGGACAGAACAGAGGAACAGAAGGTAAAGGCAGAGAAAACTTAAGAGACCTAGTATATCTATATAAAAGATCAATAGGACCAGAGTAATAAGCAAGAGGAAGCAGGTAAATATCAATGGTGGCCCTGATGTTCCTCTTTGACTTCCTGGAAATATGCTCTTCTACACAGAAATAAACTATGAATACCTTTCACAATAAACTTGGAATAAAGAGGGGCTGAAATGCTGTGATAGAAGTCAAAATTAAAATGATGGATACTATGAGGATGCAGGTTTGATCCCTGGCGTTGCTCAGTAGGTTCAGGATCTGGCGCTGTAGTGAGCTTGGATCCCACGTTGCTAATGGCTGTGGCGTAGGCTGGTAGCTACAGCTTCGATTCAACCCCTAGCCTGGGAACCTCCATATGCCTCCGGTGCGGCCCTAAGCAAACAAACAAACAAAGGATACTGGATGTACAGTATAAATAGTAAAACAATGCGTCATTAGCTACCAAAAAAAGCAAGCAAAAAACAGCAGTACAGAACCAATATACATTAAGCCTGGTACTAAGCACAGAGCAGGGAACAAGGCAAGACCCTGTGGAGCTTATACTATAAAAGGAAAGACAGAAAATGAACAACTGTAAAAACCACACAAAAGAGAAGTCAGGATGCCTTTCTACTGTTCACCTTGTTGAACTAAAACTGGCAAAACAATTTAATATTTAAAAAGCCTTATTGAAATTGATTTTTAATCTCATATAAACACTAACTAAACTGGCCCCAACTTGTGAATATGTGTTCTGAAAAGTTCAGAAGTAAATCGGTTCTTTGGATCATTCTCCCATAGGAACAAAATTAAAATGTGATTAAGTGAGGAGTGGGTCAACCACCTGTGTAGCCTGTAATGTTGCTATAATATTGTCTTTCTAATGACAAGTAGTAGCTGATAGTACTATTAGGTTTGTTTTAGAGGCAAGAAATAGGGAGAGTGAGTTAATTTAAATCGTAACTATCTTAAGTGAAAATATCCTGACATAGTACAATACTACTTAAAAACAAAATTAAAAAAAAAATAATGCCAGTATTTAAAAGGGTGAAAATTAAGAGTTTGAGTAGGTTTAGTGGGGAAGATAGGCACATGGCAGCAGCAATTCTGAAAGTGACTCTGGCCATTTGACTGACCCCTTCAACTTCATCTGCCTTTAAATGTGCAGGAATAGGCACACATGTTCTGCCAATTTTAGTTCAAGTTAAAATGCGCTGTCATTCCCTCTACATGCTTCTTCATTTGAACCAATTCAATAGACAATCTGCAATTATTCCAAGCTATTCTAACTCTTATAGCCTTAGGAGTTTCCTCCCTGTACTATCCAACCAACCAACAGGAGCCTGCTCATTTAAAAACTATATTCGGGCTATGTCTCAAGGCTCAGAATCAGCATTTCCTGAAACAACCTCACTTTACGCCATCTGGGGCATGATAGAACCAAAGCTATTAACTCACAAATAAAATGAGTGAACAAATGGAAGTTCTTGATACTGACAGAGGCATTTCTTGATAGAAGCTTCCTAAGTAAAATCTACAGTTAAAAAACATTTGTAGGCAAGGCTATTTGTCTTGCTTTTTCTATAGTAAAATCTGGTACCTAGCCCCTTACATGGTCCTAAGTTCTTATAATTCCTTTAATTTTCCTCCCTAAAGAAGGGAAGTTTTATTTACTTGTGTTGGATCTTTAAACTGTCCATAATACTTAGCTGAAAGAAGTTTATTTTAATAGTAAAAACAACCTTTTTTCCAATACAGTGCAGTCAGCACAGTAGGTACACAGCAGACCTTAATAAACATTTGTTTAATGATAAGAGATGGCAATTTATAAGTCAAATTAGTTTTACTAATGCTTTTCAAATATTAAGCCTAGCAAAACAAAAACACAGGAATCTAATCAATTCTATTAACAGTCTGGACCCAATTACATTTATCAGTTTTTACTTATTTTTGCTTTCCCTAGCTCTTCCTATTACAGTAAGCTAAGAGAATATAAGGACCAAATAACCGCCAATAAAATCAGAATTTGAAAAGGAAATTTACATAAAAACCAAAGAAAATCAAAGGAAAATAAAACAGATTATAATTGCTAAACTCTCAATTTTATTAAGGTTGCTAGGATGTGATCCCATGGACATACTTAGCGTATAATTTAATAATTCACTAAATTCTCAAAGTGCAAGCATTTCCAACATCGTTAACCTTTGCTTTACATGTAAGCAAAATCCAAAAAGTTATCTGGCTTTAGCAGAAAGAAAACATTGTTTATGAGTAAGAGTGGGAGAATGCCACAGTTTGCATATGTCGGACGACCTAGGCCATCACGATCACTTCAGGGCCTATTAAAAACACAAATTCCTAAGACTACTCAATCAGAATTTCCAAGAGACAGTTAAGGAAGCTGTATTTTTAGCAGCCAACCCAGATGATTCTTGAGAACAGGACATGTTGGAAATCACTGATATGGAAAGAATAGTGGGGGGAGTCAGAAAAACTAGCTGCTAAGGCCAGTCTCAAAGACACAGGTAAATTAAGTCTAACTCAGCACCTGAGACAGGGTTTTGGTCCTGACTTTGTAGAAATTTCACTCAATCACTGGTCTTGTACCCTCATCAGAAACAGAATGGGAGTAAAAGTTATATCATCTTAAAGGCCAGGATACTCTAAAATTCAGCGATTATAAAACTTTATTACTGGTATCTACTATAGGTTCCAAAGTAATCTCATGGGAAATTTTAAAGAAAAGAAAAAGATCTCATCAGATCATAAAGGTTTAGAGGAGGAAGCCAGGAAAAAAGGCTGGCAGAGGAACAGGGTTAAGTAAAAGATCCTACTTAGACCAAAATGAGCTTGGAATTACCTACATTTCCCTCCTTCCTCTGTAAGTTACTTTTCCTATAATTCAAGGTCCTCCATTCTACAGTTTTCCCTGAATGTGAACTACTGTCAGTCTAGTATTGATAGAATTTTGCACTTAGGGACATCTAGAAACAGTCTCTCTCTCTCTTTTTGCCTTCATCTGGGGCCACACCCGCGGCATATGGAGGTTCCCAGGCTACGGGTCTAACAGAAGCTGTAGGCGCCAGGCTTCGCCACAGCCACAGCAACGCGGGATCCGAGCTGCGTCTGCAACACCACAGCTCACAGCAACGCCGGATTCTTAACCCACTGAGCAAGGCCGGGGATCGAACCCGCAACCTCATGGTTCCTAGTCGGATTCATTAACCACTGAGCCACGAAGGGAACTCCTAGAAACAATCTCTTCTTAATGGTAAATATAATGTATTGCATTTTGCCACTGTATTTGCTTACACATATCAAATTTTTTTCTAGGCTTCTCCCAAATAATAACTGAACAATTTGTACAGAGATATGTGAAAACAGCGTAAGAATTAAGGTATGAAAATGTGGACCCAAATTATGGTACCATCATTATAAACCATTTTGGCTCCCTCCCTTTTTTTTATTGGCTGCCTCTGAGGCATGTGGAACTTCTTGGGCCAGGGGTGGAATACGCTCCACAGCCACAGGAGTGACAACACCAGACCCTTAACAGCTAAGCCACCAGGGAACTCTAAAGCCACCCTGTCTCCAAGTTAAGTCACTTTACCTCTCTATGCTTTAGTTTCTTCTTTAAAATGGACCAAAATTG
Organism: Catagonus wagneri; assembly: GCA_004024745.2. Taxonomy (NCBI): domain Eukaryota; kingdom Metazoa; phylum Chordata; class Mammalia; order Artiodactyla; family Tayassuidae; genus Catagonus; species Catagonus wagneri. The sequence goes on from PVHT021183693.1 coordinate 24,240,945, forward strand.
AGCTGTACACTTGAAAGAAATATAATTAGACTAAAAGATGAGGTAATTTCTAAATATAACCACAGAGCCTCTATATTAAATGACTTTAATTCACTAAGTTATTAAAAAGCACTGTATTTCTGTACTTTTAAATATTCAAAGAAAGTGAACATTTCACAAAGAATTATCACTTCACTGGAAGATCTAACCTCAGTCAAAATTGTAAAGGCACTTTCTTTGTTATACCAGAATTTCCAGGAATCTGATACAAACAACGGGTATTTTGTTTTTGCTTTTTTTTTTGTTTTGTATTTTTAGGGCTGCATCCTTGGCATATGGCATATGGAAGTTCCCAAGCTAGGGGTCGAATTGAAGCTGCAGCTGCCAGCCTACTCCACAGCCACAGCAACACAGGATCTGAGCCCTGTCTGCAATCTACACCACAGCTCACGGCAATGCCGGATCCTTATCCCAATGAGTGAGGCCAGGGATCAAACCCGAGTCCTCATGGAGACTAATCGGGTTAGTAACCCCACAGAGCCACAACAGGAACTCTGTGACAACTGGTGTTTTTAAAAACAAGATAAAAAAGATATAATCTTCAATCTCTGTAAAAATGATTCACCAAATAAGCATTTGCTGAGTTATTAAGAAGTAACAGAGGTTCTAACCAAAACACCATCTGAAAGTTAAGATGCTTTTAAAAAGAGATTAACACTGGTGAATTATAGCACAATGACCCATGAAGGAAAAAAAAAAAGCTTAAATATTAAAATTTAGCAATTTAACTCCATTTACCTTACCATTTTTTGTTAAACTCTGTATCTGTCAGAGATTAGGTATTCCTTAACAAATAAGGAGACTTGGTTCTAAACATACATCTATAAATCAGTCATTTAAAACTTGTAAGTTAGGGAGTTTCCCTTGTGGCTCAGTGGGTTATGAACCTGACTAGTATCCATGAGGATGAGGGTTCAGTCCCTGGCCTCACTCAGTGGGTTAAGGATCTGGTGTTGCTGTGAACTGTGGTGTAGGTCACAGATTTGGCTTGTATCCCATGTTGCTGTGGCTGTGGCATAGGCCGGCAGCTGCCCTAGTCTGAGAACTTCGATACTGCAGGCACAGCCCTAAAAAAAAAAAAAAAGCAAAAATAAAAATAAAAACAAAAAATTAAAAAAAATAAAAAAAACCCCAAAACACAGAACTAAAAAAATAAATAAATAAAACTTAGTTAATTTTTCTATAGAGGGTTAAATGAAGGCTCTAAGAAATAACCTCAAGGAAATCAGGAATAGCACTGTTTGAATTAAACAGTGCTTTATCCAGTTTCATTTATTCAAGGTCAACCATGCTCCAAAAATATGAAATGGAAAATTCCAGAAATAAACAATTCATAAACTTTAAACTGCTCACCATTCTGAGCAGCATGATGTAATCTCGCACCCTCCAGCCTGAGATCCCCAACTATAGATATCATCTGCTCCTGACATTCAATTATTGACATCATCATGGCTTGATGATCCAGTATCAGCAGAAGCAGATGATCCTCCTTTTGATGTATCATCATAAGGTCAATAGCAGCCCAACACTACATCACAATGCCTATGTCATTCACCTCACTTCATCTTATCACTCAGGCATTTTGTCATGTGACATCATCAAAGAAGGTTAAGTATAGTACAATTAGATATTAAGAGAGATCACATTCACATAACTTTATTACAGTACATTGTTATAATTGCTCTATTTTACTATAAAGGATTGTTTTTAAGTTCTTATTAATTTATAAACTCAACTTTACAAAAGATATGAATGTGTGGGGAAAAAAAACATTGTATATAGATGGGGTGGTACTATCTGGGGTTTCCAGCATCCATTAGGGGTCTTGGAACCTATCCGCACAAATAAGTGCACACTACTGTACCTAGTCAACACTGACAGAACTGCCATTAAAGAGGTGAGTAACAGGTATAGTGATTCTACAACTGCTAGTACTGCTTGGATGCAGTCCTGGATCTACCACTTACTAGTTGTGACACTTGAGGCAAGTTTTCTAACTTACCTGCTACAGTTTCCTCATCTATGAAATGAGAATAACACAGTATCTGTCTCTTAAGGTTGTGAAGATTAAACAAGTTATTACAAAGTGGTTAAAACAGTACATGGCACATAGTAATTATTTAATATTAGCAATTATGATTAAGTACATTTTAATCTAGGATGATAAGATCTCTTTCTAGAAGTCAGGTCCTCTGTACAATCATCTGGCCAGGGGAGTCAAGGACTCTTGAAAACCAAATCAATGGGGGAAGATAAATGATTATAAACTTCTTTAAAACAATAGTACTCTTTGTTTTTTAAATAAATTTATCAAATCCTAAATATGATAAAACACATGAAACTGTTCACTTATCTAATAAATTTACTAATAACTACTGGTCTACCAGCTCCTCCTCTCACAGGAGCCCTTAAACACCTCTTCACAATTTGAAAACCACTCTCTAGGACAATCACTACACAAGCATTATGAACAAAGCATTATGAGAACAAAGGTGAGCAGTCTCAATAATAAGGGTAAAGGCTGGCAAAAAAATATCTGGACCCAGATTTTTTCCATAACTCAGATAGTTCCAGATCTCAATCTCTGACCAGTAAATTTATCTATAATGTTGTCACATGCTTAAGCACTTTTGAAATCTAAATGTTAAGACCCTAAAATTTTAAAGCAAAAGCAGTCATTACTATTTATTACTACATATTATCTAGTCCAGTCTCTAAATATCAAAATTTAGAAATAAAAGTCCACAGAAATTCACACTAAGAAACTAAATGGCAATAGATATTTTAAACAAATATGCTACTGAACTACTACAACCTATTTACAGGACATGTTAGTTTGCCAAACTAACATGGTTATTTAGTTTCTAGGTTCACCTGCCCTGCTCTCTGTGTCCTCCACAGATCACTCAGCTGAGAGCCCAGAACCCAAGACTCCACATAGTGTTCAGAGACTGAAGCCAGCGGGATAGTGGCTCTGATTCAAGGTGGCCCCAGGGTACTCAGCAACACAAGTTTGTGGATGTTCCATTTGGTGCTGCTGAGATCTCTGAATCACTCACTTAAAACTTACCTACATCATGTCAGCGGAAGACTTGCATATTTTGCGTAGTTTTTAAATACCAAAATCATAAAACAGACAAGTAATTAAGTTTTTCTACATACAGATGGATAACATAGAGCAGTAGGTAAGTGATTAGATTTGAAACAAAAATCTAAGTTTATATTTTGCTCCAGGGGGTAAATCATTTAAATTACTTAATCTCTTTCTAAACTTAGTGAGATAGGACTGGAAATACTGATTGAGGTGCTCATCTCACAGGGTTATTAAGACTACAAAATTCATGTACTTATTACAGTGTCTGACACACAATAAACAATTCATATTATTGGTTATTGATATTTTATCCAAGATTCTATGAACCTGACATAGCATCAGGACTGGAACTAGGGTGAAGCAAACCAGATGCCCAGAGCACAAAATTTAGCTCTTACTTGCATGACTTTGAATGAGTGTCTCCTTAAATTTTATCCCTAGACCCTTCACTTGCCTAACCCTAGTTCTGCCCCTGCATAGCACACACAAGGTTAGCCTAATACTGGTATCACAATGCCATAAAGGCCACTTCTATAGCATATTTTTAAAAGCTTTTCTCTTCTAACGGCCAAAATGGAGGCATAAATAAATTACTTGGGCCACCCAAAAAGTTACATATTATCATCCAAAGCAAATTAATAGTTTAGGAATACTTAAAAGAATGTGATCATCAAACATATTTTGAAACTATTTTCCAAGCTTGTGTTAAAATTACTTTTTATTCTCTAAAGTACGTGGGTCAGTTTGATAAAGAAAGATGTGGCCCAGAAGCAGGCTGGGTAGCAGAGTGAAATCAAGATGTAACCAAAGACTTTCTCAAGATAATCCATAAAGGGGGATAATCTATATAGGATAACCAAAAGATAATAGAATCAAAAGGCTGCTACCTCTGAATTAACTGATGGGAAATGGGAACAGTAAAAATAGCAACAACTAGCTTCTAAGCTATTCCTGCACAACAGGGTCGGGGAAGAAATACCCATCTCTTTAGTTGTGAAAATTCTCAATTTTTTTTTTCCTATTTGAATGCCTAAAGTTTTGTTAAATTCTGGTCTGAACAAAATTTAAATGAAAACATTTGCTGGAAGGCAGGAAACAAAACTGTCCCCTTGAATGTGTTCATCTTTTGCCCATAAAGTTTCTAACCTAGTAGTTCATGAATTAATTATTGCCAAACTGAACAGTTATTTAGGCTTAACTGAGGTACATTTTTGTATTTTCCTTTTTAGTAGTAACTGTGACATTTTAATTTCTGCAATATAATGCTGAAGCTTTCCTTTAAAACCCCTCAGAAATTCAATTAAGCTCTCAATCTGTCCCTACGTTTTCTACTCTTGAAAGTATAACGGGAGGAGTCTGTACCACATGGGTCTGGCTTACCTGTTCTATAACACTTATAACCGTAGATATCTACTATTTAACTTAATGACTCCTTATCGCCTAAGGTCCTTTACAGTATGCAATGAGTATTTTCTTTACCTTACCAAATTTCCTTGCACCAAAATACTGCCACAAGGCACTTAAATGTTGATAAAATAATTAGCTCCAGATAATAAATGGACTCTGGCTCATTTGTTTAACAGTAGGCGTGAATAACAACAAGCTCTATCTTGATGATGACATTTAACTTCACCTTTAGCTTGGGACAGATCTCAAACAGAAATGCTATTAGTCCCAAGAAGAAATGAGGGAGAGAGAATGGTATCTACTTATACTGAACATGTAATTCCTCCCATAACCTTCACTTGCAAAACTGTAATTCATTTTTCAAAGAAGCATACCAAAATTAAGGTAGAACTTCAGAACTCTCAAGTTTTGATAATATTGCCAAAATATCAATTTTATTATGGACAAAGGCATCTGTAAGCATCCACTTCTGAATAAAAGATGACGGTACTATTCTGAATCCTTTGGAATTAAATGAGAAAGCCTTGCAGCAATGTGAACTGGTAGAGGGAGCAGCTGCAGTCTTGAGGCCAGGTCTGACCCATTTACTATTCCCAACTGCCTTTGGTTGCAGCAACCTTAGGAAGTCTAAGGCGGCAACAGGGGTGTTACATCTTAGGATTTTGTCCTTTCTCAACTCCAAACTCCAATGGTGTTCCAGTTGATACTAAATAAAGACACAATGGTGATTAAGGCAGGAGGGGAATGTTTCAGTGTCAGGGACCAGAAGGTAATTTGGAGAAACTATCAATTCTTTGCTCTTCCAATCAACTCTAATCCAAAATTACCAAATGAATTAATGCATGGGCAATTACTTAATATACCAGAAAGGTCTTTCCATCCCCTACTAGCCACTAAATTACAAACACTGTAGAGAAGTTTTATTCCTTTCTCAATTTCCTAGTACTCTGTGTAGTCAAAGTCAGCAGCAGTGTTGGAAATGTGACGATGAAGTCAGATACAGTCCATGCCCTTGAGGGTGTGCAGTTTTTCAAGGAAGAGAGACAATAAAGAAATACATGTCAAGCTGCCACTTCACATAACTCCAGGGAGCATACCTATATCGTACTATACATACACTTAACCAATACAAATTCGATGGGCATGCTTAACATTTCTTATTGAAGAAAACAAACAAACAAACAAAAAAAAAAGCTCCTGAAACAAGCAGGTGATAATAATTTCATTACATGCAATAAGCTCCAGAATGAAAGAGATATAAGACACGGATCTGCTACCCACCGTCACCAGAATTAAGAGTCACAGCTGCCTCTCACTATGGGCAGCTACCCACACTGTGATTCCTGTATTATAATGTACATATTCCAAGATGATCTTTGAATAACAAGTCAAATCTATTCCAATACTAGATGAAAAATGAGCTGTGTTGTATAAGTAATTTTTGCCTGCCACACTAGCCTTAACATCTAAGATAAAATTTCTCTGTGATTGCAACTCTAAATCTAACTGCCCTCCAATAGCGCTCAATTAAAAATATGGTCTCAAGTGGGCCAGCAAGGATTCAAGGCCTAATTTTAAGCAATAAGTGGTTGTGAGACCTTGGGAAGTTACCTAACCTCCCAGTACTTTAGTTTTCTCATTCACTGATTCATTCATTCATTCATTCATTTTCAGGTATATGGAGGTTCCCAGGCTAGGGGTCAAATTGGAGCTACAGCTGCCAGCCTACACCATAGCCACAGCAATGCCCACAGCCACTGCAATGCTGGATCCAAGCTGCATTTGCAACCTATACCACAGCTCACAGCAACACCGGATCCTTAACCCACTGAGCGAGGCCAGGGATGGAACCTGCAACATCCTGGTTCCTAGTTGGATTTGTTTCCACTGTGCCACAACAGGAATTCCAAGTTTTCTCATTTAAATTGGGGATAATAGGGCATTCCCATAGTGGCGCAGCAGAAACGAATCTGACCAGCAACCACGAGGTTGCGGGTTCGATCCCTGGCCTCGCTCTCCTAGCGTGGGAACCTCCATATGCCACAGGTGTGGCCCTAACACAAATAAAGACCAAAAAAAAAAAAAAATGGGGATAATAGTTCCTCTGCATCATAAAGTTGGGACAAAGATAATTTAAGGTAATTTTACACGACTTATATTCAATAAATATTTGATAAATGAATGAACCAAAGTATCATTATTATGCATCTAACTTACCTCTGGTAAACTTATTTCCAGGGGCTGGTCTGAGTGAACAGCAGGACTACCACTTAATATGTTCCACTGCTGCTATCTAATAATTCTTAAGCTTGCTGATAAAAATCTTTCCTTTTTTTTTTTAAATAGTAACACTTGTGTCTAGGCAACTGAGACTGATTGAATAGATTCATTTCACTTTTGAGGTGCTTAAAAAAAGATTATGCATACCAAAAATATGAGTGACCTTGAAAAATAAGACTGTAATATTACACTATAACTGAGATGCAATTAATTGTGTAACTAAAACGAGAGAGCTGAATTCTTCATCTTCATATAGACAAAAATGGGCCACAAAACTACACTGTTTACCTTTCTGCAAATAAATTATTTCCAGTTGCTACAATAAAGGTTTTTCCACTTTTTACATTGTGTGTATATTGCTAAAACAAAAATCTCTAAAGATTGCAACTTTCTATATTTCAAATGCAGTAATATACACCATCAATCACATTAACTTCTAAATCACTTCTGCAGTTTATTTTATGAAGAAAAAATTGTTTATCATGTTTTTAGCTTAAATTTCTCAATAATATTATCAATCATATCAACCTTAATAATCCAACATGATATAAGAAGTAGCACTTCAGTTTTATCCTTCACATATTGGTATGCTAGGTCAATGTGAATTTTTTATATAAGATTCAAATAACATAGGGAATGACTTTTTAAAAAGTAAGTTTCAGACTTATCAAGACTTATATTTTACAATAAAAACTAGGAGCGTTACTAAGTTTTAAAGCCCAATATACGCAATCACTGTTGAAAATACCTTGTTGGAGAGTGAACTGATAAATTTATCAAGTCATATAAGGCTATAGCCACTCAGAACTGTCCAATTTATTCTATGCCATTATGACAGCACTGTGAAGGATTAGAGAATTTGTTTTCAGAACCAAAACCTAACACAATTTATTTCTGAAATTCAGTTTGCATGTTTTGAAAATAATATTTTTACTCTGATAATTGTCTAAGTTTAAAGCAAACAAGACATTACCTTAGGACCCACTGAAATATTAAAAATTTCATGAAGCTTAAACTATAAGAAAAAGCATGAATTTTGTTAAGGACAAAATGAAATAACACTAGGGAGGAATAGAATCCATTGAAAGTTAGTTTCTTCCATGTCTATATTTTGTTAGAATGAACGTTGCCTGCAAAAGCAGGATTGTGATAAGGTCTCCAAAATGCTCTGTTACACAGAAATTCTGCTGTAATAGAAAATGACTGCTTTGCCATTTCCACATAGGAAACTACCTGGATTTTACAGACCCTCAAAAAAGAACAAACATCTTCCTACAATTTATATTAAACTTGTGTCAATAATTCCTTTTTCTCCAAGGGTAGGAAACATTTCTCTTTTATTCATTTCTGTATTTCTGTCACTAGCACAGTGCTAGAGACACTGTGCATGAATGAACTTATTCAATCATTTGCTCATAAATTCAGCAAATAATTACTGAGCACTTACTTTGTGTCAGATACTGTTTAGGTAGTGAGCTAAGTAAGGCACATGGCAAATCAGAAGGCGCTGCCCAGGTAGTTTAGGGTCTAATGAGGGAGACAGACATTTACCAAAGAAACACAGAAATAATTAAACTGTTATTGTGATGATGCTACAAAGATGTACAAGGTAGGGAGATGATATAGTAGTATCTTACTCTAGTCTGGGGAACGAGGGGTCAAGGGTCAGGGAAGGTTCCCCTGAGGAATGACACTTAAACTGATACTTGAAAATTAATTAGGAGTTGGCCAGACTTGGAAGAGTGGTGGGGGGCAATCCGGGCAGGAGGATGGATCATGTATATAAGGCCCCCAAGTCAAGAGTTTTTGTAGGTAGTAAATGAAAGACACAGTAAAGGAGAAAGGTTGGGGATGAAGATGGAAAGCTAGATAGGAGACAAAAGATAAATTGTGAGCATTAAACAGAGTAAGAGGATAATAGTACTTAAGTATTTTAAGTCATTTTAAGTCTTTTTCTCATGTAAAATAAATAATCTAAACCTGAGTCTTTATTACACAGTAAAGACTTTATTATAGTAAAGATCTATAGCCATAAAACCTGGATTATGTCTTGGTCCCACCAAGTTACTACTTACATTACCTTGCACTTAACCAATATGAAACTCTTTACTCTCTTTGTAAACAGAATCTCAATTATTTTACCTACTAGGAACACAATGATGATCATCCTGTTCTTAAAGATCTTAGGTCTTTAAAGATGCTTGTATATGGGACACATCCCAAGCCCTGTACGAGATGATATGCAAAAGCTGACACAGGGCTCCTACAACCCAAAATAGGAACACATGTGGACACTGGTGAACTGCAATTACTATAAAAATACAAAGGTACACATCATTTTGTGAATCCTAAATTATTCAATGCACTGAGATCCAAAATGACCACTGTACTCCAGCATGTGAACCGAAAGAAGATAAATACAATAGAAACATTATTCCACCATTCCATCACTCACCATTCACCACAGGTGAGCTATCAAAACTACAAGGGACCTCAGAGATGAAGAGAAGTTAGTGGTAGAATTAACCAAGGACACATACCAGACAAACTGTCTTATATTAATTTTACTGATTTCAAAATTTTCCTGACTTTTGGTTCAAAAGCTCGTTCCACAAGCTCCCATCTGTATGCCAAAAGTTAGAACTCATTTATCACTTCCCCCAACAAAAAACAAATGCCTACACCGCCATATAAAGAATACATTAACATTCTTGCTTTACTATCACTGACTCATGTTCAGTTTATGGTCTACTTAAACTACCGCACCCTTCTAACACAGCACTGAGCCAGTTATCCCCACATGATTTTCCATTTGTTTAGTTTGCCTTCCTTCCTTGTGTACTGCATTACTTACTCATGGTGCTAACTGTTCCTGGTTTTACTTCATTCTATAGTATCACACCTCTTTTCTAATTTTAAGTCATATTAACTTTCAGAACATCTTCACTTCAATCATAGGGAAATGTATTAGTACTTCTGATCCTAGAAAGTGTCTTTGGATTCACAAGTTAAACACATTGTGTATAAGTTAAATAAACGCAGAGTATATTTAATTTGCAACATATTTCAATTGCTAGCTATACAACAGTAAACTATGATGGATTACCTGCTATCAATAGATACCTGATTCTTAGATATAAACTTATGAACAAATCTTGATGTCAATGAATATAATCCTGAAATTCTATTAAAGAACTGTCTAACAGTAATATTTAGGAACTATAACTGTAACTGGTCCTAACAGTTATAAAGGATAGACTGGAACAAGCACACTGCTTTCTGCTCAATATAAAACACAAATGTCCTATTTTTTCATTCTTTAATGTAAAACAAGGATGAGTTAAAAGTCCCAGCTGATGCTAAGAAAATTAAAATACACAAGTGCCTGGTGTTATTACACACACACGCACACACAGAGTCAAGAAAATGAGGGGAAAATCAAATAAAATCAACACAACAAAATGTGATATTACCTCCAAAAAAAGCACTGTATCTTCTTTCCTAGTAATGAGCTCACTAAACTCTTTCGCAGTGCTGTATTATTTGAAAAAAATGTAAAATAAGTTTCATGAAAGAATTCCAACCCTATCGTTCTCAGCTGAGAGTGAAAACAGAGTAAAAACAGTCCTATGGTAGGAAGGGAAAGGAGTGTCTTTCACCTGTAGGGATGAGACATATTGTTATCTGACTGTCCCCTATCCCATTACCTCCCCCTTTAAAATGGCAGCAGTCATTTTACAAACCTCTAAAAAAAAAAACAACAAACAAACAGTTAAGCTGAAACTGATTCTCCTGATTTTTCTAAAAGGTTAGAGTGCATGCTTTTTTTTATTGAGGAATTTCTCCCCAGCTCAAAAAATAAAAAACAAACAAAAAACCTTCTTCACCTCACAGATAGCTTCTTAAAAATACCTAAAGTGCATTACTTTGCAACTTCCTCCACCCTCTTCAAAAAACACAAGCTCCCTACACTTTTCGGTCTGGTGCGGTGGCTCTGATTCAGAAGCTGGATTACAACTGGATTAGGTTCAGAAGATCAGTCCCTACTTGTGCGTCCTTGGGCACGTCATTTATCCCCTCAGTTTCCTCATTAGCACTGTTAATGCCCTTTGAAAACAGTAAAGGTGTAATAGAGTTAATCTTTTCTATATGGGGCAAAATTACCTCCTTAGAGGGACCACATCATGAAACTCGCCTGAATCAGTAGATCTCCGTCAACAGTTGACTCTTCCTTCTACACTTCTCTTCTTCCCTCGAAGGGCATAACCCGAGTCACCTCAAAAGCAGACCCCAAGCGCCCCTTCCTCCCTCTGCTCTTTTCCCTATCCTACTTCTAAAGCAGGGGGAAAAGAGCACCCTTACCTCCGCACCCCAAGCCACACCTTCAGAGGACCCCACCCCAAGCACATCCGCCTTCTCCCTTCTCCGGGGGGCACCAGAGGCCAACTTCGCCCTTCCCTCCCGCCCCCACCTAGAGAAGACTTCCTGGAGGCGCTCAGGCTCAAGCAGGGCAGGCGGCATTTACAAACCCGCTTTACGCCACTCGCGTAGGGTAACCTCGCTTACGCCCATAGGGCCCCGTTCCCAGCCCCGTCCGCTCCGCCTGCCAGAACCAAGCCCAAGGGCCTCAGCCACGGCCCCTGTGTGACCCTAGACCTCTTCTGCTCCGCTCGGGGATACGGGGACTGGGACAGAACAACCTCACCTCACCGGCAACTGAGGCACTGACTTCACTTCCCACCTTTGGAGCCCTCTTCAACTCCCGGATCAATTCACTCCGGCGACGCCGGAAGGACCCGAGAGGAACCAGGCGTTGTCCGGAATCCTGCCCAGCCGGAGTCCTGCCCAGCCGGAGTCACGCAGGGACTTGTGGGGACTCGTAGTCCCACTCGCCGGCTTCGTCGGCAATTTTCTCACAAAAAAGACTACAACTCCCGTCAGGCCTTGCGGTAGAGCCTAAGGTGATGGGTGGGGACAGTTTCAGCCAATAGTAGGAGAGTTCCCTGCCTTTGCTGGAGGAGGTGAGAAGAAGAGAGAGGGTGAAGTGAAAGAAGAGGAAGGGAGGGCTCAGCTCTCACCTGCGCCAATCAGAATGCAGGGTCGGCCCCACAGGCGACTCACCCATTGTGGGGGCGGGCTAGCAGAGCCCAGGAAGGAACGGGGGCGGGGGAAGAGCTCCGAGTGGGGAACATGCAACGGCTGAGCTGTGGAAGCTGAGAGGAAGCCGCGGGGGGATCGCCAGGGTGGAGCGAGGGTGCGATGTGGGGATGCGCCCTGGCCAGAGGAGCAGTTTCCCCCAGAGCGGCCAAGAACCAGGCACACCGGGCGGCCAGACCTGCGGGTCAGTCAGGGATAGGTTGAGCCCGGGCTCCTCGCGTGGGTGCCGGGACGGGGCGGGAAGCTGTGCCAGGTGTCAAGCCATTAAGTGAAGGGAGAAGGATTCCCGGGGAAGGAAAGCGGCAGGACAGCTGCAGAAGTGCGGGCAGCGCGAAGGTAGTAGGGCAGCAGCTTCCCGCCGCCTCCAGCCGGGCAGCAGCCGGAACAGCCGGGGGAGGAGCAACAGCTGCTGAATTCGCCAACTAGAGGTGGGGGAGGCGGAGCTTGGGTCCCTGTAGCCGCCGAAGGCGCAGCCTGGACTGTAGTTTCCCGGGAGAGAGGAGAGCAGGAACAGGAGCGGAGCGCAGTCCACGGAGCCTCAGCTCCAGCATCCCGCCAGGGGTTGCAGGTGTGTGGGAGGTAAGCGTGGGTGCCTCTTCTGGGCGTCTGCTCTGCCTGGGAGAAAACGTCTCCCAATAGGACTCGGGTTAGAAAATTGGTGCAAACCCTTTTGGGTGAAAGATGTACGTTTTGGGACTTTGAGAGGATTAAAAGCAAAAGGTGGTTTGACTCTGTGTATAAAGGGCGTGGTTGGTGTTTTTGGTTTGAGTTGTACCATTAAAACTGTTCTGGGAGGTTTTGAGATTGAAGAAACCCTGCTAATTGAGGACCAGGATGATATTTGGATAGGTGCGTAGCTTGTAAAAAACCAAAAAAAAATGTCATTGATATAAAATTACTTCAGAACTCTTTCACTAGGAAAAGAACTTTGCATTCTTCTTCGCTATACCCCGTACATTGTTTTATCAGATTGTCCTGCTACCGACCTGTTTTCCAGGGCGGTTATACTGCAGGTTCCTAGAATTGAAGGAGATCTCTGTTAAAGAAGCAGATATCGTCAGGAATAATCAAGACGACGGAACCTAGCAGAAGTATAACTTTTGCCAGCGATAATGTAGAAATGTGTTTTAATAAAGGGGTACTTAGCTTTCCATCTAGTGGCTCTAGAATATCCGAACAAAGACCAGGACTCAGCCTACAGTGGGAACATATGGTGTATGTACTTCATTGCTACTCCTTATTCTCTCATTTGTGTCTGGTGATATTTGTACATTAAAAAAAAAAAAAGTACAAGAAAAGCTGCAAGGATCTTTTCTATTTAGAGAGTATGTGCTAAATGATTTCCTTTATAGTATATGTTACGATGGGTTCAGACTTGAAACACATGCAGTAGTAGCAGAATAATAGTTTATTCTCGGTATTAAAACGTGTGATTTCTTTGAATATAATTAAATACCTATAGATGAAAATATGTTTTAATATTAGGTAAATATTTTTTTGTGTAACTTTGTGTAACTATGACAAAATTATAGTCTTTTCTTTTTAGAAGTCTGAAAAGCTATTTGCCTAGTTTATTTTCTTTTTCTTTTTGTTAAAGAGGTTCCCCAGATTATGGCTTTTAATCATAGTAGCATATTGCAGCACATTTTGCTCTGAAATGCTTTCATTGTGACAGTTGTATATTTCAGAGTCTGCCTGAACATGTTAATCTGGGTTTCTTTGAACTAGGGTCAATAAAATGGAGTAATTACCATCTTTTTTTTGTTTGTTTTTGTGTTTGCGGATTTGCTCATGACTTTTGGATTTTATTTCTGTAATGCGCACAGAATTCCTTTTTGAAAAGAAATGGCTGGAAAGAATTCTCTTCATAGCTTAAAGTTCAATCCTACTGAGTGCTACTACTGATAAAACCTAGTGACTTGTCAGTGTATGTACTCCAACACCACCTCCCGTGTTCTCACACACCAGAGAAATATATAAAGGGACAGTACAGACCTTAGAAAAACAGGAGCTTTTGGATTGTCCTCAGGTAGATCAGGTAAGTATTAGAAGCAGTAAAGAGTTTAAGAAAGGAAAAAGCAACAGTAGCCACTAAACTTGGAAGCCATGGTAAGGATTTGCTACATCACAAGAGAGTTTCTTAATCCAGGTAGTTGATATGACCCCGTGAAAGTGATTTTAGGGGTGGGGGGAATGGGTACTAGGGTGTAGTTAGGCTTGGAAAAGATTGTTTTTGCTGTTATTCCTGATTATGTAGATTGTCATGAATCAGAGTCTTAGATTCTCTCTCAGGCTCTGTTATTGATTCATTTTATGAAATTGAATACTTGCTGTCACTGGGTTATTTTCCCCATGTAATACTACTACTACTACTAATAGTAATTAATAATAATACTGGCAATGAAGTTCTATCAGAGCCTGTATCAAAAGATATTTTTTTGAAAGGACTTGGCTGAGAATCAGTTAATAATCAAGTAAATAAGATAGAAAATAGATATCAAAACAGTTGAAATTCAGATATACTTTGGATCCCAACTGTTCAAGGTCTGCTTTGAAGTATCAAAAACGGTAGAATCTCACTAAATTAATGAGTCTGTGGTATTAAAGTACTGGATTTTTCACCTGTTTATAAGATTTGGATCTTTTTTATTGTGTCAGTGAAAGAGACTGGGTTCCTATGTCGTTTGGGAGAAAGCAAATCATGTTTTTTTAAGGAAGAAAATCATTTGGCAATATGTGGCACTTGAGTGTTTGTTACCTTGAACTCTTGACACATTTCAAATTGTTCACATTAAATCTCATATAATCTGACGACTTCTTGTATGTGACCGGTGTTGAGAAGGTTCATCAGATGAGTTTATAATTTTATGTGAAGGACTATCTTGTTTAAAGCATGTAATTCTGCTCTTGATTTTTACTATTTGTGTATGACTATCAGAGTATATATGTGATGAGAAAGAAAAACCAGTGGAGTGCAGAATGTCTCTTGAGTGGAAGATGCTCATGGAATTAATGTCCTTTAGCCTAAAAACTTGGTTACTTTCAAATTACAATATACTGTGGACTTTTTTTTTTAATTTAAAATTCTAACTCTAAGCCTGTTGTGTAAAAATAATTGAGTAGCATGGATTTCTCATTCTAACAAGAGGATTTACTGAGGCATGCAGCACAAAAGAGCGAGATTTAAAGGTTCAGGATCAAATGGTTTTGGTGCAGAGGGGGAGATGGCGTACAAGGGGGGAACGACATGAAGAAAACTGTTTGAGAAACATACCCTTAGCAAGAAAGAAAAGAGATTTGATCTTTTTTGTTGTTGTCACTGAATGCTTGTAAAGGATTTCATGACCTCCCCCCCCTCCCCGTTATTAATTTCTGGAGGCCTATACCCATAGTGGGAGACAGTACTTTCCTATATTGTCATTTTAGGTGGAGTCAGACTGACATTAATTTATTACGTTTTGAATAATCATGGGTGATTGAAGCAAAACAGAAAAGATCCTTCATGGATACGTTCACTTTTAAGTGAAACAGTATTATTTGGACATAATTTTAAAAAGTAAAAACTAATATTTCCCCTCTTAATAACAGAGATACTTGAATCAGACACTAAATATGACCAAGAACCCCCACTTCCCCCACCTTTTAAAGCAAACTCGTAAGATTAAACACTGCTTTGGGGATCAAGGTTAATTGTTATACAAAGGTAAAAATTTGTTTTTGTTTTATTTTCAGTCTTACATCTAATGTTTTCAGAATTTAGTCCTTAAAATTTGGTTCAGTGTGTTTTAAGTAGCAATTATTTGCTCCTGGAGACTGTACACATCTTTCCCATCTCCTGCTTGTTCTCAGCACCTTATATCATGTTCAGCCTCAGGAAGTTGTCCTATAACCACTTACTGAATTAGAACTGTTGACCAATACTTTTTTACTATTGTATGCATTGAGACATCTTACACGTCAGAGTTGGTTGACCTCAGAGGATAATTATTATACATTAGGCCTTCTGAGAATGTCTTTGTGCTAGTTAGCCTTAGCAAAAATGTTACTTGAGCCCAGTTTCATTCAGACTGTGTAGGCTGTAGAGATTAACCTACAACTCTTGTGTGCCATTTCTAAATTCATCCCAGAGACAGGGAATTGTGGGTAAGGAAAAGGACATTCCCAGCAGTGACACTCAAGGTCTACATTTTACAGCCAGGGAAGTCTATGGCTCACCGCTATTTACCTCATGTAAAATACCTTTGTTGAAGCTCAGCTATCAAAAGCATATTTCATTCTATAAAAATTGAATTTCCTCTTCCATTTTTCTAATCATTCTTCAAAAAAAAAAGAGTGATTGCGTTTAAGCACATGTGGAGTTGAGCATTTATTGTTTTTGTATTTCACCTTCTAGAAACAAATTAATCTGATTAGTGATAGAATTAAGAATTCAAATGTGGGAGTTCCTGTTGTGGCGCAGCGGAAAGAATCCGACTAGTATCCATGAGGATGTAGGTTGCATCCCTGGCCTCCCTCAGTGGGTTCAGGGTCCAGCGTTTCCGTGAGCTATGGTGTAGTTTGCTGACACGGCTCAGATCCTGTGTTGCTGTGGCTGTGGCATAGGCCGACACCTGTAGCTCCTAGCCTGGGAATTTCCATATATTGTGAGTGTGGCTCTAAAAAGAAAAAAAATTCAAATGTGGACTTTTCACTTAGTATTATAAGATCTGGAGAATTCTAGTTAATAACAAATAGTTCTTTATTAGTAAATTTAATAATAGCAGATGTTTAACTGTCTTATGTTTGCTTTTTAATATGCCTTTACTAGCATGCTGGTAGATACAAATTGGCTTAGAACTGATGATTGATTACTCTTCCTTTAATTGGCATTACTCTTAATGCTTAGTGTGCCTTGTGTAGAGTTGGCTGAGTTCCTGTCTTCCTCATCAGATGCTTAGTATCTTCATAACTAAGGCTGAGTTTCATTTACCTGATATTTACTTTGAAAGTCTGTTTTTGGTATCAGTTTATTGAGGTATTTGACAACCTATAACGAAGCATCATTTTACATTTTTCACCAACAGGTACAACTAGAAAAATGAATCTTTTAAACATCTATTTTAGCACTGAATTCAGCCCTCTTCCCACAACAGTTGCTTATATTGAGCTAAATAGAAATATCACTGCCTTTTGTTGGATTTCTGAATGAATAGAGCAAATTATTGCTATTAATTGCCACCTTGCATATGCATGTAAAATTTGTGCATTCCATGCTGCTTGAAATTTGTTGGTCTCTCCTGGTTCCTAGAACTTTGCCAACTTAAAGACGAACTTTTAAGTAAAAGTCTCTGCTACACATATATACACACATATATATCTGACTTTTTTTTTCTTAACACATGGAAATATAGACTTAGAGAAAAATATCTAAGTGTAATATGAGGTTTTATCTTAATTAAAACTTAACTGCTCTTGAATGTTCTATTTTCAATGAAAGGGTTTCAGTGGGAGGCCTTAGCTGAGCTTACTAAATCTAAATTATACAGATATTTGCCATCTTTGAGCCAGCACGGGGAAGGGATGAGTTCTGAGATTTGGCATTGACACTGCTCAGTGCCTGCCTTCTGTACAGCTTAGCTGCTAAAGTATGCATGGTACCTCCAGCTTCAGCCACTGCTTCAAGGCCCCCGTATGGGTTCAGCCTAGAAAAGGAGCCTCCTGAGCTCACAGCTCATAATTTAGTGTGGGAAGGAAGGCAATGGAATTTACTTTACTTAACCTCATTTTCCTAAGTGTATTGTTTTTCCCAGATATAGCAAAGTTCCCAGTAACAGTAACTCAAGTGACAGAAAGTGATTTCTGTAGCACAGTCTAGCAATTCACTGAGTACCTATCAACTTGTAGTCCATTTCCCTCTTAGTGTTTTAGCCTCTTTTGAATGGATCCAGAAGAACTCATTGGGATACTTTTGATATTTTGGCCACATTGGATTGATTCTGTCATTTTCTTGATAACCTAAATTTTGTTCTGAAGCCTAAGTTTTCTTTGAGGTCCTCTAATGCTATGTAACTTGAAAATTTACTTTTGAATATTTTTTTCACCTTTTAGTAGTATGCTATAGATGCTGTATTATGATGTACAATTTTTGCCATTCACTTGAATTAAATCAGCTATCAGAGCATTTAATTATCGTGTACTTCACAAAGCAATTTAAAGTCAGTGAAGCAATTAATGTTTTTTAGAGACATTCAGCCTTATAGTTAAGAAACCTGTACAAAGTATCCTAAATCACTTGTTCTGTGTCTAAGGCAGATTAAGTTATATTTTTTTACCATACATCGTTTGATATCTAATACTAAATGAAATTTGTACAGTACCAGGATTCTCACAGCTGTGTAACAATGGTGTAATTTTTGTTTTCATTCAGTCATGGAAATTTTTTAAATTGTATTGAGTTATGGAGTACAAGGTACATTAAATTGAACTAAAAAAGTAATTTTTTTCTGTACTTCAAAGGTTTTGATTTGTTCTTTCAAAAATAAAGTGTCAGTAACAAAAATTTAAAGGCCCAATAATAACTATTCATTTTTAACATCACAGCAGATTTAGCTAATAATTAGTAATATGAAATTAAATGTTTTGCAAAAGAAAGAAATCTTATTATCCAAGGTTATCTTAAAAACAGTTTTTACTTACATTCTGTGGCCCAGACTAATTGAAAATTATGCACAATAACATGAAGCAATATGGATTTATTTTTTCCAGGACAGGAAGTCTGGAGGAAAGTAGTTGTGTCCTTTTTGTGTAGAGGCTCAGTCTCAGGGTTTTGTCCTCATGCTTTCTCTTGTGCCTGCTGCAAAATGAATGCCTCTGCAGCTCCAGATATAATATTCTAGTTCAGGGCAGAATGAATGAGGACGACATGTGCCTGTTGAGTCTTTTCCTTTTAATCGGGAAATAAAAGCTTTCCCAACAACCTCTAGCAGATGTCTGCTGTGGACTTACTGGCCCATGGCATGTAGCTGCTCTAGCTTTAAGTATTGAGAGATCAAGGACTGCAGATCTTTAGGGTGAATGAAGCAGGGCAGCAGTGGTTTGAATTTGATTTGGGGGTAACCAGTCAATAGTTTCAGCTGTAGTCTAGTAATTAAAACCATGCAGACTTTAAATTGTATTCCTTCTCATTCTGACTGACTCAGTGTTTCCTGTTCATTTGTCTTTTTCCCAGGCTAGAAAACTCTAACATTCTTCCATCAAGTTTTCACTCTGTGACCACCAAATTTCAAGTCTCTGGGCAAAGGCTAGAGATGGTATCTCTAGCCCATACCACATATACTTGTCATGTACTTTTCAGTACAGATATAGTCAGTAACAGTTGAAAGAATGATTCTGTTTTAAATCTACTTTAAGCCTTAAAGTATCAATCTCCATATAGGCTACATAAAAAATATGGGTATAGGAGTTCTTGCTGTGGCTCAACAGGATTGGCAGCATCTCTGGAGCACTGGGATGCAAGTTTGATCCCCATCCTGGCACAGTGGGTTAAAGGATCCAGCAGTGCTACAGCTGGGGTGTAAGTTGCAGTTGTGGCTCAGATTTGATCCCAGGCTTGGGAACTACATATGCTGAGGGGCAGGAAAAAAAAAAAAAAAGGTTTAATGTTAATGAAAGAACAACTGTGGAGTTCCTGTCGTGGCACAGCGGTTAACAAATCTGACTAGGAACCATGAGGTTGTGGGTTCGATCCCTGGCCTTGCTCAGTAGATTAACGATCCAGTATTGTGAGCTGTGGTGTAGGTTGCAGATGCGACTCAGATCTGGTGTGGCTGTGGCTGTGGCGTAGGCCAGCGGCTACAGCTCTGATTAGACCCCTAGCCTGGGAACCTCCATATGCTGCAAGTACGGCCCTAAAGAAAAAGAAAAAGAACAACTGAATAGTAAACAAATCTTAAAATGAACACTATCTGACTGAAAAAGCGGAACCATTGCTTCATAGAGAGGAACTAATGCTAAAAAATTTTAAATCTGGAAAATTGTGTTATTACCCATTTCTAAAATGTGAAAGATATCATCAATATCTATACATCAATTAGTACCTGGATTATTACCTATTCTTATAATAATACATCATGGACTTAGAGTTTTAATAAATTATGATTCCTTGAGATAGGAAAGTCTGAGGAGAAAATTAAAACCAAAAGAATGGAAGAAAATATTTTTCTGCGTTTTAAAAACCTCATACTCAAAGATGTTGACCCTGGAACATTGTTATATTACAGTTGGCTGCATTTTCATATCAACATCTCGATTGTCCAGTTTTTACATTTCTATTATGTGAACTTAGGTGAGTGGCTTTATTGGAACAAAACTCTCCTGATATAGTCATGTAAATTTCTAAACTACTACAGTCTGTAGCGTCGGGTTGGGTGTTATAGAAAGATACCACAAAATATATAAAATCATTTATTCTTTGGCACAATCTTTTGTCAATATAGTTAACACAAGAAGACATTGCAAGTCCCATTTATATAAACAAGGATATATGATTCAGGATGATGTTACAATATTTACTATGGTATATGTCCAGAAGCAGAAGAAATTGATATATGTGGTAAACAGGGAAGGAGTTAAAGAAGTAGGCCAGTGTGGTGTGTGCTTGTGAGGAGCAGAGGACCACAAGCTATTACTTCTAGGCACACTACTAGATTTTTGTAAATCAAACTTATTGGAACACAGCCACACCCATTCATTTACATATTGTTAAAACTGATCTCTTGCTACAGTAGCAGAGTTGAGTCATTGTGGCGAAGACCATATGGCCCACAAACTTAAAATATTTCCTATCTGGCCCTTTTAAAAAAATATTGTCAACCACTGGTTAAAACTGTGGGCTCTGTAGTCATACAAAACTGGGTTCAGATTTAATTTTGTAATCTGTAACTTGACTCAAAGAATGTTTATATTGGTATAATGAGATGTCACATAAAGTGCATTGCACTATACCTGGCATGTGGTAGACACTGATTCTTATTTTATTAAATATTAGATTTTATTTTATTATGATTTATTATTTTAATTGAACTATAACTTTTCATTCAAATGGGGATTTGAATCTCAAAGTACTGTCTACCCCTAAAAGGAAAGTTCAGGAAACTAGAAAGGGTATCATCTAGTTGCAAAAAATTTTCAAGAGTTACACAAATTGTCATATAGGGACAATAATATTGATGTAAGAGCCAAAGAACGTCAATGCACAGAATAGTAAACCCCAGACTTTAGTACGATTAGGAAAGACTGAATAGAATATTAAATACTGTAAGAAGCCATGCCAGTTAATTGAAAGAGAAATTAAGATACCTTATTATAATTTAAAAGAAAATGATATTTAAAAGTGAATGTAGTAAAGAGGAGACATTACTACAAGTCTTACAGAAATAAAAGATATTATTAAGGAATACTATGAAGAATTATATAACAAATTAGATGACCTAGATAAAATGGACAAATTACTACAAAAATACAAACTACCAAAACACAAAGAAATAGTAAATCTGAATATAGACTCAAAAATCCTTATATCAAATCTGGCAACAAATAAAAATTATATAGCATGATCAAGTGGGATCTAATCCAGGAATGCAAGGCCAGTATAATATGAAAATCAGTCAGTGTAATATACAATATCAGTAGAACAAAAGACACATGATCATCTCTATAGATGCAGAAAATCACTTGACAAAATCCAATACATTTTCATGATGAAAATACTCAACAAACTAGGATTAGAAGGGGATGTCCTCAACTAATAAAAGACATCTGCAAAATCACCATAGCTGACATTTTTCTTAATAGTGAAAGACAGAGTATTTCTCCTTAAGAGCAGGAAGAAGAGAAGGATATCTCCTCTTCTACTAAGCATCGTAGTAGAGATTCTAGCCAGGGCAGTTGGCAAGAAAAAGGAATAAAAAAACAGCCAGATTGGAAAAGAAGAAGTAAATCTATTCTTTATTCAAAGATGAACTTATCCTTTATTAGAAAATTCAAAGGAAAGCACACACACACAAACACTGTAAGAACTTAAGTTCAGCAAAGTTGTAAGACATAGGATTGAGCTAAAGATATCAATTGTATTTTTATACACTAGCAGTGAACATCCAAAAACAAAATGAAAAAACAATCCATTTACAATATCATCTAAAAAAATTAAATATTTAGGAATAAATTGAACAAAGGAAATATAAAACTTGTACACTAAAAACACAAATGAGATTCAAAATATCACTAAAAGTAATTAAAGAAACAAATTTTCAAATAGTTCATGTGCATGGATTAGAACATTTAATGTTAAGATGGCAGTATTCCCCAAATGAATCTACAGATGTAGTGCATCAAGATATTAGCTGCCTTTTTTGCAGAAATTTACAAGCTGATCTTAAAACTTATTTGAAAATGCAAAGGACCCAGACATAACATGTATCAGTACAATAGAATTGAGAGTTCAGAAACAAACCCTTGCATTTGTGATCAATTGATTTGCAACAAGAGGAAGTATAGTCTTCACTAAGGCAATAATAATCACATGCAAAAGAATGAAAGTAGATGCTACTTCACACCATATACAAAAATGTAACTCAAAATGAATCACAAGCCTAAACATAAGAGCTAAAACTA
Organism: Catagonus wagneri; assembly: GCA_004024745.2. Lineage (NCBI taxonomy): Eukaryota > Metazoa > Chordata > Mammalia > Artiodactyla > Tayassuidae > Catagonus > Catagonus wagneri. Next base: position 24,263,572 of record PVHT021183693.1, read on the forward strand.
TAAAATTCTTAGAAGAGAAGAATAAATTGTCATCACCTTGCATTAGTCAGTGGTGTCTTAGGTATGATGCAGAAAATACAAGTGATGATAGAAAATACAAATATATTGGACATCAAATTTAAAACTTGATTTTCAAATGACACAATGAAGAAAATGAAAAGACAAACTACGGAATGCGGGGAAATATTTACAAATCTCTTCCTGACAAGAGACAAATTCACAGGACGTAACTCTTACAATTCAGAAATTAAAATACGGCCCAATTAAAATAGGCAAATGATTTGAATAGACATTTCTTTTTCCAAACAAGATTTACAAATGCCCAATAAACAAAAGATACACATTAGTCACTAGGAAAATGCAAATCAAAAGTATGATGAATACTGCTTCACATCCAGCAGATGGCTAAAATAAAAAAGACAGACAATAACAAGTACTACTGAGGATGTGGAGAAAATTGAACCCTCGTAAATTCTTGGTGGGATTGTAAAATGCTGAAGCCACATTCAAAAACAGTTTGGCTCATCCTCAAAATGCTAACCATATGTTTAGCATATGATCTAGCAATTCAGATCTGGTCATAAGCCTAATAGAACTGGAAAAAAATATTCCAAACAAAATCTTGTACACAAATATTCATAGCAGTATGAATATAATAAAAATATTTTTTAAAAAACGTGAGAGTTAGGAGTTCCCATCGTGGCTCAGTGATAAAAAACCTGACTAGTATTGATCCCTGGCCTCGCTTAATGGGTTAAGGACCCAGCATTGCTGTGAGTTGTGGTGTAGGTTGCTGACACGGCTTGGATTCTGGGTTGCTGTGGCCTTGGTGTAGGCTGGTAGCTGTAGCTCTGGTTTGCCCCCTAGCCTGTGAACCGCAGGTGCGGCCCTAAAAGGGCAAAAACAACAACAACAAAAACAACAAAAAGAAGTTATAGATTGAATTATAAGAAACTCAGACTTGCAGATAAAAATAAAAGGAAATACTCTCATTCTCTCATTTTCTATCATTTGACCACAGAACAGTAGTCAAAATTAACGAAAACCAAAATCTAGCCACACTTTGATAAAAATGTGGGTTTTTCTTTTTTTAATTTTAAAATGAAGAAAAAAAACCTTCATTACTCCAAACAGGTAAAAATAAAGGGAGTGAAAATATCAGCATGTGATTAGACTTCTCTTCTGTAGCATTTAATGATGGAAAGTAATAGAATAATGTATACAGTATTGTAGTTAAGTTTGTGATTCAAAATCACTTATCAAGCTAAGCTAAGATTGAGTGTGCATAAGAGGAAAAGAATGATCTCAGTAATGCAAAAGCAGAAACATACACACCACCGCCACTGCCGCCACCACCACCAACAAAAAAAAATGCATACTTTGCTGCCCAAATAATCAGAATCAAGAATTCAAGATTGGGCTTTTTTTGACAGAAAGCTGTAAACCAGCTATAATGGAAAAATAAAAATCATTATATTAAGAATCTAAAAAAAATAAAGTATGAGAATGACAAAAAAAGAATTCAAAATTAGAAGTATAAAATGACAGTTTAATGATAATGAACTAAACAAATGACATTTAAGCAAATTATTCCTATTTTGTTTTAAAACAACTCAGATGTTAAAAGTAATTCTCGTAAGATGCCATATAACAAAAAAAATAATAGTGTCCTGGATCAAATACCCCAGATTACTTCAAACACACAGGGATGTATAAGAAAAAAATATCAACTGCCTTATTTTTCATAGAAAGTATATATTCAAGAACAAAGGAAATAAATGTGATCAAAGCAAAAAGAATTAGAAGCATAGCCAAAATGCTAAACAAATATATTACAATTATCAGTAGATTTAGTTTCTTATGGAAAAGTAGAATCTGCCATACTGGGTGGAAAGCAAAAACTATTTAGTTTTTTAAAAAGACAAAGCTAAGCAAAATAATATCATTTTAAAGTAAAAGGAGGACAATGCAACAATAGACAAAAAAATTTAAAAGTATAACATGGCTGTGTTTGTAAAACAAGACAGAATTCAGAGCAAAAAGCTTTAATCTGGTCAAGAAGGTAATTTATGTTGGTAAAGATGTAATCCACACTTTAATAGCTGTGAATCTATTCATACTGGTCATACAGATTTCAAATACATAAAACAATCTGAAAAAGGAAACATGGCCTACCGCATGGGTCTGGATTCTAGGGAAACAAGTAAATGAACATATGAAAAATAAGGAAAGGACACAAGTAGACTTGGGAAGAAGCCCAAGTGATGACAGTGGCCCAGAGGTGGTAGCAATGATGCTATAGTTTCCAGGACAATTTAGGATACAGAATCTACAGTTTTTATGCCTTTATTAGCTACAGTGTGAGGATTGTAAAACAAGTCAAGTCAGCCCATACGTGTGTGTGTTTGTGTTTGTGTGTGTGTGTGTGTGTGTTTAAATGGCAGTTCTCTACAATCACCACTTTCTGCTGTCTTATACTGAGCTAGTTGGAGCCATTTGCCTCCTAGCCCCCCAAGGCCTCTGTAGGCATTTCAGTGTGTGACCCCTGGGATGAGCTAAGGGAGACATCTAAGAAAGAATGACTAAGTTGTGAGTCTGAATAATAGGAGAATGAACAATTGTAATAGTTCAAAAAGTAACAATTATATACACTTAAAAATGTTAAATGGAATTAAAATTTTTTCTATAATAAAAAGTAAGTTTAGAAACCTAAAGATTGTAGTAATTATAAATCAGCTGAAGCATTTAAATTGTTGGTCCTGAGGCTTGTGTTTATTCACCTGCATTCAATTTGCTTCATTTTATAAAAAATAATGGCTTATTGAGACATTGAGACATCACCATGTAAAAATTGTCCCCTTGCTTTTAGATTAAGGAAGTCAACTTTAATTAGAATACTGTCTCATTTCCTCTCTTCAGTCTTAAAATTTTTGTTTTTGCCCTCGTTTACTCTCATATCACCTTCCTTTTTATGTCACCCTAATTGGAAAATTTTAGTTTTTGGTTTGACACCTGCTTTTAACTGCCACAAAACATATTAATTACGTTTTTTTTTTACTATTATAGAAACATAATGTTCAGTGAGCTAACTAGCATGAATAATCCATCACTAAGAATCATTAACCATAGTAATTGCTGTCTTTATACAAGTAAAGACAGTCATTTGATTATATGGCTGACAACTTAAAACCAAAAACCCAATTTCACTTTAAATATAATAATGTATCAGCTAATGTTTTAAGAAATGTTTTTTTTTTCTCCATTAGAATAACTTGCAGATAAAACCCTTTAACAAAAAATCTCATTCATCAAATGGGTCCAGAATTTTCACCAAAACATACCTTAGAACCCAGCTTTCCAATCCAGCCAAGTTTCTTGCTGTAAAATTCATTTTATGCATTCATAGGCCCTTAAGTCTTTATTTAGAGCCTGTTTACTTTTAAGAAACTGTTTAATTTGTATGTTTAGACAAATGAATAATGATTCAATAATATAAACGTCTGAATATAAATGAGGGGAGAAACAATGGAACTTAAAAAATAATCTGAAAGGCACACGTCTTGACACTTCAGTGAAGTCCAAAGACACACATGCCCTAGAACAGTGAGGGGTGCTTAGTAGGAATTAGCTGGATGAGTGAAGAACAGTCAAGTTCAGAATGATGATGCTCGGACATGACAAAGAAGATAAATAGTTGCATTTACAATTTTCTGAGAATAAAAAGCAGATTACACATTTTCTTTGTTTCATTCAAATGGTAATAGAAATTTTCGTGCTTAAGTAGTAAATTCACAGCTCTTGACATAACACGCAGCCAGGATTTTAAGAGAAATAAAGAAAACCAAAGTTTGCTTTTGTATGTATGATAACCTATATGTATTTAGCCATATATCTAAAATAATGGTTGTTAATGTTGGTATGTTTACTTTAGAGATGTGCATTTGAAATGACTAATTAGACATTATGCAGGCTTTTTCTTTTCCTGGTTGAGTTTAGGAAGCTCTCCAAGAAGTATGTTTCATCAGCATAGTTTAGTGTGGGAAAATAAGAGCAGGATGATTACATATAGAAATTAATGAAATTGAAAGGGAACATTGAACAGTGGGGTTTACAAGCATGTGTTCCTGATACTTGTTTGTTTATCCTGTAGAGACTATTATTAGTATGTGAAGATAAAGGGAGAGGTTTTAAGGAGACAGGGAGTATAGTACAAAGGGAAGACCAGAGTACTGCACTGCTTTTGTTTGTTTGTTTGCTTATTTGTTTGTTTTTCTTGGTGCACCAGTGGTATATGGAAGTTCCCGGGCTGGGGGTCTAATCAGAGCTGCAGCTGCCAGCCTACACCAGAGCTGCAGTAATGCCAGATCCGAGCCACGTCTGCGACCTACACTGTAGCTCACAGCAATACCTCCTTTAAGCCACTGAGCAAGGCCAGGCATTAAGCCCGCACGCTCATGGACCCTAGCTGGGTTCATTTCTGCTTAGCTACAACGGGGACTCCTGTACTGTTTTTTTGTAACTAGACTTTTACCTTGACCTAAGCATTGTGCTAGTATCTTTATAAACATACATTATCCCCCTTAATGTCTATAATAATCCTATGAGGTAAGTACTATTTTAATCCCCTTTTCACAGATGAGGAAAATAAAGCATAGAAAATTAGTGTAGGTTATTTACCATGTGTATCAACACATAGGACCGAGTTTCCATTTGTTTCTAGCCTGAACGTGGCCTATATTCATTACTTCAGAAGTAACCAGAATCCTCTGGGAATTTCTTTAGAATGGTCTGTATTTACTATATGCCATTTGTGTAATGCACCTTGCATTCTGCAACGATAAAGTCTTCACATTCTTAAAAATATATATATATATATATAATTTTTTTTCTTAAAAAAATATATAGGACATTTACAATTAAAGGTTTTACCCTTTTAAAAATAAATAATAAAATCAATATCTTAAAATTCTTAGATGAATCTAGAGGATATCTATTGATAATACCTAAGAAATCCACCATGAGTTTACTTTAAATCAGGTATCTCAAACTGTCAGCTGGGCAAGCTGAAATCCTTCTACCTTCTACCTCATCCCTACTGAATTATTTTGCAAAGTTTATGTTTTAGAAACAAAAATTTTTATTTAGGTGAGGGGTACCTTCTTTTTTTGCCACAGACACCACTCCTTTCTATTATACTGGCCTGATTCACATATCTGACATCTAAATGTGTAATCCTAGCTGTAAATCATGAGTCCTTGGTAAATTTAAAAGTTAGTGAATTAACATAATTTTTTGGACTATGGCTGTTTGATAAAATGAGGTAGATCTGTGATTGTACAAAGTCACTCAAGCTGTATGAAAATAGTTTTTCAAAACATAGACTCTACAGACTATTAGATAATAGAACAGTCAGCTATGTCTATTAATTTCCTTTAAATATTTTCTCCCTATAGAAAGAAGGAGGAAATCAGAGATTTTTCTTAAACCAGACAGAAAATTTTGAGATCTGTGAAACTGCAGGTGCTCACCCTGCTGGATGTATAGATTTACCAGGGAAGAGTATTAATGGGATTTTCAATAGTCAGAATATGGTAATAAGTTGTCAATGGCATTTTCAGGTTGTCAGCTTGATTGCCAGGGTAAAATTAATTGGTAAGTGGTATGCAGCATTACCATGTATGATTTGTTTTGATATTTTTTACAGTGTCTAAGGTATTAAAGAAGCAAATAAGGTAATAAAGCAGCAAAAGATTACTGTACGTGTGTGAAAGGGTAGCATTTTAGAACTGTGTACTGTCCCATGACATAAATGAATTTTCTTCCAAATTGTGTTTTTGTATTAGATTGAATGTTATGCAAATACCAACATGTGACTATTTTTGACCTACAAAAAAAAGAAAAAAAAAGACTATTCACATGGTTTATTGTAGTATATCAGCCATCCAGCCTAGATAGTATTGTTTTGCACTGGGAAACTGTTTTTCAAGAGACACTAAAATATAATTTTGTTTCTAGGTTAGTAATAAGCATTCCATTGTGTCCTTGCTTTCTGCCAGGCTCTCTTCTCACATTGATGTTCATTTTCTCTCTTCATTCTCCTAATTCTTGCAAATATTGGAATTTTCCACAGCTTGGCCATAGATGGGATCTTCACCACACTCCCCACGATATCTCATCCATCTTGAGAAGTTTAAGTGTGCTGACAACTCCCAAATGTCTCTCTATCCCAGACTTGTACTCTGAAATCTCACCTCATGGATATTTCAAGCATCTCAGATTTAGCTATCCAAAACAAAATTTCTTTTTTCTTTGCTTTCTTTCCTCCTTCCTTCCTCCCTTTCTTTCCCTTTCTTCCTTCCTTTCTTCCTTCCTACCTTCCTTCCTTCCTTCTTCCATCCTTCCTTCCTCTCTTTCTTTTCTTCCTTCCTTCTTTTTAAAATGGCTGCACCTGCAACATATGGCAGTTCCTGGGTTAGGGTTCGAATTGGAGTTACAGCTGCTGGCCTATGTCACAGCCACAGCAACGCCCCATCTGAGCTGCATCTGCAACCCAGGTCACAGCTCATGGCAACACCAGATCCTTAACCCACTGAGCAAGGCCAGGGATCAAATTTGCATCCTAATAGAATCAACATCAGCTCCTTAACCTGCTAAGCTGCTATGGGAACGCCCCTAACAAAATTTTTGATCTCCTTGTCTCATCCCTCTCTGTTGTTGATCTAACCTTCTCCCTCAGCGAAGGGCACCTCCGCCCACCCAGTTGGTCCAGGAGAAACCAAGGAGTCATCCTTCCTTTCCATTATTTGTGTCCAATTCATTCTATCCGAATACTTAAATAAGAGCATTCAGGATCTCTCTACTTCTTTATTTCCATTATTTACTTCCATTATAGCCAACTTAGTCCAGTCAGTCTCCTCTCACCTAGATTGTTCCAATAACCACCCAGTTTGTCCTCAGACTTCTACTTCTAGGCTCCCTTGAAATCCATTCTGTAAATATTAGCTTCTTAAAGTATTCTGCATTTAGGAGAAAAATGCAACATCCTTGCTGCCTGCAAGGCCCTATATGTTCTGGCCCCTACCTACTTAAGCCTGCCTCTTCTCTCTCTTTTGTTCGGTGATCTCTTTTGACCCCTCACAGTCATAGAATTCTTTCCTGACCTCATGCCTTCATGTCATTCCCTCTGTCTGGAATACTCTTAACTGTTCTTCAACTCTCAGCTTAAATGACATTTGCTCAGAAAGGCATTTCCTGGTCTTCTCCCCAGTCTAAGGTAGGCCCCCACAATTCTTTCATATAGCACATTGTGATTTTTTTTTTTCCTTCATTGCACTTAACACAGTTAGCAGTTAGGTATTCATACATTTGTTTATTTAATTGATATAAGGATTTCAGTCCATAAGGCAGGCACCTTGTGGACAGTGTCCAGGGCCCAATGAATGGTAGATATTATCTGCTTGAAGTAAAAAAACAGTACATCTTGGATGTTGGTGCTTGAAGAAAACCAGCTTGTTCTTAGAAGAGAATACAGTGATGAGGGACCTCTGGAAGTATGTTATATAGTATGTGAAACGGGCGGGTCTCAAATCTCATCTTCATTTGGAGGTGAATTAACTCAGTTTTTCTGAGCCCCTGGATTGTAAGGTTTTAAAGCAGATACTTTGTCTATTTTGTTCACTGCTGTATCTTCAACATCTAGAAAAGTGCCTGGTGAATCATAGTTGCTTAGTGAATAAACTTTGTTTCCTCTTTTGCAGAGTTTCTTTTTAGTGATACTGAGGCAGTTAAAAAAAAAAACAACATAGGAAGTGCGTAGTACACAGGGAGGGTCCAATAATTGCCAAAAACCATAATGCCTTTTTCAAAATGTAATTTTAATTGTTCTACACCAGCGATTCTCAAAAGCCCTGGGGCCCCCATGAAGACTGAGAATGGGGGGCAGTGAATGAAGTAGGTGGATTAGAATAATCTCTGTAGCTTTGTTCAAACCCTTTACACTTGCACCTCACATCCACTGCCTACTGGAAAATAGAGTGGCTATCTTTGAGTACATTATATTCCTCAGATATGTTGAGGCAAAGGTTGAGAACATGTCTAAATATTTCCTAGAACCAGTGTCACTGGAATAATAACTGATAAATGAAGGTTCCATCTCAGAGGACTCTATCAATTTTAGGGAAATGCATTTTTTTAAATAAAAGAAACCGCACAATGTGTAGAGTGATGCTACTGTCTTTCTGAGACATGTCAGAATATGTGCTTGATAGAATATTCCTCTGGCTCTATTACTTTGGATTTAATTCTAAAAAGAGTTGCTAGCCCATAATTACAAAAAAAAAAAAAAAAAGGACGAGGAGACAGTAGATTTCTTGACACTCCATAATCATGTACTAACCTTATTTCAAGCTCCTTTTTCGAGGGAAATATTTATATTCACAAGGACTGGTTGGAAGAGACTCAGTCATGCCACATTTACCTTTGTGTTATTACAGTTTAAGAATTGGTGAGCTCTGCATTCATCTTTACATCAGTTAATTAGGCATGAAATCCAGGAGGGAGAGAGGGATGAGGGTTAGAATCACCGCAGGATGTCCACAAGTCCCAGAAATAGTGGAAGTGAGAATTTATCAACCAATAGAACCACATATTACAGCCAGACCTTTGGCTGCAGAGAGGCAATCTGAGTAGTTGGAAGAGATGAACGTATCTCTGAAAACCCTCTACTGGTCTATAATTGTAAAATGTTTACAAGCATTTTGATTGTTTATGCAATTGAAATAGTAAGCAGTTCTAAGTGCCCTACTTCTATGGGGTATATATTTTCCTAAGTTGTAGTTTCTAGCATTAAGCTGTGCTTTCTGTAGCATACGGACCCTGTTCAAATTTGAATATTTTAAATGTCAAAATAGAATAACATTAAAGTTTGTGACCTGGCTTTAAAAGAAATCTACAGTGCCAAATCTGATTTTTCTTTTCTTTGGGACACCCTGGAAAGTGTCACTAACCAGATTAGGCCATTAGAAATAAAATTACCTTAGAGTTCCCATTGTGGCGAAGTGGAAAGGAATCCAACTAGAAACCATGAGGTTGAGGGTTTGATCCCTGGCCTCCATCAGTGGGTTAAGGATCTGGCATTGCCATGAGCTCTGTTGTAGGTCGCAGGTGCGGCTCGGATCCTATGTTGTTATGGCTGTGGCCTAGGCCGGCAGCTATAGCTCCGATTCGACCCCAGCCAAAAGGAAGGAAGGAAGGAAGGAAGGGAAAGAGAGAAGGAAAACAAACAAACTACTTCTGGTAGCGCTGTATTCAAGAAGAGAAGTTAACTGAACACACCCTATTATTTGAATATTTAGTTATAGCATATATTTCATTTTCTAGCTGCTACTCCATGGTGCTCTTAGGTGTGATGAGCTAAATTGTTCCACTTTCTTCCACTTTGGGATTTCTCAATCTTCTATTGCTGCTCTGTGGGCCAGTTTAGTCCAGGACTAAACTGACCTTGGCTATGTCCTCTGCAGCACCATTAGCTGCTTTCTTCCTGGGTTCCCACCCAGCACTTTTTTTCCTTCTTACTGACCACCCAGTTGGCCTCCCTGAGTTACTTCTTTTCTTCCTTTCCTGCTGTTCACAAACATCCCTTTCCTGCAGCCTCTGGTAGCAATGAGCCCATTCTGTTTTCTGAACTGATATTCCCAAAACGTATTCATTCCGTAAATCCAATTCCCTCTTCACTTTTACTTTTAGCCTTTCATCTCTCCTAGCAGGTTACTGGGTCACATCTCACACTAGAAGCATTACATTACCCCATGCACATATTTCATAAATTTATCTGTAGAGGGGAAAATGCTACATTTTAATCCATGATACATTTCAGGATGATAGTTTGGAAGTTTCTTCTCAATTAAGAAGCTGAAAGAAGGTACACAGTGTTAAAGTGATCCCTCTAACCTGACCTCCCTTATTCTAAAGTTCTGATTTTTATCTGCAACACCCCTTCATCTCTGATTTAGATTAGGCAAGCAACCAAGGATCCTAGTAGATTCAATACTTTAAAATCAGTTTACAAGTGAAAATCCGTTCTTATTTTAAAAAAGTAACATGACAGTCTTAGATGCCTTCAAACAAGCCCATTGTGGTATTACTATGCTTTGTGAAAAGATGTGTTAGTTTACATTCAGAAGTTGGGAGAGAGGGAACCATAAAGAAGCCTGTGGTTAGGACTGGAACCTTGCACAATGCAGACCGTTATCACTGACTGTTCATACTTGGACTTGCAGTAAATATAAAATGCAAATTTGATATTATGGTATGAGTAGTCTTTTAAAAAATTACTTGTTTAATCCGTTTTTCTTTTTCTAATTTTTCTTCTCTGTATTTTCTCAGATTATAGTCCTAAAGTCAAAGTTTAGATTTAGGCTAATACATTTAAAGCCTCTATTAGTAGCTATTGAAACAAGTATGTGTTGCTAATTTTCCAAAATTGTCTCCTTAATTAAACTTCCAAATAAGCACATCTGGCCATCAGTCATAAGATAAGGCATCTTTCTTTTTTTGGAAGATGTAGATAATCATGTGTCCCTTGTAACTATATGGCAGTCATAGCCATGAAAGCAATTTCTATCCACCGCTAAAATGATTTAGATTAGCTATTTGATTTCCATTAATCAAAAGAGGACAAGAAAACCAAGTAACTGCAATATGCAACCAAATGTCTGCCTCCAACTTTAAAAGTAATGTATTCTGAGTCTCAGCTGACTCTTCATTATGTCACAAGTCTAAGCTACTGTGTGAAAAATAGAGTTGGTAACTGTATGTAAATGAGGTTTCCTACCCGTAGGGAATCAACTCTGTGAGATTCAGTAAGTATTTAAACAGCTACAAAGGATTTATTAAAAAGGAAAGTGCATCTATTATTGATTAGGATATTTTGAGAGAAAGAGGCATATTAGGCAGTAATTTTTAAATAATCAACTTTGTGAATTACCATGTCGAATGTATTTAGCGCTGGAAAGAATCTTATAAAACAAAGACCAGCTCTCCCATTTTACTGGTGAAGCCCAAAGCTTTCTCTGGGACCACCTAGAGCACTCCAGCTTTTTGAAAGGACCTCAGTTCCACTGAACTGCAAGGCCACTGAAGACAGTGTTTAATTGCTGCTTATATCAGTGGTGTTTGCACAGTTCTAGGAACACATTAAACATTCAGAGTGTGAGCCTGTGTGATGAATTAATAAGTGATTTTGTGGACAAACATGATCACCTGTCGGTTGTACAGGGATTTGTGTTATGTAAATCATTTTCAAGGCCTATTTTATCCGTTTTCAAAAGGTTCTCTCTTATTACATTAGCTTAAACTGGTGACATATTAATCTCACCCTGCACCCACTCTCACACTCATGTGCACGCACATGTGCTCACACACACACAGACACACACGAGATATAGTTATTGAACTTGTAATTAAAGCTTCTGGCCGGCTTCTGTATATTCAGATGATCCAGAGATATAAAGTCTCTTAATTCTCTTCTTGCCAATTGCCAGATGGTCAAATCTCTGGCCAGCGTATAAATGTCAGGAGTATTCCATATCCTTACAGGTCTTTTGTCTTTTATTCTTGGAGCTGCCAGGATCTGGATTCAGTACCCTCTGTCCTTCATAGCTCTGACATTTCTCCTTCTCCAGCAATACATTTTAATATTTTCTCTTATGCCACATCTCTGAACAGGCATTTCTTGAGGTGGATCGATTTTTAGCAAGGCATTGATCTGTGTGAGTTGAACCATCTAAAAAGGCCATGGCAAATCTCGGATAATGTGAGAAGTAAAATAATAATAGCCATAGACTGTATTAATGCATAGAATAAAATAATGTAGAAGTCCAACTGATGAATGTAAAAAGGACAGAAGCAGAAAAATCACCATTTGTCCAACACTCTGTTAATTTTCACAGGTAAGAATAATCAATAGAGATTAAAATTAGTGGCCAAAAATATAATGAGAAATAGGATATTTACATAATCTGAATGTATTTACCCACAAGAAACTTTTTTAAACATTGTAGGATACTAGGAGGACATGACAAGATGCAGTGTAAAAACCTGGATAGAATCCAGGACCAGAAAAAGAACATTAGCCAAATAATTACAAATATTTGAATAAAGTCTATAGATCAGTTAATTGTATTACATTGATGTTAATTTCTTGGTTTTGATCATTGTACATCAGTTATAAGTAAGATGTTAACACTTGAGGAAACTAAGTGAAGAGTTTATGGGAATACTTTGTACTTTTTTCCACTTCTTTCTAGGTCTAAAATTATTTTGATACTAATATTCAAAAATTAAACTTAAAAAAATAAATGAAAGGCGCTAATAGTTTCTGCCATTTGAATGGCCCTTTATAAGAAGCAGGGAAGTTTTTATGATTCTTCCTTGACACAGGAAATAGATGCTCATTATTTCTGTGATTTGCCAAAAGCTACCTATTATAGAGCCATGTGTTCTGCTAGATGCTATTGTCCTCGCCACAGCAATATCATTCTCATAGATAATTTACAAAGAAGGAGAAGGTGTAATGATTCCCATTTTATAGACTTGGAAACAGAGTTCCAGCAAAAGTAAAAGATTTACCGGTAGTGAATGGTAGAGTGCTCAAGTTCAAGTCTTCTCACTCTCAATTCAATTTCCTTTTTTCATTCACATTCCATAAATATAGCTATGTCTCTCTTTTATTCAGGAAACATCTGTTTAGAATTTGCTAGTCAAGGCACTGCACTGAGCACTATGCATACAAAAATGAAAATTACTTTTTAGAGGCCACCTTCAAAAAGTGAATTTTGAAGGAGAAATAGAAGTTAGCCAGATTAAAAAAAAAGAATGCTAGAGACATCATTCTGACCAGGGGAGGTGATAAACTTGGCCTCTAAAGATGGCAACAAGAGTACAACAGAATTAGCCTTGAAGCTCTGCATCCTGGAAGCTCTATTTATTTACTTCTGTGTAAACATTTAGTACCCATCCACCGTGAGAGGGCACTTAAAGATTGCTGTTTAAAAATAAACTTTATTTTCTTCACATTAACTTTCCTTTGGGAATTATTTTAGAATTTACTTGCATTCTGCTTCACTGACAAGCTTTAATGAGTCCTGTTGCCCATATATCTCTGTGGTCCGGCTGACTGACCTCATCAGTTCCTCTGTGTGGTGCCATCAATTGGATCTTACAAGAGTTATAATGGTACCAGAGAAGGGTGGCTGGATAGCTAATGTCAAGAGAAGATGCGCCTTCCTGGCTTTGGAACTCAGCATCGAACACATTTCTGGCACCAGGGCAGCCAAAAACAACTAACCAGAGAACTATTGTGGCCTTCAGTTCTCTCACATTATGTCCCTGGGTTGAACATACTGTCTTGGCTTAAATTCTCCAGCTGACAATGGGAGATTATTCAGTTCTGGTGGCCTGGATCCCAACTGTGTGTGTGTGGGGCGGGGGAGGGCTTGACTGCTTTACAACCCTTAACCTGCTAAATAAACCCTTTAATGGAATATCTCTCCTGAATTTATTGAAGCCAGCCACACATTACACAGTTCAAATGTTCTGAGTTTGCCTTTCTTTCACTGGTTTCACGCACGTGTACAGATGAGTCTGCGAGCAGGATGAATTCCGCATTGTGGGATTTAAGGCATTAAACTCTGAGATTCATTCGTCACAATTCTGTAAATAACTGTAGCCAAGTTCAGAGAGAATAAGACCAGGTGATTATTCTGTGCATGATGGGTGTTCTTGGATCTTTAGCTCTAAAGTGCCATTGTTTCGGTGGCATTTGTAATATAAGCACCTGTATTTGAAAAGGATTTAATACTAGTATGATAGCTATTACTGATGCTTCATTAGGTAGATGAACTCTTTGCTTATCCAAGAACCTCTTCAACCTGACCCGGAGGGGGAGAAGACCATGCCTTTTTTATGGCTTACTCAGTTGTGATCTGTGTGTCCTGACATTGCCATGATAGATTTTTGGGGTCATAGGTTTTCACCAGACTAGCTACTGAGTTGTAAGTACTCTGAGACTTTTAAGAATCAAACTGAGAAGCTGAAAATTCAATGATGCCCATTTCAATTTATTAAAACATCATTGGCCCCAGGTCGCAAACTTTATGGGCCTCTACTTTATGACTGAGGAATTTGCCCAGATTCTCTGTTAATAAAACTAAATTCTATTTTTTTTTCATATTAACAATGAATTTTATTTCAGTTACAGGTGTACAAAGATCATAAGTCAATACGATAGATTTTGTGTCCCAAACCCACAGTGCATCCCCCCACCACCCAGACTGTCTATTTGAAAAACCAAGGTTTTCCAAAATCTGTGAGTCATTGTCTGTTCTTCAAAGAAGTTTACTGTGTCTCTTTAGTTTTCACATGTAAGCGGTAGCATTGGGTGTTGCTGTCTAATTGTCTGACTGGTTCCACTTCGTATGATAATTTCTAGGTTCATCCATGTTGCTATAAATGTTATTCTGTTCCTTTTAATGGCTGAGTAATATTCCTTTGTGTGTATGTACCATATCTTCCCTATCCACTCCTCTGTCGATGGGCATTTAGGTTGTTTCCATGACCTGGCTTCTTCCCTCTCTAGCTGCTTTAAATGTAAAGTTAGGTTGTTTATTTGAGCTTTTTCTTGTATCCTGAGGTTGGCTTGTATTGCTATATACTTTCCTCTTAGCGCTGCTTTGCTGAATCCCAGAGGTTTTGGAGTGTCGTGTCTTTGTTGTCATTTGCTTCTAGGTGTCTTTTAATTTCCTCTTTGATTTCTTCAGTGATCCATTGGTTGTTTTCTTGTTTTTGTATCCATTTAGCTAGTCTATGTCTTTTGGTTGGGGCATTCAGTCCATTAACATTTAAGGTAATTACTGATATATATGTTCTTATTGCCATTGTATTAACTGTTTGGGGTTTTGGTTGCTGTTTTTTTTTTACCCTGAAGTTTTGATATAGGAGTCTATATACAAATGAGATTGTTTAAAGTTGTTGGTTTCTTAATTACACGTGTGTCTCCAGTGACCTGCATTTGTGCTCTCTTCTCATGATTTCTGATTTTGGTAGCATAGTTGTGCATGGATGATTTAGTATCTTTATTGTATATATGCCTTTACTGGTGAGCCTTGTCATTTGTGGTGTTTTTGCTTCTGGTTGTGGCCTTTCCTTTTCTGCCTAGAGAAGTTCCTTTAAGATTTGTTGTAAAGCTGGTTTAGTGTTGCAGAAATCTTTTAGCTTTTGCTTATCTGTAAAGGTTTTGATCTCTCCCTCAAATCTGAATGTGAGCCTTGCAGGGTAAAGCAATCTTGGTTGGAAGTTTTTCCCTTTCATCACAGTAAGTATATCATGCCACTCCCTGTAGAGTTTCAGCTGAAAAATCTGCTGATAACCGTATTGGGGTTCCCTTGTATGTCATTTGTTTCTTTCCCCTAGCTGCTTTCAATATTTTCTCTTTGTCTTTAATTTTGGTCATTTTGATTAATATGTGTCTCGGGGTGTTCCTCCTTGGGTTTATTTTATATGGTACTCGTTGCGCTTCCTGGATTTGAGTGAGTGGTTCCTTTCCCATA
>PVHT021183693.1:24280176-24355251 GCA_004024745.2 Catagonus wagneri
AGACTGCTTTGCCCTGGGACCCAGTGCACGTGAAAGTCTGTGTGTGCCTTTCAAGAATGGGGTCTCTGTTTCCCCCAGTCCTGTGGAGCTCCTGCACACAAGCCCCACTGGCCTTCAATGCCAGATGCTCCGGGGGCTCTTTCTCCCTGTGCCCGATCCCCAGGCGTGGGGTTTTGACGTGGGGCTCAGAACTCTCAGTGCTCTAGCTGAGTCTCTGTGATGCAGTTACTTTCCAGTCTGTGGGGCTTCCCACCCGGGAGGTATGGGGTTGCTTCTATCGCGTAATCGGCCCTCCTACCTCTTGATGTGGTCTCCTCTGTGTCTTCTGGAGTAGAATATCTTTTTTGGAAGTTTACAGTCCAGTTGGTTGAAGGCTGCTCGGCATTTGGTTGTATTTTTGCTGTTATTTGGGAGAGAAGTTGAGCTCCAGTCCTTCTATTCCGCCATCTTAATCCAATTTCTCAATAAAACTAAGTTCTAAATTGTATGTTGCCAATTGTGTCATCAGTTGTATTGGTAGAAAAACTTCAAACCATGTCAGCCTTACAGATTTGATTGATATGGTCAGGTGGAAGAACGGTGAGTAATACTTTTATTATCTGACTTATATATATGTCTTTAAATAGTATGCTATCTTTCAACCAAAATTACTTGTTCTACATCAACTCTCTAACACTAGTATATTCTACGGATGTCCTAATTTCATAAGACATTAGAGTGATTTCTGTTGCATAAATGATAGCTTTCATTGCTTATAAAATGTGCTTCGACACACTCAATAATGTCTTCTTCAAACTTATATTGCATTGATTACATCTGGCAGCTCCATATGGTGAAACTTAGTTACGACCCTTCCAATTAAATTATGGTTGGAAACCCCCTTCTGGGGTGTAGCTCAGCGATCTACTAAATTTCTCAGTGACATTCAGAACATGAAATAATTTCAAGAGAATAAATTTGCAATACAAATGCGAGCAGAGGAGAAGGTTTTCAATCTGTATTAATTTATTTTTCAAAATTTATTCCTAGTACAGTTTACTTTCCAAGCTAATTCTAACCAAAGACGAGTAGCACTGCTTTGGCAAAAATATGTGCATGAGGTATTTCCATATGTTTAAGCCGAAATACTAAGTACGGTGCTTATATACGAGTAGAATGTAGTGTAAAATCTTCTTAAGGCAGGTTCTCTAGCACCTGTTCCCAGCCTTGTTCTCAGCTGATGACCCTGCATCCTATTTCAGGGAGAAAAGGGAACCCATCAAAAGACTTGCACTGCCTCCCACAGCCACAGGTCCCCACCTAATAGCATCTGTGCCCACATATTTTGCCTTTTCTCCTGTTTTCATAGATGAATTGTCTGTGCTTCTAAGGCCACCCTCTTCCTGTGCAGGGTTCTCAACCTTCACCTGCAGTGTCCTTCTCTCCCAAGTCCTCAATCCTCCTCTCCTCTGGAGCATTGCTACCAGAAAACAAACATTCCGTTTTGTTTTGTTTTTTTCCCCTCCCTTAAGCAAACAAGCAAACCAAGAAAATACTCTCTTGACTAACCCCTTCTCCACCCACGCTACCACCTGATTTCTCTGTTCCTGCCACAGTTGTTTCTGCTCCATTTCTGAATCCTTTCTTTCCGCCTTCCCTTACTCACTCTAACCAGATTCCATCCACTCTCCTCACCCTCTCCTTCCATCTGTGTTGACTGCTTTGCTGATCTTCGGACTAAACAGACACATTCCTTCCTCAGGGATCTGCAGTTTACTCTTGCTGATCCCTAGCCTCTGACCCCCATTATCAGTAGCTTGCTTCTTCCTTGAGCCTTTGTTCAAAAAAAGTCACCTGTTCAATGAAGCCTTTCTAATCATTTTATTTAAAATTGTGATAGTCTTTCTCACCCCCTCAATCTCTTATCCTCTTATACCGAGCATCCCCACCCCTCCACCAGGATATTACACATTCTAACACACTGTGAAACTTGTTTTCTAAATAAACTTCATTACAGGGGTTTTTGAGAATTTGAATGTTTAGCAGGCGAAGTTGACATAGATCCCCACTGCCACCAAATTGAATGTCCCATGGCAAAAAAGGGGCCCGAGTTTGGAGCCAGCTCTGAAGGACTTTCCACTCACTGTGATCTTGAGTGGCCTTGGGCTGTCTACCTTCTCCAGCCTCAGTTTGCTCATCTGTAAGTGGGTACAACATACCTAAATCAATCACTCAGAAAAGAAATACCTAAATCAGTCACTCAATAGTCCTGAGTGAGACAGATGGGATTCCTGCCCTCATGGGGCTTGTAGGGAGGAAGGAAATATTAAACAATTGTCCTAGAAACAAGTGTGAAAATTACGACTACTAGACTGTAAAGGGATAAATTAGCTGGCTTGTAACATGCCTTGTCTGTAATTAGTGTTCCATGCCTGTTCCTTTCCTGCCTACCACTGCCTTTTTAATTTTTTTTTTTTTTTTTTGCTTTTTAAGGGTTGCACTTGCAGCATATGGAGGTTCCCAGGCTAGGGACTGAATCAGAGCTGCAGCCATAGCTACAGCAATGTGGGATCTGAGCTGCATCTGTGACCTACACCCTAGCTCACGGCAACTCCGGATCCTTAACCCACTCAGCAAGGTCAGGATTCAAACCCGCGTCCTCATGGATTCTAATTGGATTCATTAACTGCTGAGCCATGATGGGCACCCCCCTGCCACCACTGCCTTGTTCTAACCTCAGTGTTCCTGACAGGCATAGCCTACATGGTGTCTTACCAACTTGCTTTTCACACTGGATTGAAGTATCTCTTAAAAATACTGGCAACTGGGGCCCCAGTCTAGAATTCGCGATTGAAGAGGTTGGTGGTGTGATTCCCCCCCCAGTCTGCATTTTCACCTCCTAGGAAATTCTGTTGCAGACCACACACTGAGAAGTGCTGATTTAGAGAAATAATTTTATCATCTTTCTTTTTAATAATAGGTTATAAAAACATTTTAAAGTCATGTCATTCTGAATAAATTATGCTCTCCCAGAAGCCATTTATTCCAGGACTTTTGCCTCACATTAATGATATTAATGATCCTTAGAGGCTACACACAAGCTGTCTAATCATACTGGAGTCTCAGTCTTAAGATAACTCACCCAACCCCCCTGAGGACGTCTTTTGTTGCCTAGTAGCTTTATTGCAAAAAGCACAGAGAGTTTTAAAATGTCATCTATTTACATGGCTAAAAAGTACAGGATAGCAGAGAGGGCCACAGCCAAAAAGAGAACTGACCTCAGAGAGCCTTGGTACCACAGACACTAAGGAAAGCCATCAACAGATGGTGCTGACGGCTGCAATTATTAAGCCATGCAGATTCAAATATGAACGTAATTTCACTCCATTAATGTAATTACACTAAGGCAAGTAATTCTGAAGTATAACATGTGGCCATGTTCTATGATAAGATCATAAACCCACAATGCTATTCCTTTGTAAATAATCATAAGGCAATGTTAGATATTACTCAATTCAGAACGATGGGAGGCTGGAAAATCTGACTCGGGCTAAAAATGAAAGCACACTAATGACAGTTCATTAGTTACCTTTCTTTTTTTTTTTCTTTTTCTTTTTAAGGCTGCATCTGTGGCGTATGCACGTTCCTGGGCTAGGGGTCGAATCAGAGCTGCAGCTGCCAGCCTACACCATAGCAACACAAGATCCAAACCATGTCTGCGACCTACACCACATCTCACGGCAACACTGGATCCTTAACCCACTGGGTGAGGCCAGATATGGAACCTGAATCCTCTTGAATAGCTAGTCAGGTTCTTAACCCACTGAGCCACAATGGGAACTCCACAGTTATCTTTTAACCTGTAGTCATATTATAGTTATCTGGGTCCAAGGAATAACTTGTTTTTCTGTATGTCTGGAAAAAGACCATTGAAATGTATCCTGGTAAATATTGCAGTACTTTGTTTCAGATGGCTTATGGTAGTTTATCTAATGTGTAGTACATAATCCCTCCCCAATTTACCAAACAGAATAAGTTAATATTTTTGAGATGGTTCAAGGGTATCATCATGAATATCCAAAACTGGGCCCTACAGTAATACCCTGATCCTGATAAGAAATGTGTCTGTGGTAAGTGGTCCTAAACTTTAAGGCCTTATGTATGCATATATCTGCATAGTTTAGGTCTTAGTATTATTTTTATCAATCTGATAAGTAACTGATTGTACGTCAGTGTCATTTAATGAATTATTAATTATAGAAAAGTTTGATATATATATATATATCACATATATTTTTTTATGTGTTTAAGTGTTATCTAAAAATCTTTTTTGGTAAAATTCCTATCCATATTTTTGCCTATTTTTCTATAGGATTTTTGTTGGGTTTATGGATTTGTGGAGATCTTGTATAGAATAGATAAATTATCCCTTAGTCTGTAACTTAAGGTTTTTTAGTTTGTTACTTTTCTTTTGATTTTACTTATATGATTGTTGCTACAGATCTTTAATTCTTGTTTGGTAAATTTATTAATTTTTTTCTTTAATGTCTCCTGGGTTTTTGTCACACTTAGGCCTTCCCCATTTCAACACTGTGTATGTAATACATGTGTGTAATACATATATATGTATAGTACATATATAAAAAGTATATAAATAATACATAATACAATATAAATATATGTACCATTTATAATATATACGTATGCATACACATATATATGTATGAGTCATATATATGCAAATAAGTATATCATTTACTTATGAATGTATATTTTAAAATCCTTATGATTTCTCCCTGGAACTTTGAAGTTTCAGTTTTTACTTTTAAGGTTTGATCCGTGTGGAACTTACTTTTATTTAAAGTAAAAAGTATTCATCTCCTAAATTTCTAATACATAGATATTCTGATCTCCTAACACCATTTATCACTTCCTAAATAGTATCTCTTACCGCATTGATTTGACATGCCGTGTTTTGTCATATACCAAATTCTATTTCTCACCACGCTATTCTAATTATTATAGCTATTTAATGCATTTTAGTGTTTCATCACTGTTCTTTTTTCCCCAGAGTTTTTCTTGCTATTCCTGCTGTGTAATTTTTTTCTACATAAACTTTAAAATAGCTTGTCTGATTATTTAAAGTTGTAATTTTCACAGAAACTGCATTAAAAGTATGTAGGCAGAACTAACATCTTTATGATATTGAATATTCCTATTTAATAATATATATTTCCATATATCATAGTCTTTTCTCTCAATTATCCCATAATACCATAAATAATTTTTAAAGTTTATTTGCTTGAACCAAAACTCAAATAAAACCCAAGCATTGCAATTTGTTGATATGTCTTTCAATTTTTTTTTTTTTTTTTTTTTGCTTTTTAAAACGGGCTGCACTCGCGGCACATGGAGCTTCCCAGGCTAGTGGTCGAATCGGATCTACAGCTGCCAGCCTATGCCACAGCTCACAGCTTCACCGGATCCTTAACCCACTGAGTGAGGCCAGGGATCACACCACAACCTCATGGTTCCTAGTCAAATTCGTTTCTGCTGTGCCACAAGGGGAACTCCTCAAATCTATTTAAAACCATCTGCCTCCTGGTCTTCCTGACTCTCATTGCCCTTTATTTCTTCATTTTATTTCTTAAAACTGAATTGGTTGTCCTATGGAGTTTCCTGCCATCTGGATCTTACTGATTATACCCCCATGGTGTTGTTTAACATGTTCATCTCTCCTTATTTTAGGAAGAATACCTCATAGGAGATGAAATATTCCAGCCTGTTTTGTATCTATGTCTCAGTGACATTTCAGTTTTTCTCTTGTGTGTATCTTCCTTGTTTCTTTCTGAGCATATTCCTAGGGTTTTTAATGATATAACTTCTATGGAGAGCAGTTTGGCGACATTTATCTAAATTGCAAGTACTTGTGTCTTTTGACCTAGCAATTTAACTTCTAGGAATTTATCCTGCAGAGATAATTGTACACCTGTGAAATGATGTATTTCTGAAATTACTCATTGCGTCATTATTTGTAATAGCAAAAGATTGCAGTAATCTAAACTCCCATTGGTAAGAGACTAATTAAGTAAATTATGTCATGCCCATGCAGTGAAATCCTGTGAGGCTGATAAAAAAAAGTGAGAAAGCTGTTTATATAATGATAGGAAATATTTTCAAATAGATATGTTACTAAATGAGAAAATGAGATTACAAACCAGAGTATGTATATTGTTATTACTTCCATAAGAAAAGAGGACATACATATACTGTATATACAAAAGCTATCTCTGGAAGATAACATTGGTCGGTTCCACAAAGAGAAATTGGCTGATTAAGGGGTAAGAGAGTGTGGGAAAAGTCTTCACTATATGCCTTATCATACCTTTTGTGTTTGTACTCTGTGAATGTTTTACCTGCTTAATGTTTTTTAGTTTAAAAAGCTGAAGTATTATATTATGTAACAGGTAAAGATCCAGTTAAGATACTTTATGCTTAAAGCCTGTTGTAGCATTATTTGGCATACAGAATTCAAGCGGAGTCAGCCTTGTACACGAGCAGCCTGGCATAGTAAAAATAATAAGGATTGAAAGCAAAAATTCAGCTCCGTTTTTTACTCCTCTTTATTTTTTCTGCCCGTACCCGTGGCATGTGGAAGTTCCTGGGCCAGGGATAGAACCGCACCACAGCAGTGACTATGCCAGATCCTGAACCTTCTAGGTCACCAGGGAACTCCAATTATCTGTATTTTTTTTTAAATCTAAACTAAGAGAACGGCTTCATTTTATTTCTGTTTTCTTATAGATCACTCTTATCCACAAGTTAAGATTCTGACATATATCTTGTAGTCATAAAAATATTCTCTGAAATTCTTCTGAGACAAGTAGCTTTAACTTTTTAATAGTCCTTAAGACAGGTAAGAAGCAGCCCACAAGTTAACAAAACAAAAAGTCTATATCTTTGACTGCCTTTCACCAGACTCTTCTGGATCCTTTGGTTAGTAATTCACAGGAAGAGAGCTGTGCCCTAATCAGGGGCCTGGGCAGTGAGCGCTGGTGCTCAGGGTATAAGACCCAAGAGTCACCCCTCCCATCTTACCTGTCCAGTAATGGGAAAGCCTTAGACTTCTATGTTAGGAACTTGACAAGGGACAATTTCCTATCAGTGAGGACTATGAAACTGGGAAGACAAAGAAAACAATTAAATCTATATCTCTGCAGAGTCATTGATTACCATTTGGAATGGTTTAACTCTGCCTTGTGGAGAAAAAATAAACTGTCTCCTTTAATTTTTTATTATTATTATTTTTTCTTTTTTTCTTCTTAGGACTGCACCCATGGCATATAGAAGTTCCCAGGATAGAGGTCAAATCGAGCTGCAGCTGCTGGCCTATGCTACAGCCACAGCAACACTGGATCCTACACTGCAGCTTGCAGCAACACCGGATCCTTAACCCACTAAGTGAAACCAGGGATCAAACCCGCATCCTCACAGACACTATAGCAGGTTCTTAACCTGCTGAGCCACAACAGAAACTCCTAATTTTTATTTCATTTATTTTTTGCCTATACAGCATTAATATGGCCTGATTTCCTCGATTCATCTTTGTACACATTTCCTGAAACTGTTACTATGTTGTAAATATTGTTCTGAAAATTATAGGAACATTACAGTTACAATTCTATAACCAGCCTACTTTCATAGACCCTTTATGTCTACATACTTAGGTTTTACTTGTTTGCTCACACTCGGCTCTAAAAATTACTACTTGCTTTTTCATTCACAGTGATGAACAGGAAGAGGAAACCAAAGTACTTTTAGAAATCCCCTGTTACGGTGCATCGTGGCAGGTTTATAAATAGAGTCAACATGTGCATAGTTTCAAGTAGCATTAATACAACATTAGTCAATATAATGGAAATTTTGTATTTTAAGTTTATAAGAGTATTGAAAAACAAAACAGTGAAATGATTTTTTGACGTGTTCTTTCTCATTTTCACTTTCCCCACAGCCTGGGGTCCAGCAAAAGACCACATTAAAAGTAATGTATGCACCTTAATTTGCACAGGATACAGACAGTGTGAGCCACAAGGATTTTGTAGTTTTTCTTTTAAAGAAAGAGCCACCTAATCTAGGTTGGTGTTTGTATCAGTTGAAGAGTTCCTTCTGTCAGTTTCTAGCATTTCTACCACAGGGTAAAGAGAAAAGAATTCTAAGATGAAGTCATAATCATTTTTTTCCCAGATTTCTTAACAAGGATCCATTTTTGAAATATGAGATATTGTGACCTCTCAAAACAATGAGACAACTGCATGAAATATTTTGTAATAAACAGCCTATGAATGTTCTAATCCTCAGCCTGGCACACTGTAGATGCTCAGTAAGTGGGAGGTTGAAGCATATGAAGTTGCTGCTATTTGACCACTTCGACTTATAAAAATGGCAATTTCACAAGATTCAACCTGATATTACTATTCTGTCTTATTTGCCTTGTTGTCAGAAGTCCACCATACTAAAAGAGCAAGCAGATCTTGGGAATATTACAGTTATTAGCCAAGATAAGGAAGTAGATTTCTGTGGCCTTAATAGACACTGAGGCATAGTGAACCTGCGTATTTCAGCTCAGGACAACTTAGATGTCCTCAAACACTGACGCCTCATCTTAAACAATAAGGCAAGAGGGTAAAGCTAAAGGAGCAAAATAATAGCAGCTGTGAGGGCTACATTATAGTGGGGAAAAAGAGAACTTGAAACAGAGAGAAGGAAAGAAAAGGAAGGAAGGGAGGGAGGGAGGGAGGAGGGATGGAAACACTGTAATCATAACCAAAACATAATTTAATAAAAAATACAAATATAGATACCAAGTATCTGGGATACTTTGATGTGTATGGCCAGCAGCCCTAACCTCTACTGCCCTCTATTAGGAAATCGTCACATTATAATAATGTATTTACATTTCCGATGGCACATTATCAAGGCAAGTTCAAAACTGGCTTTGAATGCTCTGAGTGTCTTTCTGCGAGAATTGTTTCGTTTGGTTGGTGCACTAAATAACTTCTCTGGATGTTTTACCTCATTTCTCAGCCTCTCAGGGTATACTCAAGTGCTAGTGAATGATCTCAAGATGAGTTAGGCTACTACTATTCCCTCCATTGGCAAATAACTGAGAAGCAATCTTACATCTGAGTATTTTTATATTTTCAGGCACACATCCAACTTTTTTTTTTCTGTCTTTTTAGGGCCGCACCCGAGGCACATGGAGGTTCCCAGGCTATAGGCAATCGGAGCTGTAGCCACAGGCCTACGCCAGAGCCACAGCAAGTCAGGTTCCAAGCTGTGCCTGCGACCTACACCACAGCTCACTGCCACGCCGGATCCTTAACCCACTGAGCGAGGCCAGGGATCGAACCTGTGTCCTCATGGGTGCTATTCGGGTTTGTTAACTGCTGAACCACGACGGGAACTCTGGGACACATCCAACTTTTAAAATCTTTATTACACAAGCAACATTTTAATATTGAAAAATCAGAAAATCCAACATTTTTGAAGCCCTGAATAAAAAGCTAACTACCTCTTTATGCAATGTACACTTAACACAGGAGGGAAAATACCTTGGAGGCATCTCTTGTGTCACCCTGTTCTCCTTGGTGTCCCTAGTAACTCATACAGGTTGTCGCATGTAGTTTTTAAGGACAAGACATTATTGAATGAGTGAATGAAATTCTGTATTCACATATGAAGTTTTTGTGGGGTTTTTTTTAAGCATATAGAGTAACTCATTACATATCCTTTGTGTACAAGAAGGTGGTCAGTATAAATGACTTTGTTTCCTCATCTTTAAAACAAGGGGGCTGGAGAGTATATTTCCAGCAGAAACATTCTACAGTCTTTTTTTCTTTTCTTTTTAGGTCCACACTCGTGGTATATGGAAGTTTCCAGGCTGGGGGTCAAATCTGAACTACAGCTGTGGCCTACACCACAGCCACAGCAACGCAGGATCCTTAAACAGCTGAGCAAGGCCAGGGATCGAACCTCATGGTTATTATTCAGATTCATTTCCAGTGCGCCACAATGGGAACTCCCTACAATCTTGTAAACAGCTAAAACCTTTAGGATGGGACAGAAAGCTAGCAGAGGGATTTCTAAAAACATTAATGGTTACGCTAAGACCATTAATGCCTGGCTTTGTTCCAAAATGGCCATGGGCCACACATGACCCTGATTGATGATGACTTTGTAACCTATCTTTCTGAAACAAGTCACTGAATTTTGCCTTAGGGCTTGCATATCACTTGTTTAGCTTTCCTGACAGTATTCCAAAGGAAGTCATTCTTTGGCAAGTAGGAGGTCTCCCCAGTTGTGCCAAACAGAATTATTCATCACCATTTTTTGGAATGCCCAGCTCGTATTTCCAGGAGGGTTGAGGATCTGCCAGCTCACTGGTTCTTGTTGGCATTGACTTTGC
The DNA here is from genome assembly GCA_004024745.2 of Catagonus wagneri. Classification (NCBI taxonomy): domain Eukaryota; kingdom Metazoa; phylum Chordata; class Mammalia; order Artiodactyla; family Tayassuidae; genus Catagonus; species Catagonus wagneri. Next base: position 24,290,621 of record PVHT021183693.1, read on the forward strand.
TTTCCCCAGTGGCCACCAGCATTAACCAAAAGCCTTTGAAATTCCAAATGGAGCCTCTTTATCAGTTGAGATCTCTCGAAGAAAGGGTGTATGTTTTTAAAAATAGACATGTTTTGTGAGGGTTATGCTACTAATTTTTTCTGTTTTGGTCTTAAACACTTTTATGGTCAAAAAACAATGTAATGGAGACCAGATCTATTTAGTCTCCTGCTAGCTTTGCACATTCAAATATGGCAGCCACCGGCTACATATAGCTATATAAATTATTTAAAATTAAAATTAAAATTATTATTCTTCAGTTACATTAGCCACATTACAAGAACCCCAGTAATCAGAGACGATTGGCTAACAGTGACCTGCTATATAGCACAGGGAACTCTACTCAATGTTCTGTGATGGTCTATGTAGGAAAAGAATCTGGAAAAGAATGGCTGTGTGTACATGTATAACTAAGTCACTTTGTTGTACAAAAGAAATTATCACAGCGTTGTAAATCAACTATACTTCATAAAACTTTAAAAAATGAAAAAAAAATGACCCCAAAAATCACAAGTGGTAGGCAGCTACCTTATTGGACAAGAACACATCAGTAATATTTTTATCATCGCAGAGAGTTTTGTTGGAGCATATCTTTCTAACATTATTAAGGATACAGAGTAATCAAGTATTTAGGCTTTTAGTTATAGAAATTTCTTGTGGCTTAAGGTAGGAGAAGTTTTGACTAGAGATTTATTTATTCAGCATATATTTATTAAGTCAAAATAATTTCCCAAGAGGTTAATTTTGTTGTGAAAAATTCTTGAAGATTTTTAGCCCCTAGCTTCTCCTAGACAGATGATGTTGTGGCCCAGGGAGGTTACTGGGAAAACTCTAAGGTTCCTTGAAAGCCTCAGGTATTGCCAAAGGGAGGGAATCTTCTCGGTCACAGTTCATCGTCATTCCAATTAACCAGCCTCCTTTTGATGCTGAGGACTTTATATTAATTATATTAACATATACCAGAGCACTTTAGGAATTCTGGGAAGTTTAGGCCTCATAGCTATCTTTGATTATTTCTCAACATTTCTAAGACTAGTTAGTCCTTAAATGAGCAGGCCATCATGGTTCTTCCAGGCCTGATCCCTCTTGGATGAGGGCAGAATACTCAAGAACTTCAGACCTGTAGCAGAGCCAGCTCGGTGCTGGCTGCTGTGTAATCAGTAATTCCGAGCCACAAAGTTCTAGCAAATCACTTTGTGGTACTACTGGTACAGGAGTACCAGTTCAACCAATAATTAGGAAATATTCAGTGATTGTGAAAAGGCTAATACTGCAGTTTTCTATTGTGATTACTGGGATAACCTATAAAAATAAAGACTTTTTAAAAGAAAAAATTCTAACTTTAAGCTTTTAAAAATTAAAGGAAGTTATTTTTAGAAGATTATAGTCTTGAGTTTCATAAAAATATAAAATGAACAGAGGTCAAAGATTTTATTTAGCTGATTAATTAATGAGAGATCCAGTAGGATATTCCAAACAAACCATGAGAGAATCCAGAAAGCAGATGCATACATAAACCTATCAGGAATACTGAGATACGTTTGTTTAATAGACACAAAACTTGTCAATATCCACAGGGCAATAATCAATTACATTCTTCTGTACATGTACACTGTGCATTTTTATAGATAAGAATAATTTGCATTACTATCAATTCTCTGTGATTTAGAGCCTTGTAAAAATGTTCAAAGACAATGAAGGGCCCAAACCCATAGAGCCAGATAACCTGGAAGGGTATGTTCTAGATAATGCATAGTTTGTCATTGAAGACAACCAGGCATCATCTTGGTGCATTTCCAAGCCTTTTATAATTTTTTCTGGCAAATTAAACCGTTATCAGTTTCTCTCCCCACAGTTCTGCTCCTTTGATTTGATTTGCCTGGCCATTTTCTCCCTGTTTAAGAGATATTTGATGAGCTTTCTTTTTTCTTGATTCAGTGGAACAGGATAAAGAACATAAGGAAAACTCTTACGAGACTATAGAAAAGGGTCACAGTCGGCTGAATAGCTAAAGGGATAAGCAAAATAAAGAAAAAGATGAAAAGATGAAATAATTTATATCATAATTTAATGGTTGCCATGATAGAATTAAACCTCTTTGTTTCTCTTATTTCCTTACTTCAGACCTCTTGGTTTTCAGATACATCTCAATTTAATAACAGCTTTTTTGAGAGAAAGAACATTTTAAAAGGAAAAAATGCACACTTCTTTCGAAAATAACACAAAGGAGTATATTTATTTATGCTATAGCATATTATTCCCTTAATAACCACAGTTTAAACCTAAGCCTTCCTATTGTTCTTCTGAATTACGTTGGGCCATTATTTATCAGGCATATGACATAACTGTTCATAATGCATTTTCTGATCAAAACTTTTTAGCATTTTTGTGATTGGAAAATGTAATCTTAAGGCATTTCACAGAATACTGGTGTATTCTCTACATTTCCACTTGATTAGTCCATTCCCATACCCCTGCCCTTCACCCGTAGCTAACTTTGAAAATTATCAGGAAGCTTTTGACAGCCTAGCTCCCAAGCACTAGTGCTTCACAAAGCATGCATGGGTAATTCACCTTTTCTTGCTTTGAAAACACTGTGACTTATCCTGAGAGATTTGGCAAATTCTTCTGCCTTTAATTGTACTGCTTGGCATCCAACAGACAGTTCTTTGTGTGTATTCCAAGGACAAAAGATTTAGCTACTAGCACAAATTAACCCCTTGCATGTGTCTTCTATTCTTGGATGCTTTGTTAAGCAGTTTGGTTGTCGTCTTATAAGAAAACCAGTTGGTTCACTTCTCAAGTGATGAAACGCTTCCATCACTTACAGCAGGTTACATCCTCCTTCCTGTTCTCTTCTGCATATGTGGTTCTCTTTCTTTTCAGTACTGTCATCATGGTATGGTCCTATTGGGCACAATTCTAGATCCAAGTTGAAGCAAAAAAACTTGATTGTGGGAGTCAGCATCAGTGGAAATAAGTCAGCTGAGAGAATAAGACCAAACAGCCTAAAGTGCACACTTTTCAGGCTCTGATATTTATGCAGGCAAGGGCAACAGTGTCACAACTTGCTTCTCTGTCTGAGGACCAGCTGGTTTCATTGGACATTGATTATAAGACTTATTCCAATTTCAAAAAAGTTAAAATTGAAGGTGGGGAGAAACACTAATCATGTTATAGTTGAGGAAATTGGCTAAATTATAGGTTGCTCAAATACATGTTGTTTCACAAGGTAATAATGACTCTTTTTTTGTATGTGACAAATTCTTAAAATTTTTTCGGTTCCATTATGCTGATCTAGGTTACCCTTTCTCTTAATAAATCAGGAAACATGGACCTGAGAACTTCAGCTTGTTCCAGATTTCATCAAGTGAACCAGTATTAACCCGAGTTAGAGTAGCAGTTTCCAAATACCCAGTGTCTACGCATGGGGACCCTCATGAATTCAAATACACCCACTTTAAAGGACTATCTTATTTTCATGTTGAAATTTTCATTCTTTTATGTGATTGTAAGAGGCATTATTCTTTTTAATTTTTTTCGTGCCCCCATCCCAATGTATGTACTTGATAAAATGAAAATTTAGCAACCCTATATCTTCCCTCAATTAAAAAAAAAATACTGGAATTCCTGCTGTGGCTCATTGGGTTAATAATCTGGTTTGTCTCTGTGGTGGTGCCCCTTTGATCCCCAGCCTGGGAACTTCCACATGCTGCAGGTGTGTGGGGGAGAAGGAGAAGAGTAAAACAGAGATTGATTTAAAAAAATTACTAGTCCTTTACATGAAAAATCTGAGACTTAATAAGCCAGAGGCTTCAAGACAGTGTTCTTTGCATTAGGCATTTTTTCCTTAGTTATTTCTCATGGTGGTTTCATGCTGGAGAAAAGACCTTCTTCAGCCATTCATATCACCCTCTAAAAAGCACCTCTTGCGAGAGGGATGGACTGGGCAATTGCGGTAGTAGATGCAAACTATTATATTTATAATGGATAAGCAATGCAGTCCTACTGTACAGCACAGGGAAATATATCTTGGGATAGACCATGATTGAAGATAATATAGGAAAGGGAATGCATATATATGTATGACTAGGTCACTTTGCTCTACAGCAGGAATTGGCACAACACTGTAAATCAACTATAATTTAAAAATCTTAATAAATTTAAAAAAGAGTACCCCCCTTGTTTTCTAAACTCAAAATTATGAAGCCATTTTTTAGAAATTTCAATTAATTGATTGCCAAAAAGCAACAACTTGTATTTATGGAAAGTCAGCTTCTATAAATAAGACTACTAAGGAAGTTTTTAAAAATTGTCTTTTATTTTATAGTTCTGTGATTCCTCATACCTCAAGTATAAGAAGATTTAGTTCTCTCACATTTTTCAATGAAAAAGTGTTTTCTGAAGCAGAATACTCACATATGCGAGCCCACAACCTACCCTACCACTGGCAATAGGAGGAGAATTGGAAGAATTAATGGTAGTTTATTCATAGTTCAACTGCCTTTGCCTTTTCTAGCACAATAGCACTGTCTACTACTATTCTGGTACTACAGCCTCTTATTTTTGTGTAAAGGCCTTTAATTCAGTAGCTTGAAAATAATGAATCTACAAAATAATGCAAGTGAGAGTCACACATTTTAGAATGTGTTGGTTATTGTGATTAATGGTGGGCCCCTGGCATTTTGTAGACTAATGTTAATACAATAGCATTTGGGTACCACCTTTTGCGATTTTTCAAGATAGTGTACTTGTTTGTTAATGCATCCCGTGTCCCGCCATTGCATTATGCCAGCACTGGTGACAGTGCCACTTTGTCAGGCTGGAAAGACAGTCTCAGACTCAATAAGGAAACACTTTATCAAAGGGAGTAAAAAAATGGAAATGAGCTACCTGTGGGCTCAAATTAAATTAGCCTGGAGAATTTAGAAGCAAAATCTCCTCTTGCTGTTCCTTCTAATGAGACATTGTTGGCCTTTACACCTCATGCTACAGTCATTCAACAAATCTTTGGGACCTACTATATGTAATGCATTAGGTACTTATTTTTATTACCCTAAGGTTTAAACGATGAATCACTTCCATTTGTGCTTTCAAAAAGCCTGGGAAAAGAAATGACACAGGTAGGGATTTTTTTTTTTTTTTTTTTTTTTTTTTTTTTTGCTTTTTAGGGCCACACCTGCAGCATATGGAAGTTCCCAGGGCAGGGGTCGAATTGGACCTGCAGCTGCCAGCTTACACCACAGCCACAGCAATGTGGGATCTGAGCTGCATCTGCAACCTATACCACAGCTCACTGCAACGCTAGATCTTTAACCAGCTGAGCAAGGCCAGGGATCAGATCTGCATCCTCATGGTTACTAGTCGGATTCATTAAGGCTGAGCCACAATGGCAACTCCTGGGAATTATTTGTAATAGAAAAAGCAGTGATATGTGCTGTTGGAAAGGTAGAGATAAAATGTACTCAGATTTCAGAAAAGGAGGAAATGGCTCTTTTATTTTTTCTTTCTTTCTTTCTTTCCTTCTTTCTTTCTTTCTTTCGGGCTGCACCCACAGCATGTGGAAGTTCTGAAACTAGGGGTTGAATTGGAGCTGCCACTGCTAGCCTATGTCACAGCCATAGGAGCATAGAATCCGAGCCTCGTCTGCGACCTATACCACAGCTCACGGCAACGCTGAATCCTTAACCCACAGAGCATGACCAGGTCCTCATGAATACTAGTCCGGTTCGTTACCACTGAGCCACGACAGGAACTCTGGAAATAGTTGTTTTAACTGAAGAACCAGAAGGGTATAAATAAAGGGAAAGGAAGTGAAGCAGAACCTTGAGAAATGGTTAGGATTTGAACATATGGAACCAGGTTGAAGTATTTCCAGAAAGAAAACTACACAAGTCAGCAATAGGAAAGGGAAATTCTGGGCTGTGTGTTGCAAAAGGGATTCTGGCTAGAACTGCAGGATCCCTGAAGGACAGCAGTAGGTAGAAAGTAATGCTAGATCACAGTGCAGTGGATTGTGTTCAAGACTAAAAGTTTGGAGCTCTAGTCTTGGGCCTGAGGGGGAACATAAGGTTCTGTGAATATAGGAATATCTGTTCATAACAGAACATCAAGGCAGGTCACCTGGAGGATCTACAAATGTTGGACTGAGGAGGGAGGGAATCTGGAGTTGAGAGAATGGCTGAGAGTCATTGATGGAGTCCTTGAGAATGCATTAAAAGAAAGAATAGCCATCATGGCCATGGGATGATGGCTAGGAGAGGTGTCAGTGATGCAGTATGGAGTGTTGAGCATTCATTGAACAAAAGGGAAAAAGAGACATGGAAGAGTCAAAGACTTTGATGTTTGAAGGAAATAAAAAAGACTGGGTTTGATTGATAAGACAAAGATTTCTGTTTGAGGTACCTTGAATTTGAAGTGCTGGCAAGAATCAAAGACTGAATATCCCAAGAACGATTTGTGATGCACATCAGAAATGAAGATAAAAATAAAGCCAGAACTAGAATATTGGTTATTTGGTAATGATTTGAATAGGAATGATAGTTGAAGTATCTTTTTATTTTGAGAGAAGTTCACCAGCAGGAGCAAGAAGACCATTATAGAGAGGATAGCCAGGAATATGTCCACGGAGAAGACCTGCACTTAGAAGATGGAAGGGGAAAAGGATACCTCCTATTCTCTGGGGGGAGGGGGGGCAACACTCATAAGGAATCAGAAGCAGCAGAGGTGAAGGGGACCAGGCACCAGGGGTGGAGTAGGTGGGATTAGAAAGGCTGGATCTGTCTAACAGAGGTCATTTTGCTTGCACACTGGAAATCTTGCCTTCAGGAGAAGGAAAGATCACTTAACTATGGATCAAATGTGCATTTCCAGAGTATAATTCTTAAGTTTTTCTTATTTATTTGACATTTTATTTTACTATTATTTTTGGCCACCCCAAAGCATAAGGATTTCCTGGGCCAGGGACTGGATCCAAGGCTACCTAAGTTGCTACCTAAGCTGCAGCTGCATCAAGACCAGATCCTTAACCCACTGTGCTGGGTTGGGAGTTGAACCTGCATCCCAGTGCTCCCAAGACACCACCGATCCCGTTGCACCACAGCAGGAACTCCCAGAGCAAAGTTCTTTAAATCTTCATTAAGGAGTTTCCCGCTGTGAGCCACCTCCACCATTCACAGTCATACCTCCTCTAATTTCTAGCAGCACATGTAAGTCAGTGTCCTGCTACTCACGACCCTAGGATGAGCGTACTCATAAACATAGAGGAGCTCTTTCCAGGAATCATGTAGAAGCTGGAAGGGCCATTAGTGGTTTTGCCATCTCTTTCCACCAGTAAGGGAAGGTTGCAGAGCTGTGGGTCCATCAAACACTACTTCTTTCTGCATTTGACCAGCTGCGGTAGACCAGGGGGTCCTAACCCAAGGTCAGGAAATATCCTGGTCAGTGAATGTAATGTTCTATGCCATGAGCCTGCATTTTTCGAGGATGTCATTTATCTTTCACCTGCTTCTTAAAAGTATCTCTTTTCTTAAAAAGAAAGAATCACTGTAATAGTTCATACTGTTGCACAGCGATGTGAGTTCCTTGAAGACAAGAGCCTGTCCTTATAAATTTTGGTACCTTCATGATACCTCTGTCAGCCTGATGGTGCTACACTGGATGGGCTGACACGAATGATAAAATACTCATTTTGGCTCTATGTCTTCTTAGCAGGTGCACAAACCTAGGAAATACATTCTATTGATAGTGTCCTTTACTAGCATAACTTGTAGCTTAAAATGGAAGCTTCAAACGCACACACTCTTTCACTTGTTTTTTTAAACAACTGTGAAGAGTAGGAATTGATATCTTCATTTCAAGAATGAGGAAGCCAAAACTGAGAGAATGCACATGGCTTGTTACAAGTCATGCATCATATGTCGGCTATTACTATCATCTTATTATCATCTTTTTTATGGTAAATAAAAATGCCTATGAACACAGTTGATTTGGCCTTATTTTCTGAAACGCTTATTGGTTGGCAATAGGTGGGTTTTTGTTTTATATGAATGAAAGCTTCTTACTAGTTTACAATGCAATACTCAGGTTAAACGCAGTGCTTTCCCAATAGCTGTGTTATCGAATGACAGATACTGCTATCATCTAGTGACTTTAATTTCTTGGTCCTGTTCTAGATAACATTAAAGGAAAGGAAGGAGGCCCAGGTCTGTGTTTTTGCTGGGTAGACATGAAGGTGGCACATCAGATAGCAGTATAGTGTTGTGATGAAGACATGGGTTTTTGGACCTGACTTGGATTTCAAAGTTCCCCTAAACACTCTTACATCCTAAGTATTAAATACCAGATATGTTTTCAGTTCTCTTTCAACTCAGAAGAGCGCTTGCTAAATTTCCTCCATCTAAAACTAGACAGAGAAAACTCATCTTTTCCACTTTTCTCTGGAGAAGTCAGAGGAAAAGAGCGCTACAGCAGCCTCCCATCCATGTCCAAAGTCAGTGGACCAGCAGTGCAGCTGTGCTCCTGCGCCTGGCTTCTCTCCAAATGTTGACACTATTCTGAAGCAGTGCCCTTCATCTCACACCAGGAGCCATTCTCAGCCTCCTCACATCCTGGGTTGCGAGAGTTCATATTTACATACAGGCTGAGCTTTACATACAGGCTGAGCTTTACCTCCCTTGAAAAGCAAGAATTATTGAAACCTTCTTACAAAAGCAGGGGGCAGGATGTGGAGGGACTTGGAACTTCTCAGACAAAAAACTGACACCTGAAACAGAACTCCAAAATGGACTTGCAAAGGGACCAGGCAAAGCTCCCTGAAATTGAATTCAGAAATATTACAGTACTGGTTAGGACATTCTGACTCAAAAGCCTGTTGGAAACACGTTGCTCTTAGGTTAAATGTGTATGCACTCTGTTAGCTGAGTAGTGGGGGCTGCTAATGCTTCATACTAACTGAAATACAATTTTCCAAAGTGATGCTTAACATCACTTTGCCTGTTGTTTTAATGGTCAAGAGCAAGAATTACTTGAAAGATCAGGAGCAAGGATTACTTGTTTGAATAGGCAGTTTAGCTTTCAGATGTCTGCAGTGACAAAGTGAGAATACCAGGAAAGAGGGGAGGACTCCTGTTCCCAGTGTGCGCCAATCAGACTGTTTGTGGGGAGACAGGGCAGGTGGAAAGCTGGTGTGCCAAGAGGCGGGCATATTGTTCCGAGATATCTGGGCACTAACACTGCTTTCGATTCCCAAGAAAAATTGATTCAAAAACAAGATGAGCTTGTTATTTAGAAATAGTCATTGAATAGAAGCACCAGTTTATTGGTCTAAGCTGAAATGGTAACACAGCCTGCGTGTGAAAGGACAGTGTTGTAGGAGGGAGGCCCCTCCCTGTACAGAGATTGTCACTGAACACAACAGCCTCGTAGGGCACCAAAGTATAAGGAAAACCACACAAGGATGTGCCGAATCTGCTTTCTCTCTGGGTTACCACTTCCTGTGCGTTTTGCAGCCTGGGCTGAATAAACTGGGGTTCCTGGAAGTCGTGTGTCTCATCTCTCTCCACTAGTTGGTAACCCACTTGCATGGTGCATTAATTCTATAAATTGTAGTAAATGGGTCAAGGAACATTTTCAAATGCCTAACTTCACTAAATCATCTTAACTCTGCAAATATCTTCTGGTTTTCATTTTAGTTGTCCTGGACCTATGCCATTTAGTGTAAGATAGAGTAAACTGTTTCAAAGTCATGACCAAAATATATATCGCGAAACTAAAATATATATGGAGAAACTATGAAAATTGATAAATTAGCCTCATTAAACATGACCTATAATTACTCTTTGAATACGTATCTATGTATACTCAACCCCATGAAGGTGGGACCAAGGTTTTCTCCTTCCTGGGAGAATCCTTAGAACTTAGCACTGTTATTTGCTAATGTGACTATTAGTTGACTTAAAAAGATCTTCCAGCAAATCCTTAATGGAGGTTTTGTTTCAGAGGCACTAACACTGCATATGTTTAAAAACTTTTAGTTTGCTTTACAACTTTGCCAAGAAATTATTCTTTTTTTTAACCTTTCACCCCATTTCTCTGAGATAATTAATAATTAGTATGTAAATTATTATTCTCCAGGCTTGAAACTATTCCAACATGGCTTTCCTTGGACTCTTCTCTTTGCTGGTTCTGCAAAGTTTGGCCTTAGGGACCACGTTCACTGATGAAACCATTGCTGAATTTTCAGTGAATATGTACAACCATCTTCGAGCTACTGGGGAAGATGAAAATATTCTCTTCTCTCCATTGAGTATCACCCTTGCAATGGGAATGATGGAACTTGGGGCCCAAGGGTCTACCCTGAAAGAAATCCGTCATTCAATGGGATATGACAGTCTGAAAAATGGTAAGTGTGCTTAAGTTTAATTTTTCAAGATGGTTTGATTTTTAGCTTTCGACTTAGTTATGTTGCCTTATGCCTGAGGCCACAGGATTTATGAAGGGTAAGAAAGTGTTTTCACTGAGATGGAATGGGTAAAAGAAGCATTAGGAAACCCAAGAAAGTTCTTAATTCCTAGCTGTAACTCTGCCTCAGTTAATCTAAGGAAGTCATATCTATGATAATTGTTATTTAAATAAACCTCACTGTGATAAACTAAAGCAAACACTGATCTTGCTCTGAAAGAGTTTCCAGTTTAGAGAGGCATATATTCATCAATTATCATATAAATAAATGAGAAATTACAACTGTGATGAATGCTATAAAGAAAAACACCATTCTCTAAGAATATCAGCATTTTTACTTAAACTATATCTGCATTGTTTAAATAGAATCCAGGAATTTTTTGAAATGTTGTATCATCATGAAAAATTTTTGTATCGAAGAAAATGTCTAGGACTTCCCGTCGTGGCTCAGTGGTTAACGGATCTAACTAGGAACCATGAGGTTGTGGGTTCGATCCCTGGCCTTGCTCAGTGGGTTAAGGATCCGGCGTTGCTGTGAGCTGTGGTGTAGGTCACAGACGTGGCTTGGATCTGGCGTTGCTGTGGCTGTGGTGTAGGACGGCGGCTAAAGCTCCGATTAGACCCCTAGCCTGGGAACCTCTGTATGCCGTGGGTGCGGCCCTAGAAAAAAAAAAAAGGAAAATGTCTAGCCAAAACTTCATTTGTAATCACTTTGCCATGACATAGAATTTCTGTTTTAATGTTTCCAATATACATGGGTATTAACTCGTTAAAAAGCTGAGAACAAAAACAGTCTCCATTGGGTATCCTAGATATAAGTTTTTTTAAAGTCTACTGAATGTAAAATTTAAAAGACTATTTTGATTTTTAAACCAGATAATTAAATTTAATTCTTAATTCTGATCATTATAAAATAAGACTAATGTAATTAAAATGACCTAATTACTTTGAAAGAAAACCACCTGAATATCTCTGTAGATTCTACCAAGGTAATCAGTTAAAATGAAAAATAACATCAGTGGATAATCCTAAACTTCGAACAGTTACCTTGAACATCTAGAAACAGCACAAATATATTGGAACCTCCTTTCCATGTCCATGCGGGGAAGAGGCCAGTGTTTTTCTCTTGGGTCTCTGTTCTATCAACCCCCCTGGCCGTGTCTTAGGGCTCCTCTACCCTCTAGGATCTTCCACTGTGTTTGTTTCACTCATACACCTTTCCTTTGTCATATTGCAGGTGAAGAATTTTCTTTCCTGAAGGATCTTTCTCACATGGTAACTGCTGAAGAAAGCCAGTATGTGATGAAAATTGCCAATTCCCTTTTCGTGCAAAATGGATTTCATATCAATGATGAGTTTCTGCGAATGTTGAAAAAGTACTTTAATGCAGAAGTAAATCATGTGGACTTCAGTCAAAACGTAGCTGTGGCCAACTATATCAATAAATGGGTGGAGAATAACACAAATAGTAAGTCATTGGGTTCCTCTCTAAGAGCTCAATTTAATCTCTTTTCACTTCTGAAATTATTCCTGCTCTCATTTGTTTTTTTGTTTTGTTTTGTTTTCTACTTTCTCTTTTTGGGCCATCCCGTGGCATATGGAATTCTAGGGCCAGGGATCACATCAGATCTGAGCTGCATCTGATCTGATCTGAGCTGCATCTGAGTGAATTCTCAAACCACTGCCCTGGACTGGGGAGCAAACGTGTGTTCCAGCGCTCCAGACACTGCTCATCCCATTGTGCCACAGCAGGAACTTTGAGTTTTACTTTTTTTTTTTAAGGGCCACACCTGTGTCATATGGAAGTTCTCAGGCCAGGGGTCAGATTGGAGCTGCAGCTACCAGCCTACACCGCAGCCACAGCAATGCCAGATCCGAGCCACACCTGGGACCTACACCACAGTTCACGGCAACACCAGATCCTTAACCCACTGAGTGAGGCTAAGGATTGAACCCACATCCTCATGGATACATGATTCTTAACCTACTGAGCCACGATGGGAACTCCTCCTTTTATGTTCTGAATGTTAGACAGAATGTAGTTGAGTTTTTAAAAATCGTTTTGTGTAGATTACAGCCTATTTTAGAAGCATTGTTTATGAATAAACATTTAAGAAAGAAGTTAAAATTTTGGCATGTATAGAATTTTTGCACTGATAAATTAACATGAAATCTGTGCTCTCCAGTTCGTGGGTTTCATCTGTATAGTAATCTTGACTACTGTATGGAATTTTGTTTGAGCTGACTATTTAATAAGTTAGCTACCAGTTAGGATGACAGTTGGTGGCTCTCTTGACAATGCAACTAAAATAGAATTAAAGAAATTTAAAAATCAGAGTTTAAAGCTGTTTGTTGACTTTTAAACCACAAAACTTGATTGGTAATTAAAAAATGTGTACAGAATTCCTTTAAAAAAGAGCAGCCCCTTGTAAGCCCAAATAAATGGAGAAGAATAAGAAAAAGATGCATTTGTTTTAAATTTTCTTTCTAAATCATAGTTTTAAAATGTATTTAAGCTTTTCAAATTTTTCCTATTTTACTGTTTTATTTTCCTATTTTACCAACAAAATAATTGAAATTAGAATCTGAAAAACGAGGCCACATTGAAAGTAGATTGCTATGGCTGTTCATTAATTAATTCATGTGGTCAAAACCCCTAAAATAATGTTAATCTAATATATTTTATGCTGGAATAACAGCAAAAGACCCCTATCACATAGCCTTTGTCCTGTAATCCCGCAAATGCGGAGACACTTCCTGAACATCTAAAGAAGGGCTATGACTAATAAAATGGTAGGGTACGAGAGTGATTATTAATTAGCCCTGTCTTTTCCAACTATGCGATTAAAATGTAAGACAAAAGACGCATGCTTTTTTGTTGTTGTTTTCTTTCTTTCTTTTTTTAGGAGCATGCCTGCAGCATATGGAGCTTCCCAGGCTGGGGGTTGAAGCCGAGCTGCAGTTGTAGCTGCCAGCCTACGCCACAGCTATAGCAACATGGGATCTGAACTGCATCTTTGACCTACACCACAGCTCACAGCAACACCGGATCCTTAACCCACCGAGCGAGGCTAGGGATCAAACCTGCATCCTCGTGGATACTAGTCGGGTTTGTAACCCACTGAGCCACAACAGGAACGCCCCACATGCTTGTTTTTTAACATTCAAAGAACAAGTTAAGAATCATAATTCACCTGCATTAGACTGAATTATTAAAAGATGTTTGTTTCCAAATTCTTTTTAAACAATTTCAGCAACCAACAAAGTCCCAGTGTCTTTCAAAACAGACTTAGAAAGGAGTATTTCAAGTGATAAAAAATAAGGCATGATGAAATAAATTGCCTTTTACTCATCTATTTCACCTAATCCAAAACAGTTGTTATATTTGGTAGAAAGATACCCAATGGGGAAAAACTTGATTTGGATGACATTTTAATCATGTATATTGTTCAAGAATAAACTTAGAAATATTTCTTGAATGCTTATCCTGTGTTGAGTTCTATATGCATCATTGCAACTAGAAAGCAGTGAAGCCTGAAATTCTGTTTGTATGTTGTCCTGTAGTTTATGCAAATGTCAAGAGGCTACTAGTGTTATTTTTAGGTAGGGTGGGTGTTTTAGATGCCCTTAGTCTGTAAGAGTGTGTGTGTGTGTGTGTGTGTGTGTGTGTGTGTGTGTGTGTGTGTGTGTGTTTAACATTTTTTTCCTTTAAAAGTTAGATACTTTTGGAGTTCCCGTTGTGGCAAGCGGAAACGATTCCAACTAGGGACCATGAAGTTGCAGGTTTGCTCCCTGGCCTCGCTCAGTGGGTTAAGGATCCAGTGTTGCTGTGAGCTGTGGTGTAGGTCGCAAATGCAGCTCAGATCCTGAGTTGCTGCGGCTCTGGCATAGGCCAGCGGCTACAGCTCCAAATGGACCACTAGCCTGGGAACCTCCATATGCTGCAGTTCTAAAAGACCAAAAAAAAAAAAAAAAAAGTTAGATACTTTCAATTTTTTTTTTTGGTCTTTTGTCTTTTTAAGGCTGCACCAGTGGCATATGGAGGTTCCCAAGCTAGGGGTCTAATCGGAGCTGCAGCTGCAGGCCTACACCAGGGCCATAGCAACGCAAGATCCAAGCCACGTCTGCAACCTACACCACAGCTCACAGCTCACCACAGCAGATCCTTAACCCACTCTGCGAGGCCAGGAATCGAACCCGAAACTTCATGGTTCCTGGTTGGATTCATTTCCACTGCACCACAATGGGAACTCCAAGATACCTTTAATTTTTATTGTAAGTTTGGTAATGGTATAAAGTTCTTCTCAATCACTCTATCAGAAGGTATTTTGATAACCTTTTGGTTTCCTTTCACCTTCAATTGAATACGCATTTTCATCCTTCTTTTTTTTTTCCTGAATAGGTCTTTTGAAAGATTTGGTATCCCCAAGGGATTTTGATGCTGTCACTCATCTGGCCCTCATCAATACTGTCTATTTTAAGGGGAACTGGAAGTCACAATTCAGACCTGAAAATACCAGGACTTTTTCCTTCACTAAAGATGATGAAAGT
Organism: Catagonus wagneri; assembly: GCA_004024745.2. Classification (NCBI taxonomy): domain Eukaryota; kingdom Metazoa; phylum Chordata; class Mammalia; order Artiodactyla; family Tayassuidae; genus Catagonus; species Catagonus wagneri. Next base: position 24,305,672 of record PVHT021183693.1, read on the forward strand.
GAAGTCCAAATTCCAATGATGTATCAACAAGGAGAATTTTATTATGGTAAGACATTTTGGCTTTTATTTCTCTCTTCTTTCAGTATTTCAGCAGATTTCTAAGAAAGAACATGAATTATTCACTATTCAGATTTCTTGTCAATCTAGTTTGCGCTACAATTCAGTTTTCTTGGCTCCATTTGAAAGACCTCTAATTAGATCCTGGGTGAATGTCATATGGTTTGACAGTTTTCCAATATGTTTCTTAATTTATAAAGTTGATCACACCTACAGAGTTGCTTTATTCATATGAAAACATCTGGCCTTGTGTAACAATGTTCTGAGTTACTCTGGAAAGTCATTCGCTTCAAGGTGGTTCTCGGTGAACCCTATGTTTCAACCAGCGCTTGATCTGGACGCCTCACCACTTTTTGAATTATTACCATTCTTTTAAAATTTTGCTTTCAGACGTGTGTATTTGATCAGACATATTTATTTATTCATAGGTTCACTTACTGAGTCTATAATTTGTGATGCAAGACAGCACTCTTGGTGTTGTTTTCCAGGATATTTCACGGGACTTTTCAGAAGTTTAGGATGTGGATTCTTTCTACACACCATGTTGAACTGTACTAATTTACTGTCATAAGCAGAAATGTAATTGTAAGCTAAGTACATGTTAGAACCAATCTTTTATTTTATTTAGAGGTATACTGTAAAATTAAAAGATTATTATAAGCTAAAAAAGATCATAATCAGTTAATCAAATTGACAGTTAAAATAAGAAAGGGAAACACCCATTTAGTTGAGAATCAAAATGTTTAATGTGATGGCCAAAGGACTTAGATCAGTTACATGAAAATATTTACAACAAAAGCTTTTTTTAAAAAAATGAAGTTTTTATTTTATTTATTTATTTATTTTTGCTTTTTTAGGGTCACACCCATGGCATATGGAAGTTCTCAGGCTAGGGGTTGAATTGGAGCTGCAGCTTCTGGTCTATGCCACAGCCATAGCAACGTGAGAGCCAAGCTGTGTCTGTAACCTATACCACAGCTCATGGCAACGCCAGATCCATAACCCACTAAGCGAGGCCAGGGATCAAACACGCATCCTCATGGATACTAATTGGGTTCATTACCGCTGAGCCATGATAGGAACTCCAGGAAAATTTTAAAGTAGTGTCAGCATCATTTGTTTTACAGACATTTATTTACTTTTTTTAAGTAGAAGCCTGGTCAATTTAGCTTAGATCACAGAACACAAAGTCAATTACCTAACTTACCTAATTACTTAATTTGGAGGTTTAAACCACCACAGATATGCTACGTAGATTGCATTTTGGCTTTGCTACCTTCGCCTCAAAACTTTTAACTGTGGTAATAATAGAATACCACATATTATGTGGTCAGTTTTTCCCTTCTTAGAAATAACCCGGATATTGGTAAATGTGATTTACATCCAACTTGGATTCAGGGCTTAATTTTTCTAATCAGGACTTTCTATTTTTTTCTGATGATATCCTTTAAATATATATCCATTTGAGATATCTCATTTAAAAATAAAAACTAAGTCTAGGAGTTCCTGTTGTGGTTCAGTGGATTATGAACCTGACTAGTATCCATGAGGACACAGGTTTAATCCTTGGCTTCACTCAGTGGGTTGAGGATCCCAAGCTGCTATGGCTGTGGTGTAGGCCGGCAGCTGCAACTCTGATTCAGCCCCTAGCCTGGGAACCTCCATATGCCACAGGTGCTGCCCTGAAAAGCAAAAAAAAAAAAAAAAAAAAAAAAAAAAAGGAAATCTAGAGAACATGTTAGGACAAATGTGAAACAATTCTGAGGAATCCCAAAATAAATTATGTAGAGCTGAAGATTCACCTGAATTTCAGGGCCAGCTTTAAATTAAAGCCTCTTCTCTTCAGATACCTGAAATCCTTCTATTTCAAACATTGTTTTGGAAGAAATTTATAACAAATTTAAACATTTCGTTTAAGCTTTGATATGGGCTTCTTTCTTTCTTTCTTTCTTTCTTTCTTTCTTTCTTTTCAGGGGAATTTAGTGATGGCTCCAATGAAGCTGGTGGTATCTACCAAGTCCTGGAAATACCCTATGAGGGAGATGAGATAAGTATGATGCTGGTATTGTCCAGACAGGAAGTTCCACTGGCCACCCTGGAGCCCTTGGTCAAAGCCCAGCTGATTGAAGAATGGGCCAACTCTGTGAAGAAGCAAAAAGTGGAAGTGTACCTGCCCAGGTAAGAGGCTCCTGTGTGACTCCCTCTGATAGCATAGAGGAAGGGTATCAGTAGGGTTCTGACTCAGAGAGACTTTGCCTCTGCTTTTGAATTAATTTTGTCCTGTGTTGTTCTCCTCTTCCTTCTCCTCTTCTCCTTATTCATTTTTGTCTCCATCTTTTTTTTTTTGGCTGTCCCTGTGGCTCATGGAAGTTCCTGGGCCAGGGATTGAAACCATGTCACAGGAGTGACCAGAGCCATCGCAGTAACCAATGCCAGGTCTTTAAGCCACTGTGCCAGCAGGGAACTCCTTTCCATCTTTTTAAAAAGTCTGCTTTCATACTCATTCAGTCTCGTCCAGAGACATAGGCTCACTTCTTGATACATTCAATACTACTCACCAAGACCTAGTTTCAGATATGAGTCAATATTCTTAGCTTCATTTTAGAAGATTTTTGAGTAGATTGTCTCTGAATACCATTTGCATTGACAGTCCTCTGTATTTCATTAATATTTAAAGCTGATGATAGCTGGAGAGAAAATAATCTGCAACTTCGTGGAAGAAGTGCAAGCAAGTCATGTGCTAGGTGCTAAGATACAACCATAAATAAGCAGGAAGAAGCTTAAAATTCTCCAGGTGGCTGAAAGATAAAATCGATACAAGGCCTTGATGTTCTGACTACCATCCACTTTCTTTTTTTTGTTTTTTCTTGTCCTTTTGCCTTATCTAGAGCTGCACCCGCGGCATATGGAGGTTCCCAGGCTAGGGATCTAACAGGAGCTGTAGCCGCCGGCCTTCACCACAGCCACAGCAATGCAGGATCCGAGCCGGGTCTGCAACCTACACCACAGCTCACGGCAACGCCAGATCCTTAACCCACTGAGCAAGGCCCGGGATCGAACCCGCAACCTCATGGTTCTTAGTCGGATTCATTAACCACTGAGCCATGAAGGGAACTCTACCATCCACTTTCTCAACCCTGTCTCTAGCCACTCACCACATCAAATATGTTGTAGCAGGTACTACCCATGTGCTTGTAATTACACCACAGACACCGTGCTCCTTTACGCCTCTGAGTCTCTATGTATGTTTTGCATCGGCCTAAAATGCCCTCCTCATATGTGTTTGACAGATATTGTTTACTTAGCCTTCAGGGCACAGCTCTAGCATCAGTCCTTCAAGGAGGCCTTTCACGAACCCCATGATGGAGCAGGTGACCCTCAGTCTGCTTCATTTATGCACTTCCCTTTAATAACAATACATTTATGTTACCACCCACAATAAAATTACATTTTTTTGTAGGTCTTGCTTTCTTTGTGAAAGTTCTTCTAGGGTAAAGCCAGTTCTCTCTCCTACCTCACAGACACAATAAGTCTTTGCAAAATCAACTCAACTGAAGACATTATTCTGTCCTTGATTACCTTAAAATCTAATAGGGGAGCTATACCAGAAAACACAAATGACAAATTTGTAAACATTTGTGTTTATAAATTCTAGGCTAGGAAATAAGACACATGAATAAATAGCCAATAAACATATACATATGTGGAAGTACAGTTCCACTCTTCATTCCATATTTAGAAAATGTGTATAAATATGATTAATTGCTATGAATATTGAAGGGCCATAAATCAGATATTAGTATTAAAATTGAATTACTAAAGTCTTATTAACTCATATTTATTCTAATTTATGAATTGTCATTTAAAAGCTATATCTTGGGAGTTCCTGTCGTGGCTCAGCAGTTAACAAACCCAACTGGTACCCATGAGGATGCAGGTTTGTTCCCTGGCCTTGTTCAGTGGGTTAAAGATCCAGCGTTGCTGTGGCTGTGGTGTAGCCTGGCGACTGCAGTTCTGGTTCGACCCATAGCCTGGGAACTTCCATATGCCAAGGGTGTGTTTATTTTTCCAAAAATTTTGCTGATGTTTCCTTATGTTAATGAAACACACCTATTTGGATCTGTAGACATTTTGGCTAGAAATATATAAACACATTATGTTAGTATTATATGTGCATAATATACAGCCATATTTATAACACATATAATATATATACATGTATGTATATATGCATACATATAAACACATATGTGTATGTATACATGTGTTACATATATAAAACATTATATATATATATGTATATATAAAAGTTAAGGTAATCATAACCCAAATATTATTTTTTCTTTTTGGCTAAGATAGTTAGCTTGCATAACTTTCCATGATAATACATTTATATCGAAAGATTTCACCATGTCTGTTCTCAAGAAGAGGTAGCCAATGAATATCCAACAAACAAAGCCAAGGATTTTTTTTTAATAAATTATCATTTACATCTACGTATTTAATATGAACAATGTATCTTAACTCTAAAAGAACAATTTGGTTTTAAATATTAATACTTAAACTTAATTAACTATATCAGATTTACACTCTCATCTAGTGACCTTTTATCATTAATTTTGTGTTTTTCTCCTTACATTTTGTAAGGAGTTCTTTTTGGTAATATGAGAAATTCAGCACCGAGTTAATGCCTCTCATTAAATTCTATAAAATAACTGCAGCATCTCCAAATGCCTTAGTACTGTGAAGATCTAAAGTTATTTAGGAGTATTTTTACAGAATTCTAAACGAAAGTTTAATAAATATCACATATTATAATTCAACCATATTCACTGGAAAATGTGGCCTCCGGGTCCTGTCCACTGAGAAATTGAATGTGGCAGCAGAAGAAAATTAAATTTTTATTTTCTAAGAGATACTCTTCAAGTATGAAATAGTGTGGCTTACTTGCTCATATTAATGCCTGTTACTATACTAGGCACAGTTAATTATCATGTATCCATTTCTCCAGGAGTTCCATGAATTCTCCCTTTGCATGTCTAATGCATGGAGTGAGAGGCTAAATAACTAGATCAGACACATTCGGTTTCTCTTTTTAAGAGACTGACTGTTTTCAAATACCAGTGTGTCAGTAATGATCAGTGGAAAACTATCTACCCCTCCATTTTACAACATTAGGACCCACTAAATGTTAAGTGAAGGAAATGATTTATATGACCCAGTTTTAACAAAGGTAAAAACTTTCCAATAGTTGTGGTATAGATTTACTCAAATGTCTGTCTTAAAGGGTTTATATAATTTTATTCACGTGGAGACATTACTCTGAAAATGTAGAAGAGGGTGAGATTTCTATGTGATATCAGCAAATCCAGTGAAATACCACAAGGTTTATGTGCAGTCATATATCTCTAAGATTTAAATGAGATTGCCAAATATTCTTCCAATTTATCCATAGTGGACAAAATAGCTTAGCTAATATAGAAATACATTATATACTATTAATATATAATATATGTAAAATATCTAAAATATTCTTTAGAATAATGCCTGCCATAGAGTAAGCAGCATATAATTATTATCTATATTACTATTATTAAGTCTTAGTATTTATCTTTTATTAATCTACAGATAGCTTTATATATACTTTTCTCTAAGTAAGATTGTTTTAAACATGGCTCTCATGAAATAGCTTTCTGCACTGTATATTCTTACTTTTCAGTCTTTACTGATACCGTTTAGGTATAAGATTTTTCTAAAATCAAAATCAAATCTCCTAACACTTGGAATACAGATGGACCTGGCTCTAGTATCTTTCCACTCTGAAATTTATAGTCTCAGATTTCTCATTAGTGATCAAAGTGCTAGAAATCAAAGTATAAGTGGTTCTCTCTTTTGTAACCAGAAACCATCCTGCTATTTTGAAGTGATGGGCTACTAATAAAGCACTTCAGTTTCATGTTTGTAGAAAAAAAACTAGTGCATACGCCATCTATTTTGTTCTTTAACACGAGTGCTTTTTATTAGGTTTTTCTACAAAGGGTTTGCTTAAACATTTTATAAATTTCTACATGTAATATATTTTTGTTCTTTCCTAACACTTGCTCCACACATGTACTCAGTCTCCAATGCTTCTGCCCTCTACATACCTCTTTGATTTATTCAGATAGAACGTTGAAAATGCAATATTATGTCAAATGCCTTTATAAAAACAGCCATGCTTTTTGGTTTTCAAAAAGCAGTGTTGTGGATTTTTATTTTCAAATTCAGTGGGTGAAATGTAAAACCTCCTATAGTTTGTTTGTCTGACTTTAAATAAACCATTGTTGGAATTAGGGTGATTGGCAGTGGGGGTAAGGGCGGCTTTGCAGTCAGAATGATCTTTGTGTGTATCTTCATTCTGCCATCTACTAGCTATGTGATTAGGGCAAATTTCTTAGCTTTCTTGAACTTCGGTTTGTTCTTCTGAGGAATAGAAACAACAATACCTATTTTACAGGATGGTGTGAGATTATCATAGGGATAATTAAATGAGAGACTATACATAAAAGGATTTGCCCAGTGCCTGGGACATTGTAGACACTTAGCATATGGGAAACGATAATGATTATTTGTATTAATACTAGTCTGTATAAAGAGGAAGAGAGTAAATGGGTAATAGCTATTTGTCAATAGTTTGATAAGGAACAAAGACAAGGAACGGATAAATGAAAATTATTTACATCTTGTCTTTGATTTTAAAAACAGTCTCATGGACACAGATTTTATTTCACTTCAACCTATGTATTTTGTCCTATGCCAGATACTACAAATATTAAAACGAAAAATACACTAGATTTGACCACTTTACAATTAAAATAGCAGAGATTAGTACAGCTATTTAATCAGATTATGCTACCACCACGAAAATGCAAATATTTAACACCTTAATATCAATAATGTGAATGTTACACATAACTGCAATATAGTAAGAACTATTAACATCTGTCCTTTATTACACGCCTTTTACATGCCAGCACCATCCTAACTTTTAGAAAATGTATATAATCCTCTCAAAAATACTATAAGGTAAGCATTATTATTGCATTTTCCACAGGTCAAACTTGAGGCTCAGGAATTCAGGAAATTGTCCAGATTCAGTCTGGCTACCATCCTCACCTGAATAGCTAGCCTCAAAAGTGTGATTCAATCCAAACTTATTTTAAGAAATAAAAAGAGGAGTGTTTCCGTGGCTCAGTGGGTTAAGGACCGGGGGTTGTCACTGCTGAGGCTCTGGTCACTGCTGTGGCGTGGGTTCAATCCCTGTCCACATGCCATAGGCAAGGCCAAAAAAAATAAATAAATAAAAGAGAAATAAATAAAAAGAATTCCCTACTGATAGCCTCCTTTGCTTTCCTACTTTAGGCAGATCAGGATATACATAATATTACCTGGCTCCATATCCCAACTCTGCCACTTATTAGCTGTATGACCTTGGTCAAGTTATGGCATCTCTCTGGCCCTCAGTTTCTTCTAATATTAACTAAGGATAATAATACGTACATCAAAGGGCTGGAGTGATATTTCAGTTTATCTGTTTTTATTAAATTAATCTGTTTTATACTATTGAAACTGTTCCAGGTATCTAGAAAACTCTACATAAGTGACCAAGAAATAAACAGATAAATAAATAGCAAAGCACACACAGAAAAAAAACCTTAAGAATATTCAGGTCATTGAATATATTCTCTAAGACATTCCATATTTTCTGACTCATCCCTCTTTTCTACTTTCACAGTCAACATCTGCTTTTTGTGGAAAACAAAATAAACAATGTTAAGCATAATTGGAGGATATTTAGTTTAATATGTTTGCTATACATTTGCTTATCTGTTGGTTGTATTTTTCCCTAAACGCAGACCTGCTAAAACTATTTTCCCTGATCATTCCTCTTGGTGTCTGGATCTCACTTATAGCAACCATTCACCTGTCATTCTTTTTAAAACCAGAAGTCAGAAATGATGCTACTGTAATGTTTGGTGGCCATTATAGACCTAGCTCTTTTAAGGACACAACCCATTGCCTAAAGACTTATATTTACAATCTGTATTGATTAGGAGGCAACAGCTTTTTAAAAAAGGGAAATATTTACTTCTAAACAGTTATTTTCACTCTTTATAAAGAGATAAAACATTTTTTGTTAACGCCACCATATTTGGTCCATATTAAGGTCAATCTGGCTTCCTACTTGGTAATTTAATACTATTCTGTTTTATTTCTCTTCTTGATGTCCTCTCTCTCTATAACAATCAAATACTACTTGTAGTAGAAAGCCCATATTATTGTAATTTACCCTCTATAAAACAGACTTTTATATTTTTTAAGTTTTATAGAAGTATAGTTGATTTACAAGGTTGTGATAATACCTGCCATGCAACAAAGTGATTCAGTTATACAAATACACACATTCATCCTTTTTCAGATTCTTTTCCCACATAGACCATCGCAGAACACTGGGTAGAGTTCTCTGTGGTATACAGCAGGTCCCCATTGGCCAACCATTCCACATACCACAGTGTGCAAAGGCCAGTCCCAAACCTCCAGTCCATCCCTCCCCCGAAACCTGCCCATTTGGTAACCATAAGAAAGAAGACTTTTAAAATCATCATAGCTAACATTTTATTCTTGTCCCAGGTAACAAGATGTTTGAACTAGATATTTTCCCCTTCTGTGTTCTCCAGGTTCACAGTGGAACAAGAAGTTGATTTAAAAAATGTTTTGAAGGCCCTTGGAATAACTGAAGTTTTCATCAAAAATGCAAACTTGACGGCCTTGTCTGGTAGGAAATAAACAGAAATGCTATTCCATAAATGCTCTTTTAAAATGATGATGGTGAATTCTCTGTTTATTTTGAAGGTAAAATATAGTTATCTATGGCCAGATAAATGTAAAAGTATATTTAACTTCTACAAGCAAATATAAATACAGCCATAATATTAAGTGTATATTATTCTGGTCTATATGTTATCTTTGATTGTATATTATATTCTCCAGAAAATCTATTTTATATATCTTTGAATTCCCCATCACATTTAACTCAATGCCTTGTAAAGCATATAATCAATAAACATATTGATTCAATATCTCAATATGCCCAGTTATAATAAATCATACAGGAAACAAAGAAGGAAAAGAGGATAAATAATGAGTGCCTACTGTGGGAACTAGATGCATTTTTAAAAAAATTATTAAAGTATAGTTGATTTACAATGTTCCCTCAATTTCTGCTGTACAGCAAAGTGACCCAGTCCCTCATATATATATACACAAATTCTTTTTCATACTATCCTCCATCATATTCTAACCCAAGAGATTGGACATAGTTTCCTGTGCTGTACAGTAGAATTCCATTGCTTATCCATTCTAAATGTAATAGTTTGCATCTACCAACTAGAGATTCTCATACTAAGTGAAGTAAGTCAAAAAGAAAAAGACAAATGCCATATGATGTCCCTTATATGTGGAATCTAAAATATGGCACTAGATGCATTTCTTTTTTCTTTTGGCTACACCCACAGCATGTGAAAATTCCCAGGCCAGGGACTGAACCTGAGCCACAGCAGTAACAATACTGAATTCTTAACTGCTAGGCCACCAGGGAACTTCCTAGAATTAGATGCTTTTATTTATTTATTTTTTTTTTGTCTTTTTGCCTTTTTATGTAGAGCTGCACCGGTGGCACATGGAGGTTCCCAGGTTAGGGGTCTAACAGGAGCTGTAGCCGCCGGCCTTCGCCACAGCCACAGCAACACGGGATCCGAGCCACGTCTGCAATCTACACCACAGCTCACGGCAACGCCGGATCCTTAACCCACTGAGCGAGGCCAGGGATCGAACCCGCATCCTCACGGGTACTAGTCGGGCTAATTACTGCTGAGGCACAATGAGAACTTCTAGAATTATTTCATTCTTAAAATTCTGAGCTTTACCAGTCTTGAGAGTCCCAGCATGGCAACCACCCCAGCCAATGCATTCTTCATTCTTTTTCTCTCTTCTTCGCTCTTGCTCACATGCAAATATATACATTACTTTATGATTCATTTATTCAAAAACTTTCTATTGACACAACTATAAAACTTGACTCTCTGCTTCCTCTATATTCAATAGCATTTATTCCCTGCATCATTTGGGGGGCACTATATGATCTGCCATACATGTACAGTTTCTCACACGTACAGTTCTTTGCCTCCCCTAAAAACATGAAAAACTTTGATGACTAAAGTGTCTATGACACTTAGTAACCCCTACAAGTACCCAGGAAAATTATTAGCATGTATTTGGCTATTAGTTTGTACTTTGATGAGAAGGTCATATGTTTAAGACACAAATTCACTATATTATTTTATGTACTAACTCTTTGTGAGGCATATAGAGTGAGTCAAGTACTGTGTCATAAAAAATGAAGAAATGATTAAGATAGCACACATGCTCTGAAGAAAGACATGGACTTGTGGGGAGAAAGACATAAACAGCTGATTTAATAAAAGGAGGAGTGATAGACATGTTTTATTATAGCAGTGGTCCTTAACCAGGACAATACTGCCCCTCAGGAAGCATTTGACAATAGCTGGAGACCTTTTTGATTGTCACAATTAGGGAGTTACTGTCATCTAGTGGGTGGAGGCCAGGAACACTTTCTGCACCCTACATGGGACAGCGGCTACAACAAAGAATTATCCAGCCTAAAATGTCTGTCATGATGGGTTGAGAAACTCTGTACTACAGAAAGCATTGTGCAAGCAGAGAAGGAAAAAATATCCAAGGGCAGGGTGGGAGCATATTGGGTGAAAAGATGGAGGATGAGACTATACGTATTTTTTTTTTCATTTTTTTGTCTTTTTTTTTTTTTTTTTTTCCCTTTAGGGCCATGGTATATGGAGGTTCCCAGGCTAGGGGCTGAATCAGAGCACTAGCTAGTGGCCCATGCCACAGTCACAGCAACTTGGGGTCTGAGCCACGTCTGTGACCTACACCACAGCTCACAGCAACGAAGAACCCTTAACCCACTGAGTGAGGCCAGGGCTCGAACCTGTATCCTCATGCATACTAGTCAGATTTGTATCCAGTGAACCACGACAGGAACTCCTCATTTTTTTAACTGATATAAAATTGGTATATAACATTATGTTAGTTTCAGGTATACAACATCATTTGATATTTGTATACATTATAAAGTGTTGGCCACAATGAATGTAGTTACCATCCATCATTATACAACTGACCTACTTCACCAATTTTGTCCACTCCCTTCCTCTGATTACCTTCTTCTCTGGGAACCACTAATCTGTTCTCTGTATCTCCATTTCAGTGGGTCTTTTTCTGAGGTTTTGCCTTGCTCGTCCATTTGGAACTCCCCCTCTCCTCCCTCATTTTGCTTGACTCTCTCTGTTTGTTCTATAAATTAGTAAGTTTTTTTTTTGTTCTATAAATTAATAAGCAAAACAGTTATCTCACCCAGTCTTGATAGAATGGCCATGTGTAGGAAAGGAAGCTTATTGTCAGCCTTTCCTTAGCTCTTGATTGACTCTTGAACCCTTGGGATTGTCTAAAAAATCTTGGCTTATATTCAGTAAATCCCAGTTGCTGACGCTGTGTGAAGACCTGTTAGTGTTCCAACAACAGCGGCTCAGTCAGCAATATAGTTTTAGGCTGACTGGAAGTCAGCTCTTCAGGTAGGAGTTTTTTAAATATGCAAACATATGAAGCCCTGTGGGACTATGTGTTATAAAACCTACTGACCTCCAGACCAGATCTGAAGGTATCCCTGGGCGAAAATCAGGGCTTCAGACGAGTTAATAAACTCTTTCCGGGGGAGGTACCAGCAAGTTGTGGTGAGGCCAAGGGAGTGCTCAAAAATGGTGTCGTTCTTGCCTTTGTTCCCTGGGAGCTCCTCTGTAGCCTCTAGATGTGTCAGAAACCTGTAGCCTGTCTCTCAGGACAAAGAAAGGAGCCTTTTTCACTGGGAGGCTGGGGGTGGTTTTAGTCCTCTGTCTGTACAGTGCCCTGGGGGTGGCAGCCTGCACAGAACTGCTTTTCTGATTGTTACAGTCCTTTGGGGCAAGCTCCTCTGGCCACCAGGGCCAGGCAGTCAAGGGGCGTGCCCTGTGTGCTCTGTGCCCCCCCAGCTTCATCGATGCAGGTGAAGGGCCCTGGGCGGAAGGCGCACCCCTGCCTTTAGCAAGGTGGGGGAAGGACCCTGGGAATGGGGCACACTCAAGGCTTTAGCAAGGCTGTGCCTGTGTGTGCCCACCTGCACCAGCGAGGTATAGGGCGAGTGCAAAATGGCACTCACCCATGCCTCTGTCCCCAAAGAAAGTCCTAACTTGCCCCTGCCCTTCTAGCAGATGCTTAAGTTTAGTAAACGTTCACTTTCATGTATAGTTCAGGCACTTCCCTAACTGCTGCCTTTGTGCTGGGTCCTGGGAAAAGAAAGACCATGTGCCGGCCCTTTAAAAGGAGTATCTCAGGTCTCCACAGCCCCCTGGGTTCCCTGGACACAAGCCCCTTTGGTTTCCAAAGCCAGATGTTTAGAGGGCCTCGTCTTTCCAGCAAGAGTCCCCAGGGTTGGGGTGCCCAAGGTGGGGTACAAACCTCACTCCTCAGGGAGTTCTGGACCTGCGAGATCCCTCCCTGGTGGCATCTCTGTGCTGGGGCGCGGGGGTTTTGGTGAGACTGACTCTCTGCCTCTCCTCCCTGTCTCCCTGTGGCCCTTTAACCGCTTGTTGTGTTCTAGTTGGTCAGCCAGTGATTGGTTCTTGTTCAGCAGTTGTTGCATATGTAGCTTTAGATTGTGTGTGTCTGTGGGAGGAGCTGAGCTCAGGATCTTCCTACACCCTCATCTCGGAGGCCCCTTCCTAAGTATGTATGTAAGCTTTAAACTGTGTAAAACATTTTTGAACAACATCTTAGAAAATTGCCTCGAGAATACCAAAGGCTCTTAGATGAGAGGGGAGTTTTCATTTCATAGACCACTGTGTACTCTTTGGAGCTTTACTTTGTGTATGTATTACTTCCTTAATTAAAAGGTTTAATTAAAACTCTCACTTAAAAACTGGGAAAAGGTTGGAGTTCCCATTGTGGCACAGCGGAAACGAATCCGACTAGTAACCATGAGATTGTGGGTTCAATCCCTGGCTTCGCTCAGTGGGTTAAGGAGCTTGTGCTGCCGTGAGCTGTGCTGTAGGTTGCAGACGAGGCTCGGTTCCTGAGTTGCTGTGGCTGTGGTGTAGGCCAGCAGCTAGAGCTCCAGTTCCACCCCTAGCCTGGGAACCTTCATATGCCATGGGTGCGGCCCTAAAAAGCAAAAAACAAAACAAAACTGGGAAAAGGCTTAAAAATAACATTATTTAGTAGAATTTGTAAATTTGAAATCACTCAGAAAACAATTGAGTACAATTGGGACACTGCTATATTCTTAAATTATGTAATGAAATTTTTATTTTTCTTCAAAAATAGTAAATGTGATTTAGCAGTGGGTGAAAAAATACCCTCCCTCACCTTCTCTTGCTTCTGGAGAAACTGAGTGACTTGAGAGTCCTTTGCTAAGACCTCTTGAATCCACTCTTTCATTTTCTGTTCTGTAGCATCTACTTTCACTTCAGACTCTGATTGCTGCTGCCCTCAACTATTTCAATAGCCTCCTAAACTATTTCCAATCTCTCTTCTATCTAATCTGTTTTATCTACCAGTGCCAGGAGCAATCGCCTTAAAACTGGCTCTCAGATCGTTCCAGTTCCTGCTCAAAGCCTCCCTTCAGCCTGCTCTGCACCTTCCACTGCTCAGCAGAGCATTCAGACCTCAGCTCCCTCCAGCCTTAGCTCTGGCTGATTGCTTGTACACACTGCGTGCTCCAGCCAGACCCAACACTCTGCACTGCACCACCCATCCCCCCAGCTCCCCATCCTTATGAAATACCGTTTGAATTGAGCCTCAGGTCAAACCGTCCTAACTTTATTAAGCCACCATGATTACACCGACCTGAAGAAATCACTCCTTTTAAAGTATTGCAGTATTTTATTATTTTCCTTATGCCACATACCACGTCTGATCTCATATCATCAGTATCTATGCATTAGATATGGCCTGCCAGAATTTAAACCTCCTCCAGATTGATCCTTATTTGTGTTTAAGAAGCACGCAGCGCCGTGCTTTCTGCTTTCTACTTGTCGAATGAAGGGACGAGATGAGATATTCTGCACTGTGTTTATTTTTTCACCTTAATTTGACGTACATTGCTTTTGACACTAAATTCTATTAACATAAAACATAGTAAAGACTCATACAATAAACATAGAGAGTGCTGAGAATCGTTTTCTTCACAGGCTCTATTTAAAATGCTCATCTAGTTGCAGTGAGGATCCTGTTATAGAGTAAGGCTATTTTTGTAATGGAAATGAATGACCATGACCGTCAGCATTTGGATTAATAGTAATCCTCTTGGAAGGTGTAAGGGAAAGGAGAAAGAGAGTACTAAATCCTTCAGCACAAAGTATGAGCTTTAATAAAGAAGCCAGTAAAATAAAGGAATCAAAAAGACACAGCAAAAGCCATATTCAGGTCAGATTCAAGTGCTTAGATTTATGCTGGGCTGACTGACTCTTACATCCTGCCCTTGTTTGTTCTCTTTCTCTTTCTTCCTGTAAGCCAGAGGGCTCTTTCTCCTCTAGTGCCCTAATTCCAATTCTCACCTCTACTTTTCTTTCTTGGACTGCTGCAACAGCTAACAAAGTTGATCTTCCTGCCCTGAGCTATTTGCTCATCTGATTCATGCTTATGGCTACCGCCACAGATATCTTCCAAAATCAAAGCAGTTGTGTCCTATTACTTTTGGACAAAGCCCAGGCTCTCTAGCATCATGGTCCATGCTCTTGAAAGCAGATATATCCACATCACTCCCCTCCTTCTCCTTGTCGTCCTGCCTTCAGTTGGACCTTCAGGTCATTGTTACTGCTTTTCTCACTTTGCAAATGTAATTCTCTGCCCTGTCTCCTTCCTTCTCTGACTTTCACTCTTCTACTTATTCTTCAGGAATCAGTCCAAATATCACCATCCCCGAGCAGCTTCCTTTGACATCTTTCTCTTCCTGGATGGTTTACTCTCCCTTATCTAGACCGATAGTGCAAAGTTCAATCACATATTTTTTTTTTTACCTTTTCCTGAAATGATGGCTTGTTGTCATGCCTGTCACTGAGCTCAGAGCTCCCCAGAAGCCCAGACTGTGTCATAGATGTCTTTCTGTCCTGAGAATCCAGCACAGTGCAGGGAGTGGGGTGGATGCTAGGCAGTGCGTGCCGTGAAGAAATGGTGCTGTGCCCACCTTGCCCCAAGCTGAGGGCTTCTCTCAAGCCTCTGGCCCTCCTCCCTCCCCACGTTAAAGCCATGCCAACCTTTATGGGTCCTTGAACACACCTGGTTTCTTTCTGTCTCTGCACTAGCCTTTCCCTTGGACACTTTCCCTCTCAGGTCCGTCTGAGGCTGGCTCCTCTGTATTCTTTAGGTTTCAGCTCAAATAACCTTCTCAGACATGCCTTTCCTAACATCCAAGGTCGAGTAGCTCCTCTTCCCTGCCCTAATCACCAGCCAGCACATCACTTTATCTAATTTCTTATACTCACCATACTCTGAAATCGGGGTCATTTGTTGATTTGCTTTTTTTAATTGTCCTTGTTATCTAATGTCTGTTTTCCCTATTAGAGAGGTACTATTTAGTTCACTGTAGTATACACGTTGCACCAGCCTTGTCAGACACATAAGAGGTGCTCAGTACATGAATAAATGAATAAGTGAGTAGATAAATAAAAATGTGCTGGTCTATAACAAAATTTCTCCAGAAAAACAAATGCTATTCCTACCTTGAAAGAGCTCAAATTCTAAAAACCTTTCTAAAGTTCCTGGGTGGGGCTGAAGCTAAAAATATTTTAGCAACTCAAGTACAGAGACATTTTTGGTGTCCCAAGGTTCTGTTATGGAACTCTGTTCATTTTGTTATTTTCAGCATGTCCTTGATGACGCAGAAGTCTATTTAAATTGGCTGTTTAGGAACAGTGCCACAAAGGAGGCAGTGACATCTTCTTGCATGATGGCCATCCTGCCAGCATTATGTTGACTGCAGGCACTGAGAGCCTTTGATGACCTGTGCAATACCGCATACGCGCAGGGTGCTTGAAAAATATTTGTTCGGTGACTGAATGAATGCTTGAATATTTTGCCCTACTTTTTTCAGAAGAGTTTGACTTATTGCCCACCTCTTCTCTGGGAAACGTAGGGTTTGCTGGCCCTGTTCCCATCTAATCCATTGTGAAAAGCCTTGTTCCATGCTGCCCAGAGAAAAGTAGGAGCAGTCACTTGGCAGCAATATCTGCTGTGGCCAGAAGGAGAAGACTGCTTGGGGCCAGTGTCTGGGATTTTTTTTTTTTTTTTGAATTCTGTTTGCCATTAATTTATTTATTTTCATTTTTAGAGAACAGTTAACTTTTCTCTAACCAATAAGAGAAACTCATCCGCGTAAATCTCTTTACTTTCCATCACATTATGATTCCTCAAATATCTGAGTGCATACTTGGTGGCCGGAGGTGTACAAGGAATTGTGGCTGGGAGATGAATAAATAGGACAGGAAGGTCCAGGCCCTCAGGGAGTAAGGCTGTTCTAAGATGTAGTGGCAGCACGCATTCTAGCCTAAGCTACTTTCAGCTTATATTTTATTTTAATGTGACTGCTTGAAGTTTGTCCCAAGAGAAAAAAAAAAAAGTTTCATCTTCTTTTGTTCCCTCAAGATTCATGATGTGACTTCTTACTTGTTACATTTTCTCCTACTTGTATATCCAGAGGGGTGGTGTTTTTCTGAAGGCTAAGTGTCCTGAAGTCTCTATGACAACTGCAGACATTTGCTGTTCAAGGTGCAGCAGTTAGTCACCCCCCAGGAGCTGGAACATTGGATTTGATCTTTATTTTGCTGTCTTTGAGATACATGTGATGACATTGGTCTGTTGGACCCCATTCCCTTTGTTCTTTTATTCAATTAGATTTTTACCTTTAAGGGTGTGCATGTGGTGTTTGTGTTTCCTTCCTCTCTGGGGCTGTTCTCCGTCAATTTTCCTAGACCATGTACTTTGGATTAGTGTCATACATTTTATTTATTACAAGAATAAACTTTATTGCCACGATTGTAAACAGAATGTGGTCATGGAGCCCGTAGAGTAATAACACAGAGTTTTATATGAAATAACTAACCCTTTAGTTATTTATTAGTTGTGAAATAACTAACCCCTTTCATTCAACAGTTACTAAATGCTGGGAGAAATACTGGAAAATTACACATTACCAGGAAACTCCCTCTACTTAGGTTAGTTCATTCATTAGGCTTACTAAATGCCAGAAGCCAGAGACACTACATGGAAGGCCACAATCCTTGCCTAAAGGAAGCAGACAGTCCAGAAAGAGAGAGATGGCGATGTAAATATGATATATTAATTAGATCCTGGGTTCAGAGGGAAAGAGTGATCAGTTCTACTCTAGTGGGGGTTAGGAATCAGGGGAGAACAGAAAAGTCCTGATAGGGTTTAAAGCTGAACCTTAAAAGTAGATTAGGTGTCTCTGACTGTAGAAAGGTTCAGGGAGTTTCTGGGGAAGCAAAGGCACAGAAGTGATAAAGTAAGGTATGATCAGACTGTTGCAGTTCAAATAATCTGGAGCACAGTGTGTGGAGTGAAGGATGCTAGTGAGTTCCTCGGTGGTCTAGAGATTAGAATTTGGTGCTTTTATCACAGTGGCCTGGGTTCAGTTCCAGGTCTGGGAACTGAGATCCCACATGAAGCTGCGACATGCTATAGCCCACCACCCTGCCCCCACCCCCACTACCAAAAAAGAAAAGCTAAATGAAAGACACAGGCAGCCTCCTGGAAGTCCTTATACTGCATTCTGAGCAGGTATGCAGATGTGTCATGTCCTGAAGGGTAAGGTAAGGATGAAGGGTTGTAAAGTAGGGGAGTGGCATGAATTGGTTTGTATTTGGTCAGATCATCCCAGAGGAGCCTTTAGTGTGAACCAGAAGCAGTTAGAGCAGTTATTCTTTTTGTTTTTTGAGGGCCGCACCCGCAGCATATAGAGGTTCCCAGGCTAGGGGTTGAGTTGGAGCTGTAGCTGCAGGCCTGCAACACAGCCACAGCAAAACAGGATCCAAGCCGCATCTGTGACCTACACCACAGCTCATGGCAACACAGGATCCTTAATCCACTGAACAAGGCCAAGGATGGAACCTGCATCCTCACGCATGCTAGTCAGATTCGTTTCCACTGGGCCATGACAGGAACTACAGTTACAGCAGTTTTAACTGCTATGTCTAGATACACTGACAGCCCTACAAAACTCTTTTTCAAAAACTATTTGTATGTGTTGCCAAGTTTAATTTTCTGATTTTAAAGAACTTTTACCAGCTTGTTAATAGGTGAGTTTGGTCTGTGATTCTGTTTTCTTATACAGTCCTTGTTTAATTTTAACAGCAAGATAAGACTACCTGGAGAAGACTTAGATGACTTTTATTCTCTTTCTAGAGTCTGGAATAGTCTTATAACCGAAAATTTTATCTGTTCCTAGAAAGTTTGTTTAAAATCCCCTAGAAAACCATCTAGACTTGGAATCTTTAATTTCAGCTGGTTACCTAATGCAATTTATGTTTTTCTTTTCATTTGTTCAGAAAAAAACCTAGTTGTCTGGATTTGAAGGAGCTAATTATACTTAATTGTATAAAGTAAAACTTGCGTTGCTTTTTGTTTTTCTTCTAGTCATCAAACACAGTCTAGAAGAAAATGTAATATGTGAGACAGACTGTTTCCTAATGCAATGCTAACACTAAATATGAGTCGAAGAAGGAATATCCTTATTAAAAGTATAATCAGAGGTGCCCACCAGTTTGTCTTGGGGTTTATTCAAAATAAGCAGGTGCTTTGCAACAGATGTACCAAAAATGTTGTTGAACATCATATTCTGTCTGTATGGGGTAATTATATGTTTTTGAAAGTATTACTAAGCAATTTAATGGGAAATCAATTGTGCTTTTACCGAATGGTGCTGGGCATCAGTAACGACATTATTTATCCTACATTTGAAGTAGACCTCCTCGAATTAGAAAAAAAGAAAGTACAAATTTGAGTAACCCTGTATCTTGTTTCCTTTCTTTTTTTATGTATTTGAGGTGTCTCCTGTTCGTTTTGTTTTAATCCTAGGGAAAAATTGGGAACCCAAGACTGAAAGCTGTTGTACAGTTTGCTAGGGCTGCCATAAACAAAGTACCATAGGCTGAGTGGCTTAAACAGCAGACACTTACTTTGTCACAGTTCTGGGAGCTCAAAGTCCAAGACTAAGGTGTCTTCAGGGTTAGTTTCTTCTGAGGCCTCCCTCCTTGGCTTATAGATGGCCATCTTTTCCTATGCCTTCACATGTTGTATTAGTCAGGATTCTCCAGATAAACAGAACCAAGGGATGAATGGATATACATACATATATGTGTCTATATCTGTTTATCTGACTAGAGAGAGATGGATATATGCATTTCCCTATCTATCTATCTATCTATCTATCTATCTATCTATCTATCATCTATCTATCTATAGAAAGGGCTTTATTTAAAAGAATTGGCTTGCACAATTGTGTAGACTTTTGAAATCTAAAATATGCAGTATAGACCAGCAAGCCAGAGGCTCAGGGACCAGTCTTTGTTCTATTAAAGTCTTCAGCTGATTGGATGAGGCCCACCCACATCATGAAGATAAACTGCTTTACTCAAAGTCCACCAATTTTAATGTTAATATCATCCAAAAAATTTTTGCAGAAATATCCAGAATAATGTTTGACCAAATATCTGGGCACCATAGTCAAGTGAAGCTGGCATAAAATTAACCATTACGCATGGTCTTCCCTCTGTACCTCTCTGTGTTGAGGTTTCTTCTTCTTACAAGGATACAAGTCATGTAGGATTAGAGCCTATTCTAATGACTTATTTTAACTTAAGAATCTATCTACAAATATAGTCATATTCTGAAGTCTTAGGGGTTAGAGCTTCAATGTATGAATTTTAGATAACAAATTCAGCCTATAACAGTCATTAATTTAAAAGCAAGCATAACTAGGAGGACAATTCAAAGTGGAAAACAGTCCTCCTATTGCTAAAAATGTGTTATTTCTTCTAACCTTAAGATAAAGCATGTATTTGAATCCTTAGATGAACTAATTAACCAGAATGAGAAGTAAGCTTTTTATATATTCACATTTCTACAACCTAGAAGTCAGTTGTGTTTTCCTTTACCAAGGATATTTATATTATCATAGTAATTAGAGATTAGATTTAAAAAAATTCTTCTCCTGGTTATACCTGGATTTCTATCTGTTTTTATTTTGTGTTTTTAAATTTCAAATTAGAGACCAACAACATGTAAGATGTTTTCATCTTGAGTTATGACTTAATTTGGAGTTGCTCTTAAAAAGAGTCAACGTTTCTGCTTTTTCTGGCAATATAAGAAATAAACAATGGGATAATTACCAATAAAAATGAAAGGGAAAATTAACAAGAGAGTATAAAATAGGGACAAAACAGAAAATACGTCCTCAAGGGTTCTCTCAAATCATAAATGTACTCTTACAACGTTATCTCTTATGTTTTAGATCAGTATCTTATGTCACTTCTATTTCTCCAATCTGTTTAAAGGGTAAAATGCTTCCCTATCTCTGATATGGAAGAAATTCTTGTTATCTCTTTTTTTTGCAGATAACAAAGAGATTTTCCTCTCCAAAGCAATTCACAAGTCCTTCATAGAGGTTAACGAAGAAGGATCAGAAGCTGCTGCTGCTTCAGGTGCCAGATTTTTGTTTTCTAAAATCTTCTCACTTTTTCTAGATTTGTATTTTTAAAAGCAATCTTGGGTGGGAAATAGGAGTCATTTTTAGAACCAAAAAAATAGACATTGCTCTAACTTAGAAGTCAAGCCAATGATGAGCCAGCTAGAATTTTGCAAATAGGACATGTAGCATGGACTCACTCGGGTATCCTGTCCAGAAGAACTCCCATCTCTAATGAGAGGTGGGCGTTTGTCAAAAGATTGTCAACTCTGCAGAACAGATTTTCCTGCTGTGCTGCCTGTTTAAATATTTTAAATATTTCCCTGCTGCCCACCTAAACATTTTACGTTCTGCCTAATTATTTGTGGAAGTTAGTCCTTAGTTTTGTCAGTGATCAGCTCTGATGTTTTAAAAGGACAGGCACAAACAAGAGTGTATGATAGCAGGCAGTAGAAAGTTTTAAGTTAATAATAAAATAATAATTTTAAATAAAAAATTTAAAAAAATTTGACCTGAATCATACACCCAAAGCAAAATGGTAAATGTCCTTGACTTTTGAACATTCTGACTTCCCTAGTTAAATGAAAAGGATTTTTTGTTGACTTTTTCTTTCATCTATTTATTTGGATTTCTTTCATGTTCAAAGGCCTTCTCGAAATTTTAGTAGTATCTTTCCCTCCTCTGGTAAAATGTAACATACCGTATTTGCACACATTATTTTTAACTTCTACGTACATTTGTCCATTAAAAGGATCTCATCAGTTAAAATGGTGTGTTGAGGAAGAAATAGAAATGCAGTAGTCTCGAGCATCAAGAAAGCTTAACATCTTACATAATTTAATCGTGGCCTTTTCCTGACAATGAATCACCCTCCAGCAAGTTTAACATGATTATCCCACAATAAGGATCTCAGGGGAATTCAGTTTCCCAGCTGTAGGAAACACCGCTGCATCGTTCACTGCTGTATTTTCTTTTTAATCACTGCTGTCCTGGCTACTTGCTAGAAGCCTGGTGACTTGCTGTGTAAAAATCCCCCTTTCAGACAAAAGAAATAATGATTTGAGAATATAAAGAAACTGTACTTTTTTTTGTTTGTTTGGGGTATTTTTTTCCCCTTCCTTCAACTTAAAGGGCATTTTAGTAAAGCCATGAGTATTTACATGAGACTGAGAATAAAAATTTGAAATAGGCAGAATATATTGTCCTGTATTTTTGGTAGGGTGATGGGAAACTCTGTTCGTGTGTATTTTTTTTAAGATCAAGTAGAAATGTTAACACATTTACAATTTTTCTCTAAGTCTTTAAAATCTTGCTTCATGTAAATCATTACCTTTGCACTGAACATAAATGGTTTGGAGAAATTATTCATTAGTCCCTGCACATCCATGGACTTGTAATTACTTTCTCTCTGTGCTACAGGAATGATTGCAATTAGCAGGATGGCTGTGCTGTATCCTCAAGTTATCGTTGATCATCCATTTTTCTTTCTTATCAGGAACAGGAGAACAGGTAAGTCTGTTATGAGAACAGAACTTCATTAGGCTGAAAATAAAGCATTTTTTTAACTAAAAACATTTTTCACATTATCAGATAATTTCTAATGTTCAAATGATTTTTAAATGGAAATTATTTATTTATATTTTTATCTTTAGAACATTGCTAATTGTGAGCAAAAAGGAAAATAGTTATCTTTGTTCAACTCCTGTTTTGTTCACTTTCAACCCAATGCAGGTACAGTTCTATTCATGGGACGAGTCATGCATCCTGAAACCATGAACACAAGTGGACATGATTTTGAGGAACTTTAAATCATTTTAGTCGAATAACAAGGAAGATAGTATCTAAGCACATTATGTTTGCAATTGGTATATATTTGAGACTTGTGTTTTACAATGTATCTTAAGATAATATTTAAAATAGCTCCAGATAAAAACAATGTATGTAAATTATAAGCTAACTTGTCAAGGAATATTATCAGTATTATTGAGGTAGTAGTCCCATCATGTCATTGTGTTTATTGTGCTAGTATTTAAAATAAAAGTCCATAGTGAACATGTGAACTGCTCTGCTTTTCATTTTAGAGGTTGTAATACAAAAATACTTCTAGGGGAAATTTGGAAACAGTGATGTTTCCAGACATCTTTAAGTCTTTCATAATCATGCAGAATCAAAGCACCAAAGTCAGTTAGCATCATGCACCTGTGCATACCAAGCAACAAGAAGAGATGTGAAGACAGGTACTCCACAAAAATTTTAATGGCTGTTTCTCTGAAGAGAGTGTATAGTATAATATAAAAGCATGCAAACTGAACATCTTCTGTGATACGGCTTCATGACAAAACTTATAAGGAAAAAATTAGGACAATGCCAACCCATTGATTTTAGCTATAGCTTATTTATTATGTCTTTAAAAGTTCACTTGGCTTCAAAAGGGGGATGATGGTTATGAGCCTGGTGTATCACCATCTTTTGGTTTTGCTGCTGTATTGTAAAATCTGAACCACGGCATAGTTCCCCAAAGTCCCAAAATAAGCCATATGAGCAAATTAACAATAAAAATATGTCCTCTGGTATGTCACCAGAATATTAATTAGAAAAACTGTGTTAGTAAAGATCTTGGGAACCAGCAGGTCATGGTCTGAAAGTTGCCCACAGGAGTGTTCTTGTTTGTTCTATGTAAGAGATTTTCACTTTTGAACTTGAATGTCCATAACTGGAATATCCCATTCCTTGTTTCTCCCTTGGTTACTTCTGTTGACTCCAGGATGCATTTGTGTTTGAGACCTCTTGAGAGTTAAAATAAGTACTTTGCACAATATTTTGGTCTTATCTTCTAGTACAAGAAATAGTCGATTCCAGTGCAGATAGTGTCAACATTTTTAAGTTCTCCAGTAAATTATTTTGTCATTCTGTGGCTGAAATAATGGTACTCCTTTTGGGGGAGGAAGGAAAAGAAAAGGAATGGTTTCATCACCTTCTGTGAATGGAACCAGGTCCATTTAATGTCAGATTTTTGATTTTATGATTAATGGTTTCAGAGAAAGTTCGAAATGTTTCAAAATGTAACAGTTTATATGTGATTTTCTTGTTTGTGAGGTATTTTTCTGTGATTTGGAGCTGTTAGGAAGAATTGACCTTATTATAAACTTTAATTCTGTTCAGGAGAATTGTAGTTTGGAGCAACCAAGCCTGACGCTAGACATACTAAATTCTAAACACTGAGGAAAAACTTGAAAATCTGCATATTCAAATAATTTCCTTTGGTGATTGTTTTACTCATCTTGAATATTGCTAAAATACAGTATTTTGAGTCTACTTGTTTAAATATGGTTAATTTATAGAAAATTAGATCAATGAAATATCCTAATTTAGTGCTTCTTAAACTTATGTGTAGTGGAATCACTTGGTGAATCTTATTAAAAATGCAGATTCTTAGGTAGTAGATACCAGGTTGGACCTGAGAGGTGATGCCATGGCTGTTGATCATGGACTCAGCTTGGTAGCAAAGCACTTAACATAGGTTAACATGTCTGATCTGTTTACTTATGGAAATAGAAAAATTATATAATTTTCATACAACTCGGAGAGATTCAGGAGAAAGGGTTGGAGTTTACATTAAGAGTAAAATGGATTTATACAAAAAAGAAAAAAAATGGTTTTACTCTAAAGCTCTATTTTCTATTACACACTATGGAAAATGCAGATTTCCTCTTCATATTAGAATACTTGAAATATAGTCTTTAAAAATATAGAGACATTTATAGGCAATGCTCACAAAAGAGTTTATGAGTACCTCAGGACACAATACTTAACACCAAATCTTTTACACCTTATACTTTCAGAGGACTTTAGTTTACTCATAAAGCTGAGGTTATTGCAGCATGGTGTCCTTGCTTTCATTTATAATGTACACGGATTGGGCTAACTAATGTTGATTCAGTGTTGATTTTCTGAGTTTGTGATGTTCTTCATTACTGCATCACTACTTCTTAAGCATTACTGATATTGCTATACCTGTGTAGCCATTAGTCAACTAAATGAGTTACCTATACGGTAGCGTAAACATCATTAGACAAGCATGTGGATTTTATAAAACCCAAAATGCAATTTTGTTAGCTGATATAAGATTAAACTCTACCATTCAGAATGTTTACCTTAAAATATTTCAGTAAGAGGTCCCTTAAATGAAAAAGGATGCTGCCTTGTTATTAGCATGTTTGTGGTGTGCTTAAAATCAGAATACTCGATAGTACCAAGCTTTTCCTATTGTCTGATTTTGTTTATCATCTCTTTAATATTTTTCTTTCTATTGAATAAGTAAATCTCTATTTTAGTTTCTTTTTTAAAAATTGAGGTTATAGTTGACTTACAACATTACATTAATTTCAAGTGTACAACATAGTGATTCAAATGTTTTTATAGATTATACTTCATTTAAAGTTATGAAATAGTGTCTGTATTCCTTGTGCTGTACAAGATCCCTTGTAGCTTATTTATTTTGTAGTAGTTTGAACCTCTTTGTTCCCTACCCCTATCTTGCCCCTCCTCCTCTGCTATCCCCATTGGTAACCATTAGTTTGTTCTCTATATATGTGAGCCTGTTTCTTTTTTGCTGTATTCATTCACTTGTTTTATTTTTTAGATCCAATATATAAGTGATATCATTCAGTATTTGTCTTTCTCTTACTTCACTTAGCAGAATACTCTTTAGATGCATCCATGTTGTGGCAAATGTCAAACTTTCTTTTTTTAAAAAGCCAAGTAATATTCCATACATGCACATATACCATGTCTTCTTTATTGATTCATCTATTGATGGGCACTTAGATTGCTTCCATATCTTGGCTATTGTAAATACTGCTGCTATGAACATTGGGGTGCCTGTATCTTTTCAAATTAGTGTTTTAATTTTCTTCGAATATATACCCAGGTGTGAATTACTGGATCATATGGTAGTTATATTTCTGGTTTTTTGAGGAGAAAAACTAAAAATTATAGTTCAGTTCCATTTCCCTTAAGTATAAGTTAACACACACACACATGCAATGTGTACAGGTAGCTTATAAAAATTTTTCTATTTTTCTCATATTTTGAGGCAGGAAATTAACAATTATACATCTGCTTTTTAATTAAATCATTTTTCCAGCTTCACTGAGATATAATTGACAAATGAAATTATATATATTTAAAGTTCACAGTGCAGTAATTTGATATATGTGTACAGTGTGAAATGCTTACCACACTCAGGTCGATTCACATATCTGTTACCTCAAATAGTCAGCTTTAGAAAATATTAACTGTAGTCACCCTGGTATACGTTAGATCTCCAGAATTTATTAACCTTATGATTTAAGGTTTGTACCCTTTGGGCAATCTCTATTTTCCCCACCTCCAGCCCCTAGAAACCACCTTTCTACTCTGTCTCTATGAGTTTGACTCTTCTTTGTTGTTCCATATATAACTGATATCATACAGTATTTGTCTTCCACTGTCTGGGCTTATTTCTCATAGCAAAAGCCCCTCCAGGTTTTTCTCTCTCTTATTACAAATAATCCCCTCACCCCGGCAACTATCATTCTATTCTGCATCTATGTATTCTACTTTTTATTTTATTTTGTTTTTAGATTCCAGATTATGAATGAGATCATACAATATTTGTCTTTCTCTGTCTGGCTTATTTCACTTAACACGGTGTCCTTCAGATTCATCCATGTTGTTGCAAATGGCAGGATTTCCATCTTTTTATGGCTGAATAATACTCCTTTGTGTGTGTGTGTGTATACATTTGTGTATATATACCAATATTATACAAGAATATATATATTACATTTCTTTATCCATCCATACACAATAGACAGGGGTTGTTTTATGCCTATTATGAATAATGCTGCAGTAAACATGAGAGTATAGATATATTTTTAAGATACTGTTTTCTTTTCATTTGGATATATATTTTTAGATATTAATCCCTAGTCATATATGTGGTTTGCAAATATTTTCTCCCATTCTGTAGGTTTCCTTTTCATTTTGTTGGTTGCCTTTGCTATACAGAAACTTTTTAGTTTGAGGTAATCCTACTGTTGCTCTCACTTTTGTTATCTGTGCTTTTGGTGTCATATCTAAAAACTTATTGCCAAGAATGACATCTTTTTCCCTATGTTTTCATCTAGTAAAGCAAACATAGAGAAAATGAAACTTAACTCAGCTTCTTTGTTTCATTGTCTGCCAACCAAGTTATTCTTGAGGGAATTTTGAAGCCTCTACATGAACATAAAAATAGCTTATGGGGAAAAAAAATCTATGTCTTATGAAAACTGGGACAGATATTTCCACAAAAGAATCAGTATAATTATAGAAGACAGTTTAATAAGCTAAAAGCTAAAGGTACATCTATATACATTGGCTTCTGAATTTCATGAGACAAAGATCCACATATTTGCGAAAAAAGTGTGTAAATAGTGAAAAAAAAAAGCAGTGCAAATAAAACATGTACTGTCCTTTGGCAGGATTTACCCTTTATTATATATTAAGTATAGATAAAAGTTTCCTCTCTGAAAATTAGAGTTTTGGGTCTATTTGGGGAAAAATTAAGTGGTTAATTGTGACATATGGCATGTTCCAGAAAATGTTTCTTCAGCAATCATCACAGTTTCTAGCTGATATAGCAGTTTTTTCTCTTCCTCAAATAGGAGAAAATGTTTCATCTCTCTTCTGAAAGTTTTGTTATAATTCACAAATACATAAATCTGACGCTTTTTCACACAATTGCTTTTTGTTATACAAGGAAAATTGCTGATGGAGAGATTATCCTTTTCCATATGACTGAGTGAGTCCCTCTTCAAGTATTTTCTAGTTAAATATTTATAACCAGACACCTATGAGAAAACATAGGCTATGGAGAGACAGAGGACCATGCTGAAACACCAGATCTGCCACTTACTAGATGTCTGTCCTTGGAAGAAGTTAATTTTCATCTATATATTCAAATAATAACATCTACTTCATGGGATTATCTGAGGATTAAATGATATAATGTGTATGAGGAATATAATGTCACACATAACAGTCCATCATGAAAGGCTAGCTATTAGCATTAACATTACTCTTCCAAGGCACATCACTTTTCACATTTTGAACATTTATGAGATTGGAGTGATCGACTGACGGAGTCTTACAATTGCTGATAAACCATAACAGTCATGATTTAGATGGCATTGCCTGTGCATGCAGTATCTTGTTGCATGATGGCTGTGTAAATGTAATCTCTTGGCTTCTCTGTCACCAAACTATCTGAGGAAGAATCATGATGATGATCTGAGGAAGCATTGCGAATCCCGGTTATTGTCTAAAAACCTTTCACTGATTTCACTGTCAGATGAAGTACAAGCTTCAAAACGTGTGGAATAGATGTCAATAACTTAGAAGAAAGTCATAGAGACAGAAGTTGTGCCCTTGGCATGAGTGTGTCACCAGTGCTTTTAGCGGCATAGAGGAAAATGGTGTGGGCAAACACAGACATCGGTCATTGCACAGTAAGTGACTTGGAGCTGGACTCTGTATTTTAGAAACATAGAATTTTGCTTATATTTTCATTTTAAAATAAATATGAGTATGGTTTATAATAAAATGTATTTAAATACATTTCCGATGAGTTTGAAATAAACATTCTATTTAACATGTCATAGTTTAATTGAAAGTGATTTTTCTTTCTAAGCTGTACAAAGTAGTGTCTTAAAACTGATGTCTTTTTTTTTTTTTTTTTGCCTTTTTTGGGCCGCACCCGTGTCATGTGGAGGTTCCCAGGCTAGGGGTCTAACAGGAGCTGTAGCTGCCGGCCTTCGCCACAGCCACAGCAGCGCGGGATCCGAGCCGCGTCTGCAACCTATACCACAGCTCATGGCAACGCCGGATCCTTAACCCACTGAGCAAGGCCAGGGATGGAACCCGCAACCTCATGGTTCCTAGTTGGATTCCTTTAACCACTGCGCCACGACGGGAACTCCGAAACTGATGTCTTGAATTGGATGAAATAGCATATTATTCACAGCAAGACATGTGAAAGAAACATATTTATTAAAGTACACAGCAAGTGGAAATATCACATATTGTTTCCAAATGAGACTGCTTTTATTGACTATCAGGAGGGTTATTTAGAAGTTCAAATTCAGGAGTTCTTTGGTGGCTCAGTGGGTTAAGTATCTGGCATTGCCACTGTTGTAGCTTGGGTTACTGCTGTGGTGTGGGTTCAACTCCTGGTCCTTGAAATTCCACATGACACAGCCAAAAGAAAGTTCAAATTCAAAAAAGAGGGGAGGGAGGGAACGTGTGAGAGAGAAAAGGAAAAAAAAAAGGAACTGCAAATAACTCACAAGCTAACTGTAAATGGTAATTATTTTTGCCAAATGACTCTACAGCATCTGAAGTAGTCTGAACTTCGTCATTAAAAACATCTGAAAGGTTTCCTTTGCTGTGCAAAAGCTTGTCAGTGTGATTAAGTCTCAATGATTTATTTTTGCTTTTATTTGTTGCTTTGGGTGACTGACCTGAGGAAACATTTGTAACACTGATATCAAAGAATGTTTTGCCTATGTTCTTGACAGAACACTGTAAACCAGCTATAACAGAAAAAATAAAAAATCATTATTAAAGTAAAAAAAAAAATCTGAAAGAAGATTTTTTTCTGACACCCGTCACATAGAAGTGAATGTTAATAAATGGGATGCGTGTGAGGAGGGCAGAGTGGGAGGGTGGAAGTATTATCTAGTTTATCTTTTTTAAAAAATGTACGTCTTTTAATGTAACTTAATAACATTCTCACCATACATACTGTACATGCTGATTAGAGGCAGCCCATGAGGAGGTTGATAATTATTAGGTTAAACGGCAGAGGTTTAATTTTGCCCTGAAAAACTTTTTTCTTTCAATAAAAATATTTTCTCCAATAAGATTTTTTTTTCCAATTAGCTGGTCTTAACAATTCACATAAGCTATAATCACACAATACTTCCTTAAGCAATAGACTTTTAATTTTTTACTTCATCATCATTACATGGATCAAATTGAAACCAACTCCTAGGGCATTTCCTACATCATAATGATGCCAATGGAAGAAATTTAAAATAAATGCTAGATCTTGATATTTTTGAAAGAAAGCATTTTTCTGGAGTTCCCGTTGTGGTACAGTGGAAACGAATCTGACTAGGAACCATGAGGTTGCAGGTTCGATCCCTAGCCTCGCTCAGTGGGTTAAGGGTCTGGAGTTGCTGTGAGCTGTGGTGTAGGTCCCAGATGCAGCGTGGATCTGGCATTGCTGCGGCTGTGCTGTAGGCCGGCAGTTGTAGCTCTGATTAGACCCCTAGCCTGGGAACCTCCATATGCCGTGGGTAAGGCCCTAAAAAAAAAAAAAAGGTATTTTTCTAATTGAAATTATTCCGAAATATCTATTGAAACCAAATAAGGCTGAATGCATTTTGTTCATTTGGCTTCTATTTCAAATAGCAGTTTCTAAGTTTTTTCATTATTACCTATTATATTAAAATTATTTAACAAGAAATTAAGGTTAGGTTTTTACCTGGGCAAGTTTTAAAAGGGAAAATGACATGCCCACAAGATGTCACTGTAATCCTAAAAAACTGATAAGGGTAGTAACCATTTTTATTTCAACATTTAAAGAGGTTAGGTGAGAAAAAGATCCTCCTAGAGTAGGCATCAAACAGTTGGTAACGCTGTGGTCTATTTTTTCGAATTTACACATAACTATAAAAAGTACACCCTGGAATGAGTCTCTGGCACTCAAAGGCAGCTTTCATAGACTACAATAAGAATCTCTGACTCTTGAAATAAAACCATCTTCATTTTTATGACAATTCTACCTAGCCCATTTCTGATTCAGGTCTGAAGTGGGGAATAATACTTTGGACTCATTGGAAATAAAAACTCCAGGTTAAAGATCCAGCAAAAGCTTTTTATACACATTCTGTGATGTCTCTGATGGCTACGGGAGACGCCATTGCCACCAGAATGGGGATAAAATTGTAAGGAAAAGAGAGCTTTGGCTATTAAAAAAAAGAAAAGGAAAAAAAAGGACAGAAAGAAAAAAAATCCTCTATTGGTAATGTACTCAAGACAAAAATCATAAATGAACTACCAATTCTTGTTAACTCCTCTGTTAAAAGTCTCCTTCTGATTCACATCTTAAGAGTCAAAGCACACAGATTAAAGGGGAATCTACAAAGCAGTGTTTCAACTATAGTGATGAATTCATGGGAAAAGGTGATTTTAGTTGGTTCTTTCAAGATCACCTTTACTGGAGTTCCCAAAGTAGCCCAGTAGGTTAAGAATCTGAATGCAGCAGCTCAGGTTGCTGTGAAGGCACAGGATCAATTCCCGGCCAGGCTAATGGATTCCATCCCAGGACTGGGACCTTCCAGATGTCGTGAATGCGGCCTTAAAAATAAGATCACTTTTACCATGACTGGTAAGAGAGAGTCACACATCACTTATTAAAGAAAGTTCTTTTATGTCTTTGAACATGTAAAATAAAATAATACACTCAGAAGTTTTAGGTTGTAGTCACAAGGAACTGTTTCCATACAGGGGTTTGAAGGATTTAAAAAAAAAATTAATTTATTTTTTTGTCTTTTTAGGGCCGCACCCGCAGCATATGGAAGTTCCTAGGCCGGGGGTCGAGTAGGAGCTGCAGCTGCCAGCCTATGCCACAGCCACAGCAACGTGGAAGCCAAGCCATTTCTGCGACCTACAGCACAGCGACACCGGATCCCCAGCCCTCTGAGCGAGGCCAGGGATGGAACCCACATCCTCATAGATACTAGTTGGGTTCGTTAACCTCTGAGCCACAAAGAGAACTCTTTTTTTTTTTTTTTTTTTTTGTTAAACAAAAGCCATCCCTTAATTTTTAAAAGGGATGTCTCACTGAAAACATTTCAAAATATCAAATCCTGCTGTACACCCGAAACTAATAAGACACTGTAAATAACTACAATTAAAAAAAATAATTTTGAAAAAGCAAATCCTTATAACTAACTATACATAAGCCTTTGCCACTCGTCACTTTGGTGATCACTTTTATTTTTACTGAAGTTTTTTCCATATTTATTCACTTAATTACTAATTTATCATGCCACAAAGAGCTACGAGGATGAATTAGACACAGAGCCAACAGACTCTTAAGACTCTTGAAATCTAGTTGAAGGAGGCATCAGTATTAGCAGATGATGTCAGGAAAGAAGTTCATACTGGGTGCTGCTAAGGCATAGGTGAAACGGTGATTGCCCCAGGAGGTGGGGTAAAGAGGTCCAGTCTGGGTAAATCTCAAACTTGAGGCAACAAAGAACTTCACATGACTGTTTTTTTTATTTTCACTTGATATGCTGATTTATTTCCCTTTTTAATGCTAGAATGCATGACTTCAGTTTTCTTTTCAGTTTGGTAAATTTACTTAACTAATCACACCAATCATCTCATTGTTAACATGAAAGAAATGTAAGGAATCTATTTACTTGGAAATAGAAAACATTTCTAAAATAATGCTCTCTGAAGTAATACTCATGTGGCTGCATAATCATATTGAATTCTACACTTGTTTGCTCCTGCACATAACTAATTGCAAAAAAGTGTGCTTATCTATTGATCCACTGGTCTGTAAAAAAAGAAAAGGTGAAAAAAAATTACTTTAATGGAGACTAAAGATAAAGCAAAGCCTGAGTTTACCTTATCATCTAGAAGTTCTCTCCCCATGAGTAAAGCATTTTTTTGATCCCCAAACCTCATCCCTAGAGTTAGGAAAATGGCTTCTTCCCTGTGACAGACCACAGGCAGACCTACCTGGGAGGAAGCCCCAGCATAGACATAGATGGCAAACTCCTTGGCCCTGACATTCAGGCCCAGGTAACAGAGATCACTCCAGAGCTGGCACAGAAAGAATATCTGTGACCAGAACTTGTACATTATCACAAGGTGACAGAGTTCTTAAGTGGTAGATTTATAGCCAAGGACAGACATATAAGCTGTTTCTGGGCAATGACTTGGCTGGAAGTAGACAAGAACAAGGTCAAAGTCCTCATGGTCTTCCAACCTTGGGGAGATCTCTCTCCCAGAATAGCACCAGGACCACCAATTGCTGGGCAACCTCTATAAGACAAGCATGGAGTACTGAGCCCACCTATCCACATCTGGTGTTTTTTTGACTCTTTTGAACTGTTTCTTTGCTATTTGGAGAGCGAACTCATGTACTAGCAACTTAAACTGGGTCCAAGTCACTTCCATACCTACCCTGCAATCCCAACCATCTTCTTTGGTCTGACCTAGCACCTTGTTATGGTTTCCTTTTAAAGTAAAAATGTTAGCTACCATCAAACAGAAGATATTTTTTCAGAAAATTAGATTTTTAAAAACTTAAAAGTAATTATCAAGATGAAAAGCCTCAATAGCAAAAAAAAAAAAAAAAATCCAGATGATCTGATTATAAAATAAGCAGAAGAACTGAATAGGTATTTTTCCAAAGACATTCAGATGGCCAACGGGCACAAGAAAAAGTGCTTAGCATTACTGGACATAGGGAAATGCAAATCAAAATCTTTTAAGATGGCTGTCATCAAAATGACAGGCAATAAGAAGTACTGGCAAGGATGTGGAGAAAAGGGAACACCTGGTATGAATGTAAATTGGTGCAGCCACTATGGAAAACAATATGGAGATTCCTCAAAAAATTAAAAATAGAGTTATCATATGTTATAGCAATTCCACTTTTGAGTATATATCTGAAAGAAATGAATATCTGCACCCTCGTATTCACTGCAGCCTTGTTGGTAATAGCCAAAACATGGAAATTACCTAAATGCCCATGGATGGATAAATGGATAAAGACAGCATAATGTATACAGTGGAATAGTACTCAGCCATAAAAAAGCAGAAAATTCTGCCATTTGCTACAATGTGGGTAGACCTTGACCGCATTATGCTAAGTGAGATACTGTATGTTCTCACTTATGTGTGGAATTGTAAAAAAAAATGAATTCATAGAAACAAAGAACAGATTGGTGGCTGCACAGGCCAGGGGTGGAGGGTAGGGAGTGAAGGTGGTCAAAAGGAACCCCAAACTCCCAACCTAACAGTTCATAGAAGGGTAAAGGTACGACTTTGGCCAAAAAAAAAAAAAAGTTACTTTTTCTCTACTGGTTCCTTTTTTTTCTCCTGGGCACACTTTATGTCCCAGCTTGCCTTGCAGTTGTGTGCCACCAAGTAACTCCATTCTGGCCAAAGACATGTGAGTAAACATGTACATGATTTCAGCTTTCTCCTCACCTGTTGACTAGGTGTACATATCTGTAGAGGGGCTCAAGCCCTAGGAGCTAGAACCCCAGAGGGGAAGGAGCTTGATTCCCTAAACTGCCACTTGTAGAAGAGATGTCCAGGGAGTTCCTGTTGTGGCTCAGTGGAAAAGAACCTGACTAGTATCCATGAGGACTCAGGTTCAATACATGGCCTCAGTCAATGGGTTAAGGATCCAGTGTTGCTGTGAGCTGTGGTGTAGGTCACAGATGCAGCTTGGATCCTGAATTGCTGTGGCTATGGTGTAGGCCGGCAGCTGTAGCTCTGATTTGACCCCTAGCTTGGGAACCTCTGTATGCTGCAAGTACAGCCCTGAAAAGTAAAAAATAAAGAAAATAATAAATAAAAAATAAAAAAGAGATGTCCACAAGAGCCATGGCTCCAGGAAGTCTCATTTGACCTGGGTATGAGCGACAACTAAAACATGAATAGTTAAGCCACTAAATTTGAGTTTACTATAGTAGTTAGCCTACTGTGACTTTTCCAAGCATATGACTGATTTATTCACATAAGAATGTTGCCTGTCTTTTCACTTCCCCATTTTTCTTTTCCTTGACATTTTATCAAAATAATATGCTACATAATATAGTTATCCCAGATAACAATGTGGTCTCCAGTCATCGAAGCACATTTATTTTATATTAATTCTTGATCTTTGTGAAGTTGCTTTTATTAGAAACTGTTAAATAATGCAGGATATTATTTTCAGGAAGGATTTTCAAGTGTTGACACCTTATGCAGCCTCCCTGTACAGGCCCACTGTGTCAACTAATAGATATTGGTTTTTGCCACCTTTCTGCATCTGACTCCAAAAACCAAATACTTGAAACAGCTCTTTGTTTCCTGGACCAGTCAGCCCTGGGACACTGCATCTTCCGTTTGATTGTCTCTCAGAAACTTTTTTTTTTTTTTTTTGGCTTTCCACAGCATATAGAGGTTCCCAGGCTGGGGGTCGAATCAGAGCTACAGCTGCTGGCCTACACCACAGCCACAGCAACGCCAGATCGTTAACCCACTGAGCGAGGCCAGGGATGGAACCCGCAACCTCATGGTTCCTAGTCGGATTCGTTAACCACTGAGCCACAACGGGAACTCTGTCTCTCAGAAACTTTGAACTGCACTGAAGAAGAGACCTGACTGATGGATCGCCCTGCAACACCCTCAGACTGATGTTGCCTCGGGTACTGACAGTCCTCATTGCCATTCATCTCTTCCCAGAGCCACCAAGAAGAGGAGCCAAGCAGGATAATAAGACACCATAATAATGAATGTTTATTCATTTATTAATTTATTCACCATTGACTGAGCATCCATCAGGCTCTGAGGTCACAGAGAAGTCAGAGAGATTGGCTCAGTCCTTACCCTTAGACAGCTCACACTCTTCTAGAAAGAGGTGGGGAGAGAGACACACATGTACTAAGGCAGTTAGAATCCTGTGTGAGGTGTATGAGAGAGGGAAGCTCAGGGTGGGTACCTGTCAATATTGATTGAGCCATGCAAACTTAAGATTTGTGCATTTTATTGTATGCAATATAATTCATTATATTGTATGCAATATAATACATTTAAAATATTGTTAATAAAGGAGTTTATTAAAGCATTTTAAAAAATAACAGTTGTGGGAGTTCCCGTCATGGCTCAGCAGAAACGAAATCTGACTAGGATCCATGAGGATTCAGGTTTGATCCCTGGCTTCACTCAGTGGGTTAAGTATCCGGCATTGCCATGAGCTGTAGGGTAGATCACAGTTGCAGCTCAGATCTGGCGTTGCTGTGGCTGTGGTGTAGGCTGGCAGCTGTAGCTCCGATTGGACCCCTGCCTGGGAACCTCTATGTGCCATGGGTATAGCCCTAAAACGATAAAAAAATTAGTAATAGTTGTTATTAGCCTTCCCATTCCTCTGTTGCAAGGAACACTTCCTTTAGACTCATTTTCATATTGCATTTATCTAAATATATTTACCTGTTGTTCTGATTTTTTAGTTTGGGTCTTTATTTTCTCTTGAAAATCAAGATATTTATGGATGCTTTATAAACTAACCTACTTTGGGGGGTATTTATGGAATTCTCATTTCACAGGCATAACACAAATTAAAACAGTGCTAATATACTTTGAAAATACAGCATGCCATGGAAGTTATAAATGATAACTGAGAAGATGAGGAAAGACTTGAAGGCAGTTCAGCTGTTTTGCTCTTGCCCAACATAACCATTAACTTTGTCATCATGTTCTCACTTCCTATGCACTCTCTGTGTGCTGGGCCCTGTGTTTTATTTTTATTTTTTCCTTTTTAAGGCTGCACCTGCAGCATATGGAAGTTCCCAGGCTAGGCGTCGAATCAGAGCTGCTGCTGCCAGCCTATGCCACAACCACAGCAACACAGGATTTGAGCTGAATCTGGACCTACGTCACAGCTCATTGCAACTCTGTATCCTTAACCCACTGAATGAGGCCAGAGATCAAACCTGCATCCTCATGAATACTAGTCGGGTTCACTACCGCTGAGGCAAGATGGGAACTCCGTCCTGGGTGCTATTTTCATTTCCATTTATTAATGAGGTAACTGATGCATGGAGCAGTTGTATACTGTGCTCAGCTAAAATTGCAGTTGTGCGGGTTTCTTCTTCAGAGCCAGTATTCTGAATGCCCGCACCAAACTGCTTGTTGGTTGTGGAGTCATAGTTGGAACCTAGGCCCTTGGGACCAACAAGTATAGTCAGTATAGTTATTAAACAACTTGCTACATTTTAGGCACTCAAGGATACCACTGAGCAAACAAATGAATGAAAATGAAATGCATAGGAGTTCCTGTTGTGGCTCAATGGTAATGAACCCAACTACTGTTCATTAGGAGGCAGGTTTGATTCCTGGCCTTGCTCAGTGGGTTAAGGATCTGGTGTTGCTATGAGCTGTTGTGTATGTTGCAAACATGGCTTGGATATGACATTCCTGAGGCTGTGGCATAGGCTGGCAGCTGTAGCTCCGACTCAACCCCTAGCTTGGCAACTTCCATATGCCATGGGTGCGGTCCTAAAAAGACAAAAAGAAAGGAAGGAAGGAAGAAAGGAAGGAAAGAGGGAAAGAAGGAAATGAAATGAACAAAACATAATGCTTTGTCTTCACAGATTTATCTGCAGTAAATAGTCACAACACATTTAAAAGACCATCCACATAGTCGGACATCAGTTCCAAAATTACCTTTCAAAATTGCTTCTACATTTCAATCACTATGTTAATAGAAAATAAAAGGCAGCTCAGCGAGGGAAAACATATATTTTCTGTAAAGAAGTTGTGACCTGAGAACATGGCTAAGATATATGAGTGTACAGTGAAGAAAATAAGAATAAATATAAACAGCAAAGACTAATGATAAAAGTAAAACTATAACTTTTTAAAGAATTAATGTAACATCAACATTTTAAAATTTCTAATAAAAAGATGATCTATATAGAATAATATACATAAAAGCATATCTATATTTCCTGAAATTAAGGTTGATTTATATGCCAGTATACTGCCATCTGATACTTCTTTATTGAAGCTTTAACGTCATTTAGCAGATACTAAGTGAAAGAGACAGCAAGGCAGACAAGAATCTATTGCAATCTACCATAATCATAGGTCTCAGATTTTCTAGGAAAATAGCAATTTAAAGGAGATATTCTGTCTACACTCCTTATTATAAAACACCCAAGTGTTTCTGAAATTTCCACATTTTGACACGAACATACCCTTTCCCAGACTTTCTCCTACAGTCAAAAATCAATATATTCAATATCAATTTATTTAACAAATATTTACTGGTTTTCTACTACAAGCTGGGCCCCTAGGATAAAGGAGTGAGCATTATTCCTATCTTTAGGTTCAGAAAATCATGTAGCTGTATGTCAACTTGATTGTGAATTGTACATTAAAATTCAGTTGACCTTTAAAGAAGGCTAAAACTGTCTCTTTCTGCTAGATGTGTGATTGCCTAGGAAACTTCCATTACAGAGAAGCTAAAATGTGTTTTTGTTTTTTCTTGTATATTCTTAGTATTTTAGAGAGTAACTTTTTTTTATTAAAGATAAAAAAACTTAAGTTATTATGAGTTTAAACAGAATTTATCTCTATATAAGGGGGACTTATCCACGAATATTTGCATTTTAGTGGTAAAGTCAGATAATCCCCACAAGATATTGCAACCAAATGTATTATTTGAATCCCATTATGTAGTATTTTTCACCACTGCTCAATAACCTCATAACTTTTGTGATTTTGTAAAAGTAATACCTATTTATTGTATAAAACATGAACTAAATGTTCATCAAATCAGGAATGGATGAATAAATTATTGAAGATTCATACAGTTGAACACTATGTATCATTAAAGAAAATAAACTAGAGTTTCAGGAAATAATGTGAAAAAAATCTCAAAAACATAGGCTTGAATAAAAAAAAATACATAATATGATACTATTTCTATAAAATCTTAAGCCACACAATACAGTACCATACCGTGCCAATGGATGTACATAGTAAAAATATAAAAGCATGTGTGGGTTGATAAACACATTCAAGATAATGGAGATGGAGAGGAAAGACTAGAAAGGAAATCAAGGATGGATTTCCAAGGGAGGAAGACACCAAATGTACGTGCAATGATTACTTCCAGGCAGCAAGTACAGGTGGTTCTAGGATGAACTTGCTCCTCCTCATGAGTCCCTGTGCTCACTGTCTTTAGTCCAATGTTAGAATGTGGTTGTTCCCTATAATTCAATTCGCTAAGTTGTTTAACCCTCTTCTTTCTCAAGGTCTGAAGTGCAAATATTATTTAATTCTGAAACATAACCAAAGAAAGAGAGTGAGAGAGAGAGAGAGAGAGAGAGAGAGGAGAGGGAGGGAGGGAGGAAGGAAGGGAGGGGAAGAGAAGAAAAAAAAAAAAAACCTCTGAAATCAACATAGTGAAATGTTGTTAAGACTTCACACATGGAGTTTGCAGTTCTGTTATGTTATACTCTTTACTCTTCTGCAGGTGTGAACTATGTCATAATTTAACAAATTATTGAAGACAGAAATACGAGAACACTTATAAGCCAAAAGGAGAAAAAAAATTTTCGTTATTCTATGACCAACTAGAAATAACCATATCTACATTTTGTTGTGTATTCTACACACATGTGTGTGGGAAATGGCACCATACTTCTTGTTAACATTTAAAAAATTATACACATATTTCAGAATATTAAATATTTATCCTTACAACTTCCTGAACGACATTTTATTTTATATCTGCAACATCCTTTATTTAATCAATCCTCCCTTCCTGGAAATACAGGCTGTTTTAATTTACATAATTTTAAATAATGTTTTAATGAATATTCTTATACATGGTATTTTTTATATATAATGATGATAACATCCTTGAAATATAGTCTTATAACAAAAATTTCTGGATCAAAACTATACAGTTTTTTAGGTTTAACCATGTTTTGAAATTGTTCTCCAAAAAGATCATATAAAGTTATATCAACAGAGATCACCCATGCTTTAAGAGTAGCATTTATTATTTTAAAAATCTTTAACAGTTATATGAAATGGAATTTTACTCTTTCTATTTTTGAAAAAAATTTCATGCCTTTGTCTATATCTTTAAGTATTGCTCTGTTATAATTTTGTAAGATTTTTATACTAAATACATTTATATTTTCTCAATAGTTTCAAATGATACAACTGACAAGGGCTTAATCGCTAAAATATACAAACAATTTATACAACTCAACAGCAAAAAAACCCAACAACCCAACTGAAAAATGGCAAAAGACCTCAACAGACATTTCTCCAAAGAAGATATACATATGGCCAATAAACACGTGAAAAAATACTCAACATCACTAACTATTAGAGAAATGCAAACCAAAACTGCAATGAGGTACCACCTCACTCTGGTTAGAATAGCCATCATTAAGTCAACAAATAACAAATTCTGGAGAGGGTGTGGAGAAAAAGGAACTCTCCCTCACTGTTGGTGGGAATGTAAATTGCTGCAACCTCTTTGGAAAACAGTATGGATGTACCTCAGAAAACTAAATATAGAACTACAGTACAACCCAGCAATCCCATATATATCTTGACAAAACTTTCCTTGAAAAAGATACATGCACCCGTATGTTCATTGCGGCACTATTCACAATAGCCAAGAATGGAAACAACCTAAATGTCCGTCCACTGATGAATGGATTAAGAAAATGTGGTACACATACACAATGGAATACTACTCAGCCATAAAAAAGAACAAAATAATGCCATTTGCAGCAACATGGATGGAATTGGAGAGTCTCAACTAAGTGAA
This sequence comes from Catagonus wagneri, assembly GCA_004024745.2. Classification (NCBI taxonomy): domain Eukaryota; kingdom Metazoa; phylum Chordata; class Mammalia; order Artiodactyla; family Tayassuidae; genus Catagonus; species Catagonus wagneri. Next base: position 24,346,276 of record PVHT021183693.1, read on the forward strand.
GTCAGTCAGAAAGAGAAAGACAAATACCATATGTTATCACATATCTGGAGTCTAATAAATGGTACAAACGAACCTATCTACAGAAAAGAAACAAATTCATGGACCTGGAGAACAGACTTGTGGTTGCCAAGGAGGAGGGTGAGGGGGTGGGACTGCCTGGGAGTTTGGGGTTACTGGATGAAAACTATGGCATTTGGAGTGGATAAGCAATGAAATCCTGCTATATAGCACAGGGAACATATATATATATATGTGAATAAGAGGGTCACTTTGCTATACAGCAAAAATTGACAGAACACTGTAAATCAACTATAATAAAAAATTAAAAATACATAAATACATTAGTATTTTCTCACACATTGTGAATATTTCCTCCTTGTTATGTTTTGCCTTTTATTTTGGTTTAGAGTTTTTAACATCTTGATTTTATAAAGTTAAATCTATCAACATTTCACTTTATGTTTTCTGCCTCTGTACATACATGTATATATATATATATATACACAGATATATATATACACACATATACACGCATATATATAACCACTTATGTATTCTTTAGCATTTCTGTTTCATTTTGCATTTGGATATTCAATCCATATGGAGTTTATTTTAGCATATTTGGTCATGTGGAACTAGGAATTTAATTCCATTTTATTTTAGATTATTACAAATCATCAATCAGCTATTTCAAAAGCATTCATTGAATAATTCTTAAGCTTTTTTAAGTTTGCTAACAAACTTTTATCAATACTTAATTCTTATGTATCCTGTTTGTCAATTCTGTATTTTCTCCCCATATTCAGGTAAAATATTTCTCCACAAAAAGATATATATATCTAGTACATTTTTGCAAGAACTTTTTTTTTTGTCTTTTCTAGGGCTGCACCTGCAGCATATGGAGGTTCCCAGGCTAGGGGTTTAATTGGAGCTGTAGTAACCAGCCTACACCACAGCCACAGCCACAGCAATGCAGGATCCAAGCCGCATCTGTGACCTACACTACAGCTCAGAGCAATGTCAGATCCTTAGCCCACTGAGTGGGGCCAGGGATCGAATTCGCAACCTCGTGGCTCCTAGTGAGATTCATTAACCACTGAGCCATGACGGGAACTCCTGCAAGACCTTTAAGAATAAATTTTCCTACAGTTCACACTGTGTTGAAAATTTTAACCCAATCTACATAACTTGAACTATTGCTTTTTCTTACTTTCACTGCTCTTAGAATTATAGTCTTACTCATGCCTAAAGAAAAAAAAAATATTGAAACATGATCTGTGGATTACTGACATTTTAGAACCATTATATTCAAAATCCCAGGAATTTGAATAATCAAAATAATTACAATATACCAAGCACAGTACACACTGGCTATTATGTTTATAACAGGAAAACATGAAGCTGGAATATAGTATTACCTTTTATTTGAGCTATTAAATATGGTATCACCTTTTATTTAAGCTATTAAGCATATTATTATCTAAGAGATTAAAATCTAAGTTTTACATCTCTGTGTTTGTTCCTCTTCTGGGTCAGTGAAAGAAATGAAAAAAAAATTTTTTTTTTTTTTTGCCTTTTCTAAGGCTGCATTCGCGGCATATGGAGGTTCCCAGGTTAGGGGTCTAACTGGAGCTGTCCGGCACCACCAGAGGCCAGATCTGAGCCGCGTCTGCAACCTACACCACAGCTCATGGCAACTCTGGATCATTAACCCACTGAGCAAGGCCAGGGATTGAACCCGCAACCTCATGGTTCCTAGTCAGATTTGTTAACCACTGCGCCATGATGGAACTCCAAGAAGTGAAAATTTAAAGGACATGATCTGAACTTTTTTATTCTTAATTCTCTTTCTCACCCACATACAAGGGATACTTGAATTTTTTACATTATCCTTTCTCAAATTACATGCAATTACACTGCTTTGACCATGGAAAAGAGAATGGATGTAAAATATTTCTTCATTGGACAAACATCCCTGAGCCTTAAGATCTACATCTGTTTGCTTTTTCATTAACTAAACTGTAAGTGGCTACAATTTAACTCTGACAGAAATATATAGATGATCAGGCTGAATCCACCCCAAAGAACACATTTTGGCCTTTATCTTCCTACATCTCCAGAAAACTCAATAGCAGTTTTGCATTATAGAAAATTAAAAATACAAAAATACAGAAAGAATAGTAATAATGTCCGTGTGTCCATCACTGAGTTTCAGATATTGTCAACATTCCATGATTTTTGTTTCAATAGTCTTTGAGGTGGTGATGTCTCCCTCCCTTCTTTTTGATAACACACTCTCATTGTTTGCCTCCAATTCCTCTGGTGGCTACTTCTCAGTCTTCTCTTTTCTTTAAACTATTAGTTTTCCTTGAAATCAACCACTCCCATGACTTTGTTTACCATCTTTGACCATTTTCTAAATTCATACGTCCAGCTCAGGTATCTTTTTTGGGGGGAACACCAAAATCAGTGTGACTGAATGTAACACATCATCTTTCATATTCTCTTCAATCCAGCTTGTCTTTCCATATCTTAAGAAACGATGTATCTGTTCAATTATTTATTCCAGAAACTGAGATATGACAATCCTTGATAATATTCTCTTCCACAGTAAGTTATCTAATTAGTCAATTTAATCTCCTAAATGCTTTTCAAATATGTCTAATTCTTTCCATCTCCATTGTCAATACAATGATCAGCACTCTCTGATGAAATATAATGTAACCCATACATGCAAGTCACACATATAATTTTATATTTTCTAGTAGCCACATTAAAAAGTGAAAAACAGGTGAAGTTAAATTTAATAAGGTATTACTTAACTCAATATATCCAAAATACTGTCATTTTAACATGTAATCCATATAAAATACTGTTAATGCAATATGTACATCCCTCTTTCTTACTAAGTCTCTGGAATCTGGTTGTAATTTATACTTACAGCACAAAGTAATTTGGACAAACTGCATTTTCAAGTGCTCTCATGTGGCTATTGTCCACCACATTGAATTGAGCTGCTCTAGTCCAAGCTCTGATCATCTCTTTCTGCGGTATCTGTTAATGAGGTTCACATATGCCCACTTGGTCCCCTTTAAGTTCATTCTTCGTGGGTAGTCAGAGTGACTTTTCCTCTCAGTGCAGAACTGTTTTTATGATTGGGAGCTAAAAATCCTTCAGCGACTTCTCATTTTTTCCTTTGGTTAAAGTCTGAAACTCCCAATATAAACTACAACGCTTTCTATAATCTGACTCCATTTGATACATCTAATCTGTGTAACGTGCAAAGCTTCATTCCATCTCACAGCCTTTATACTACCTTGAAATATTTTTGTTGCTATCCATCCTTAATTCTTAAAGTACCACTCACAGAAATTTTCCTTGACTCCTCTTTCTTCTGGCTTCCTCCAAGACAGGTTAGAATCTTACTGCATATAGTACTTTTATTTCATGGCAGAAATTACATGTGTAGGCCTCCTATTTGGGACTATTAGACACTCTTATTCATCTTTATATTCTGGTACCAAGAACAACACTTACCACTGGATAGATATATGTTGAACGTATTAATTTGACCCTCTTGGCATTAATCACATGAAAAAAGCCAAGGTTGCCAAGATGGGCTCAGACCAATCATGATTCACATTCTTGGGCTAGGGAAGGGACTCTTACTCCTTGAGCAAAAACTACCCCATCCATGAGCAAAAGTAATGTTCTGTTAATAAGACAAGAGGGGAAAAAAGGTGGGTACTGGGTAGGCCACCAACACTGTCTACCAGAATTTCCAATTTATCGTTGTGATAGACTGCTCACCTACTCTGGTTAACATCAGCCCCGAGAAAAGCAAGGCAGAGCCATCTGCAGGTAAATTTGCGGTTGGAGGAGTTTTGTTTTGTTTTGAACTGTAAAAACAAAAAGGAAGAAACACACTGTATTTGTCAGTGTTCTCCAGAGAAACAGAACCGACAGCATATACATGAGGAGATTTATCATAGGAGTTGACTCATGTGGCACACTGCCTTTTCCTGGAGATCAACCCAGGAGCTCTCGGTATGGACATTCAGGTACATCATAAGATGCAAAGTTGTATTTACCCTATTTCCAGATTCAAAGGTTTCTTGAAATTAAGAATCCACCCAATGGACCCCATTTCCCAAGTTACATTCTGAATTACTGCATGTGCGTGTGCGTGTGCGTGTGTGTGTGTGTGTGTGTGTGTGTGTGTGTGTGTGTAGCTATTCCTGCAGCATAGGGAGGTTCCTGGGCCAGGGATCCAACCCACACTACAGCATGACCTGAGTCATAACAGTGACAGCACCAGATGCTTAACCACCAGGCCACAAGAGAACACTTCGAGTTCTATTTCTATGTGATTACTTGTTTAATGTAGGCCCTCTGCTTGGAACTATTAGTCACGCTTATTCATCTTTGTATTCCAATACCAAGAACAATGCTTGGCACTGGATAAACATATGCTGAATGTATAAATTTGACCTTCTTAGCATAAGTCACATGAAAAAAGCAGACAAGAAAGCTAGGGAAAGTCTCTATCTTATAGAATTTTCTTTTACATAACAATGAATTACACGGAACTCTCCTCTGTCAAAATAAAAGCCCTTTACTTTGTGGTTCCCAGATATTTCTGTGACCCAAACATTTTACTACACAATCTGCGATATTTTCTGCTTCTTAAAAAACCAAAAACATCTCATGGACAAAAATGCCTTAATTCTAGCACAAGATGAGTTTGTTTTCTTCCAGCTTTGCCTCTATCTTTTGCTGTATTTTAGGACTATAGTAATTCTAATCCAGAAATTATGGGCTTATGCCCTACATATTATCTATTTATACATTTCTGACGTATTTGTGAGAATACAAGCAATCATAGACCCATGGTAAATTTCAGGTCTTACTGATATATTGCTAAAGTAAGTTTCCCTCTCCTGCTTTGGAGCCCTTATTATTCTGTCAGAAATCACCTGACCATGATGGTTATTCACAGGCTTTATTTTTTTTTTTTATGATTTTTATTTTTTCCATTAAGTTGGGTTACAGTGTTCTGTAAATTTCTACTATACAGCAAAGTGACCCAGCCACATATATATATTATATATATACTTTTTCTCACATTATCCTCCATCATGTTCCATCACAAGTGACTAGATATAGTTCCCTGTGCTATACAGCAGGATCTCATTGCTTATTCACTCCAAATGTCATAATTTGCATCTATTAACCCGAGACTCCCAGTCCATCCCACTCCCTTACCCTCCTCCTTGGCAACCACAAGTCTATTCTCCATGTCCATGAGTTTATTTCTTTTCTGTAGATAGGTTCATTTGTACCATTTATTAGATTCCAGATATGTGATATCATACAGTATTTGTCTCTTACTTCACTTAGTTGAGACTCTCTAGTTCCATTCATGTTGCTTCTAATGGCATTATTTTTGTTCCTTTTTATGGCTAAGTGCTATTCCATTGTGTATATGTACCATGTTTTCTTAGTCCATTCATCAGTTGATGGACATTTAGGTTGTTTCCATGTCTTGGCTATTATGAATAGTGCTGCAGTGAACACAGGGGTGCATGTATGTTTTTCAAGGAAAGTTTTGTCCGGATATATGCCCACGAGTGGGATTGCTGGGCCATATGGTAGTTCTATATTTAGTTTTCTGAGGTACCACCATACTGTTTTCCACAGTGGTTGTATTGATTTACAGTCCCACCAACAGTTTAGTAGGGCACCATTTTCTCCACACCCTTGCCAGCATTTGTTATTTGTTGACTTATTAATGACGGTCATTCTGACAGATATGAGGTGGTACCTCATAGTAGTTTTGATTTGCATTTCTCTAGTAATCAGTGATGTTGAGCATTTTTTCATTTACTTATTGGCCATCTGTATATCTTCTTTAGAGAAATGTCTATTCAATTCTTCTGCCAATTTTTTCAGTGGGGTTGTTGGTTTTTTTGCTTTTGAGTTGTATAGTTGTTTGCATATTTTCGAGATTAGGCCCTTGTCATTTGAATCATTTGAAACTATTTTCTCCCTTTACATAGGCTGCCTTTTGTTTTTTTATGGTTTCCTTTGTTGTGCAAAAGCCTGTCAGTTTGATTAGGTCCCACTGGCTTATTTCTGCTTTTATTTCTGTTGCCTTGCGAGACTGAAATAAGAAAACATTTGTATAGTTGATGTCAGTTAATGTTATGCCTATGTTATCTTCCTGGAGTTTTATGGTGTCTTGTCTTAAACGTTTAAATCTTTAAGTCATTTTGAGTTTATTTTTGTGCATGGTGTGAGGGTGTGTTCCAGTTTCACTGATTTAGATGTGGCTGTCCAGTTTTCCCAGCACCTCTTGCTGAAAAGATTGTCTTTTTCCCATTTTATATTCTTTCCTCCTTTGTCAAAGATTAATTGACCATAGGTGTCTGGGTTTATTTCTGGGTTCCCTATTCTGTTCCATTGGTCTGTATGTTTTGGTACCAGTACCACACTGTCTTGATTATTGTAGCCTTGTAATACCACCTGAAGTCTGGGAGAGTTATGCCTCCTGCTTGGTTTTATTCCTCAGGATTGTTTTGGCAATTCTGGGTCTTTTGTGTTTCCATATAAATTTTGGATTGTTTGTTCTAGTTCTGTGAAAAATGTCATGGGTAATTTAATAGGGATTGCACTGAATCTGTAAATTGCTTTGGGTTATTTGGCCATTTTTATGATGTTAATTTTTCCAACCCAGGAGCATGGAATATCTTTCCACTTCTTCGAATCCTCTTTAACTTCCTTGATTAATGATTTATAGTTTTCAGCATATGTCTTTCACCTCCTTGGTCAGGTTTATTCCTAGGTATTTAATTTTTTGAGGTGTGATTTTAAAATGTATTTTTGTACTCCTTTCCTAATATTTCATTGTTAGTATACATAAATACAACCACTTTCTGAATGTTAGTCTTGTATCCTACTACTTTGCTGAATTTGTTGATCAGTTTGAGTAGTTTTTGTGTGGAATCCTTAGGGTTTTCTATATATAGTATCATGTCATCTGCATACAGTGACAATTTTACCTCTTCTTTTCCAATTTGGATACATTTTTATTTCTTTTGTTTTGTATCATTGCTGTGGCTAGGATTTCAAATACTATTGAATAAGAGTGGTAAGAGTGGGCATCTTTGTCTTGTTCCGGATTTTAGTGGGAAGGCTTTCAACTTTTCTCCACTAAGTATTATATTATTGTGGGTTCATCATAAATGGCTTTTATTATGTTAAGGTATGTTTCCTCTATACCTACTTTGGTAAGAGTTTTTATCGTGAATGGATATTGGACTTTGTCAGATGATTTTTCTGCATCTATTGAGATGATCATGTTGTTTTTGACTTTACTTTTGTTAATGTGGTATATGACATTGATTGACTTGCATATTTTGAACCATTTTGTGAACCTGGGATGAATCCCACTTGGTCGTGGTGTATGATATTTTTTATATATTGTTGGATTCAGTTGGCTAAAATTTTGTTGAGATTTTGCGTTTATATTCACTAAAGATATTGGTCTATAATTTTCTTTTTTGGTAGTATCTTTGTCTGGCTTTGGTATTAGGGTGATGGTGGCTTCATAGAATGTCTTTGGGAGTGTTCCTTCTTCAACCTTTTGAAAAATTTTAAGAAGGATGGGTATAAGTTCCTCTTTGTACAATTGGTAGAATTTGCCTGTGAAGCCATCTGGTCCTGGACTTTTATTTGTAGGGAGTGTTTTCACTACATATTCAATTTCTTTTCTAGTGATCAGCCTCGTCAGTTGATCTCTTTCTTCCTGATTCAGTTTTGGTGAACTGTAATTCTCTAGAAAGTTGTCCATTTCTTCTAGGTTGTCAAATTTGTTGGCATATACTTGTTCATAGTATTCTTTTGTGTTTTTTTGTATTTATGCATTATCTGTTGAGATTTCTCCTTTTTAATTTATTTTTTATTTTTTTATTTTTATTTTACTTTCTTATAGTTCTTTCCCTCCTCTTCTTGGTGAGTCTGACTAGAGGTTTGTTGATTTTGTTTACCCTTTCAAAGAACCAGCTCTTAGTTTTATGGGTTTTTTTGTATTGTTTTTTGAATTTCTATTTTATTGATTTCCTCTCTAATATTTATGATTTCCTTCCTTCTGCTGACTTTAGGTTTTGTCTGTTCTTCTTTTTCTAATTCACTTAGGTGGTGGGTTACATTGCCGATTTGAGATTTTTCTTCTTTTCTGAGGAGGGCCTATACCACTATTAGTTTCCCTCTAAGCACTGCTGTTGTGGTCTCCTATAGATTTTGAATGGTTGTGTTTTCACTATCATTTGTCTCAAGAGGCATTTTTTTAATTTCCTTTTTGATTTCCTCATTGACCTATTGGACTTTTAGTAGCATGTCTTTTAGTCTCCATGTAGACAGTTTTTCCTCATTTCTTTTCTTGTGGTTTATTTCTAGTTTCATGCTATTGTGGTCAAATAAGATACTTGAAATAATTTCTATATTCTTAAATTTGTTGAGGTTAGCTTTGCGCCCCAGTATGTGGTCAGTCCTTGAGAATGTTTCATATGCACTTGCAAAGAATGTATATTCTGATTTTTTTGGATGTAATGTCCTGAAAATATCAATTAAGTCTAACCTTTCTATGGTGTCATTTAGGATCTCTGTTGCCGTATTGATTTTCTGTCTAGAGGATCTGTCCATTGATGTCAGTGGGGTTAAAAGTCTCCTACTATTACTGTATTCCCATCAAATTCTCCTTTTTTTTTATTTTTTATTTTTTATTTTTTTATTTTTTTATTTTTGCATTATAGCTGGTTTACAGATTTCTGTCAGGTTTTCCAACTGCACCATGTGGTGACCCGATTACATGTACATATATGGATTTGTCACATGTAATTAGATATAGTTCCCCGTGCATTACAGTTGGAGCTCCTTGCTATTCCATCATTAAAGCAGTAGTTATCCCCACTCCCT
>PVHT021183693.1:24356251-24423212 GCA_004024745.2 Catagonus wagneri
TCTTTTTTTTTTTTTTTTTCTTCACTTGTTCTACCCAGTTATTTCAAGGGTTTCTTGCAGTTTTTAGAGGTTTAAATTGATCAGCATTCAGATGATGATTTGTCCAACTTGTTTTATATTTAGATGCATTTTTTGATGTATTTGTGGGATAGGGTGAGCGCGACCTCTTACTCCTCCGCCATCTTGCCGCCTCTCTCCACTCTGTCCCAAATTCTCCTTTTTGTCTGTTAGTATTTGTTGTAGGTATCTGGGTGCTTCTATTTTAGGGACATATGTATTGACAATTGTAATATCCTCTTTTTGATTGGATTCTTTATGATTAAATAGTGTCCTTCTTTGTCTTTCTCCATGGCTTCATTTTAAAGTCTATTTTGTCTGATATAAGTATTGTAACTCCTGCTCTTTTGTCTTGTCCATTGGCATGAAATATCTTTTCCCATCCTCTCACTTTGAATTTATATGTATCATCTGCCCTGAGCTGAGTTTCTTGTAGACAGCACATTGTAGACTCTTTTTTTTTTTAAATCCAATCTGTCACTGTGTCTTTTGATTGGAGCATTCAGTCCATTGACATTTAAGGTAATTATCGATAGATATATATTTATTACCATTTTAAACCTTGCTTTCCAGTTGATTCTATGTTTTCCTTTCTTCCTTTTTTTTTTGTTTGTTTGTTTGGATGATTTCCTTTTATTTTATGCTTGGGTACTTTTCTTTTTAGTTTTTGCAAATGTAATGTTTGGTTTTGATTTATAGTTGTTCCTGTTTTTCAAGTATGTTAACCTGCTTGCTTTAGCCTGATACTCATATAGGCTCAAACACCTTATTTAAAAAAGAGTCTAGATTTTTTTTTTACTTTCCTTCCCCAAGTTCTGTGATTTTGAAGTCCTTTTTTAACATCTTCATGTTTGTCCTTTTGCTGTTCCTTGTGTTTATCATCACTTTTGCATTTTTTTTCTTTTAGATCTGTATACTCGCTTATTTAAGTGATTTCTTTCCAATTGTTATTTCCCCCATACATTTCTTCTTACTTCTTTTTTATTTAGAGGAGCCCTTCTGGTATTTCTTTCAGGATGGTTTTCATATTGCTGTACTCTTTTAGTTTCTGTTTGTTGGAGAAATTCTTTCTTTTCCCTTCTATTTTAAATGATATTCTTGTTGGGTAGAGTATTCTAGCCTGCAAATTTTCCCTTTTAGACTTTTTTTTTGTCTTTTCAGGGCCACACCCTTGGCATGTAGAGTTTCCCAGACTATAGGTCAAATTGGAGCTGTAGCTGCTGGCCTATGCCACAGCCACAGCAATGCCAGATCCAAGCCATATCTGTTATCTACACCACAGCTCACCGCAATGTTGGATCCTTAACCCACTGAGTGAGTCCAGAGATCGAACCTGTGTCCTGATGAGTGCTAGTCAGATTAGTTTCTGCTGAGCTATGTCGAGAACTTCTAGAACTCTGAATATATCTTGCCACTATCTTCTGGCCTGTGGTGCATATGTAGAGAAATTAGCTGATAGCCTTATGTGGGTTCCCTTATAATTAATGCTTTTTGTTTCTCTTGCTCCATTTCGAATCCTCTCCTTTATCTTTAACTCTTGCCATTTTTATTATATTGTGTCTTGGTGTTGGCCTCTTTGGGTTCTTGGGGCTCTCGGTGCTTCCTGTATCTTGATATCAGTTTCCTTTAGATTTGGAAGGCTTTCAGACATAATTTCTTCAAATATATTTTCAATCCCCTTTTCATTTTCTTCTCCTTCTAGAATTCCTATTATGCATAGATTGGCCCATTTTATATTATCCCACAGATCTCTCATATTGCTTTCCTGTTTTTTTCATTCGTTTTCTGTCTACTGTCCTGATTGGATGATTTCCATGATTCTATCTTCCAAGTCATTAATTTGTTCCTCTGCATTATTCATCCTGCTCTTCAGTGCTTTTAACTCACTTTGTATCTCTGCAAATGAATTTTCTAATTTTTCTTGGCTCCTCCTTATATTTTCCAGTTACTTTATAAAGTAATTTGCATTACCGTTTATATCTGCTCTTAATTCCTTGATAATCACCCTTAATTCCTTCATTATTTTCACTATCTCCCTTTTGAATTCAGTGTCTATCAGACCGCAGAGGTCTTGTTTCATTGTTTGCTGCTTCAGGTGAATTCTCCTGTTCTTTTAACTGGGAACAGTTCCTGAGCTTCTTCATTTTGCTTACATATTTCTTATTCTGTGAGTTTAGGGAAAACAACTATTGCAGTTTTGGAGGGCTATTTCTATGCAAGAGCACCCCTTCGTATTTTGTGGTGGGTCAATATTTATTTTTGGCTTGGGAGTTTGGATATTTGCTGTATCTCTCTTTAGTTTGAGCAGGCTGTTATTCCCTTGATAGGGTGCTGAATGTGCTTCCAGAGAGAAGGAGGCAATGGGCAGGGCTAGTAATCAGTGCCTGGTTGCTGGGCTCTTGACAGTAGCAAGGACCTGCAGAAAGGTGGCACCCGCTACTCCTAGTTGCAGGGCACTGAGAAGTGGTAATGAGCATCAGGCAGATTTAGTTGGTGCTAGTGTCAACTAAATGAGCCTCAGGCAGATTTAGTTGGTGCTAGTGTCAGGATGTGTGAGTTCCCAGGGGAGTGAGAGCAACAAGGGTGCTGTTTAGTCATATTGCCTTCCTCTGTGGTGCCCTCTAAGGTGACTGAGGCCTCAAGTAGTGCCCGTTCATGGACCCCTAGTGGTGATGGGCCATGCCCACCTCTGGAGTCAGAGATAACTACAGTGGTTTGCCCCCATCACCTGTAGGCCACACAAGAAGCACCCCTCCCCACTAAACCCACAAAATAGGTGCTGCACAGGCTGCTCCTAGTTTCAGGGTCCTGGGAAGTGACAGTGATCAGGCAGGTATTGGCATCCATGGGCTTTTGATATCTCTTGGTTTAATCAAAGTTCTATTCTGTCATACTTTACCATACTGTCCACCCCCAACAGGACTTCTTGTACCTGAGATCCTATTAACATTTCCCTCCACACAAGGAGGAAGCACTGTGCTTACTGAAATCAGGCCAACCATATGTAGCCAGTGATCTTGAACAAGGTATTTAGTTCTTCCATTCCGTTCCTCCTCTATGAAATTGGCATATTCAGTGGTTTTTCAAATCTAGATTTACTTAAAATTACCTAGAGGTCTTGAAAAAAAGAAAACAGAAGGCTGGGCTCTCCACAGAAATTCAGACTCAGTGGGTCTAGGGCAGACCCTCAAAATATGCATTTCTAAAAAAGTTTCAGGTGGTGCTGATGCTGCTTATCTAGAGACCACACTTTGAGAACCACTGATATAATGTCATTAGATGAGAAATACTATCTATAAAGGGCCCTATTCAAAGGAACCACCTGGTCAAGTTCCCACTGTAGCTCAGTGGAAATGAACCCAACTAGGATCCGTGACAATGAAGGTTTGATCCCTGGCCTTGCTCAGTGGGTTAAGGATCTGGCATTGATATGAGCTGTGTTGTAGGTCACAGATGCAGCTCAGATATGGTGATGCTATGGCTGTGGTGTAGGCCAACAGCTGTAGCTCTGATTTCACCCCTAGCCTGAGAACTTCCATATGCTGCAGGTGCAGCCCTAAAAATGGCAAAACAAAACAAAACAAAAACAAAGTAACCACCTGTGAATGTTAGTCTCCTGTCCTCCACCTCTATTCTACATGTCCTCAAAGCAAAGGGAATAGATGATGAAAATGAATTAATAACATTGTATTTGAATGAAACTGATCTAAATACAGTTATCTTTGGGCAAGGCCTTTCTGGAAGCAAACCAAAAGAGATATTTCTGTGGAATTAAACCGAAGGAGGTATTTTAAGTAAATGAATCTTTAGAAACTATTAATAAATATTGGCAAAGGCATCAGACAAAAGGCACTCCTGTACATTGTTAGGAGAAAAATAAAAATACATATTTTAGAGGGTGATTTGGTTGTATCTACCAAAATGTGAAAAATACGTATCTTTTGATCCACAATTTTACTTAGAAATATATCCTTTAGAAAAACACACACGTGCATGGGATATAGTGTAACATATCTGCACACTAGCTCCTAAACTCAGGTAGGCAATAAATGTATTTTTTTCCCCAATAAGTCAACTTGATTTCTATGTCAAACCCATTGCACCAGGTGGTAAAAGTAAATCTAACTCCTTTCCGGATTCATTCCTGACATTTTTCTGGAGTTGCATCTGAAAACCAGGACACATGCACAGAGCAGAGGGGTTGGGATATGTGTAGATAGTTGGCCTGATGTCATAGACCATCCATGCTCTCATCTCCTGACTTGGCCATCATTCTGCTGGTACTCGGTAGATTTTTTAATACAGATTGCTGCTACCTTATCACAAGATTTCTTTCTTGTAGTGTCATCCTGCCTGCTGCTTCTACAACCTCCAAACCATGCTGGACTGCCAGACACTCTGGGAAGCTAAGCCCCTCACTCCTTGGATGCCACTTTCAGTTGCTGGGGATCATTCTGATGTTTTTGTGTCTTGTAAATTCTGAGGTTGCCTAGGGCTCTAATCAACTACATAACTACTTATTTGCGTTCCACTAATAGAGTAGATTGATGAAGTTCAACTGCTAGTTTTGAAAGTGTCACAGACCACCATTTGAAAACTTGTACTACTTTAGTTTTTTATCAAATACTGAAGAAGGGAAAACAACCATTTTGATCGTGAAAAATCTTGTTTTCAAGACAAGTCCCAGATGTAAGCCACTCCTTAATCAGTGACTCAGTGATTATAACTTAGCAACATGCAAGTATGTGTTAACTATATATAGCTCTATTTTTGTATGCATTGAAATGAGCCTCTGATGGTCAAAATAGTTTTATATTTTACAAATGATAGCAGCTGTTTATCCTTAATTTTGAGAATAATTTGGGGAGCAGTGTACTCTTTCTACTTTTTGCCCAAAAGACAGGAATGACTTCACTGTTTAGATGCAGAAAGAAATATGTTAAATCATTCAACCAATGCTACTTGGAATAGACTTCTTTAAAGCATATTTTGATTGCGTAACTGTTCTAAACTAAACTTGGCTTGCCAAGTCTCTGGCTGTTATATAACCTCTGAAAAAAATACAAAAGAAATACAGGGAGAATTAAATAGAAGGCAATAAGGTTGAGACATTTCAGCATGTGCTTTTTTAAGCACCCATACCATGCCAGATGTTGTAGGTCCAAAGACAGATTGAACAGAGTTCCTGTCAGTGAGATCTCAGACTAGGTGGAGAGAGAATCAAGTAATAGAAGGTTCCATAAACAATAAACACAAAGTACAGAGCCAGATAGCCTTTATCCTTTCTGAAGGAAAGTTTCACAGTGAAGGTAACATTTGAGCTGTGGTGGAAGCGACACATATTCAAGAAGTAGGGACAGATTTTTACTAAGACAAAAAAAAAAATCCCGTTTATTAGACAGTTGGCTGTGTTGAAAGGAAGAATTTCTGATTAACCTACTATATCCTAATGCCTCAAAGAGAGCCTGGATGCATAAGAGATAGTATATGTATTTTTTGAACGAGTGAAAGCACAATTTCAAGCAAAAGTGAGAAGTTCCTGATGGTTCTATCTGGTTAAAGCACAGAAAGACTGGGATTCTGGTTAAAGCCCAGGTGAGAGGCTAGAAAGCTGGGTACAGATCAAATGCCATAACTATGATCACCTAAGGAATTATAATTTTGTTTCGCAGACAGTGGGAAACCATTAATAGCCTTTGATTGGCACAAATGAGTATGTAGTACTATATTAGAACTAGGGCTAAGTGCTTGAGACTAGTGTTCAAAGGTGAGAAACAATGCTAAATACTTCATATTCTAAAAAGAACAGGCAATTACTCAGGCAACAGGCCTTACCTTGGTCTTGCTAGACCATCATCTCCCTTCGCACATACACGAAGCCTTGGGAAAAAATAGGGAGTTTCAGCTTGCTTTCTTTCTTTCTTTCTTTCTTTCTTTCTTTCTTTCTTTCCTTCCTTCCTTCCTTCCTTCCTTCCTTCCTTCCTTCCTTCCTTCCTTCCTTCCTTCTTTTTTTTAATGGTCGTGATCCCTTAACCTCCTGTGCCAAGTCAGGAATTCAAGCAGCATCTTCACAGATACTAGTTGGGTTCTTAACCTGCTGAGCCACAGCAGGAACTCCTTGAATTTCAGTATTCTTGATGAGGTATAAGTCCCCTCTCTTGGCTAGGGTGCCTGGATTACTCTATAGCTCCACTCCTTCCTCTAACTTCTGTGCCTCTTCACAGGAAACCATGGGAATGAAAGCGGTCCCTTCTGTTCTTTCTGAGAGACACAGCACTTGGGTATGATGATTCCTCCTTCATCCTTCTGATTTTCTTTAGAGGAAAATTACAGAACAGTCCCTCTTGCTGGGCAAACTATTACTGCTAGCCTCCTACTTTCATGCATTTCTAGCCTAGGAGAGACCAGTCTCCATGTTCCAATTCAAGAGGCACCTTCAAGCTTTCCTAATGATTCTCTCACCATGCTCCCCTCTGCACTCTGGTCCCAGGATCCCTCAGCTGATCAAGCAGTCAGCCAGGGATGGGAACTAAATGCATAGTTCCATTTCTTGCAGTGACCCTCGAGCCCTTATTCCCAACTCCTACCTCCAAACCTCATCACTTGGCTTGAAGATGGATGAAATGTGTTCACAGGAAGGAGAGGGGGAAAGCCTCTTTCTGTAAATGTTGCCCTTGGGAGTATATTGCTTGGTTGAAGTTGGGATGGTAGAAGAAGTAGCTCTCCCATGTCTTAGTTAAGAGGGTTGTTTAGACCCAATTTTGGGCTGCTCTCTTTGGAATGCTCTGCTAATTAGCACTTCTTGTCCTTGTCCATTAGGGCCTAGAAGCCAATTGCAGGCCAACAGGAAGAGTTTCATTCAACAGTCAACACTAATTCCCAAAAGAAATACAATGTAAGCCACCTTATGCAATTTTAAATTTTTCTAGCAGCCATATTAAAAAGGAAAAATAAGAGTTTGGAATTAATTTTATAACCTACTTCAACTTATCCAAAATATATTTCAACATCTGAGCAATATAAAAATTATCAGTTAGATAATTTTCATTTCTTTTTTTCACACTGTCTTCAATATCTATATATTTCATAACTAGAGCACATCTCAATTTGGACTAGACTTATTTCAAGTGCCCAGGAGCCATAAAGCTGTTATAGATTATCTTGTGATGAAAACTAACAATATTTCCTTATTGTTCACAGAATCAGTCCAACGTTCTATTACAAATATGTTTGTATTTTACAGGATTGTCCTGAAGGGTGAAGGGGAGGGCAACTTCTCTCACCACAGGCTTGGAGATTTCACCCTTGTGATACATCCTAACTTATTAATCAATTATTTACAAACTTGGTTGTTTTCAAATGTCCTTAAAAAAAAGGAATCTAACTCAGGTAACTGCCTAATTAAATAGAGACAACTATTTAGAATAACTTTTCTTTGGACTATGCATTACAACTTTTTAAAAATCAATTAAATTTATTATCTCTTTTTTTAGGCTAGGAGTTGAACTGGAGCTGTAGAAACTGGCCATAGCCACAGTCACACAACACCAGATCTGAGCCGTGTTGATGACCTATGCCACAGCTCACGGCAATGCCAGATCCTTAAGATACTGAGTGAGGCCAGGGATCGAACCTTCATCCTCATGGATGCTAGTCAGATTCGTTTCCACTGAGCCACAACAGGAACTATGGTATTTTTTTAATTTGGGGAAAATACTATCTCATCTAAGCAGAAAGCAGGGATATAACATGAAACAAGACCAAATATTTCAACAAACTATTAGTTTGGGAGTTTATCACATTAAGGTATTTACTGCTTAGGAAACTGGAATGTATCATTTTATGGGAAGTTATAGTAATTCAAGGACATCTTCTAGAAAATGACATTTGTTTGAATTCTTTAGGGTGGAGGGCCCTTTTTGAATACAGAATTCTAATTTTTTAAATCATTTGAATACACTAAAATTAACCTGATCATTTTTTAACAAGATCATACAGTGGTAAAATGTGGGTTACTTTTCACTATGAAATTTATTATCTCTTAAAACACAAATCAAGCTTTTCTTCCATAAAGGCAGTTCAATACAGCTCTTTGCAGATGGATGGGTCTACTTCAATGGCCTGGTGACTGAGCCCAGGCTAGATATGCTCCATCTGCTTTGTCTCAGATTTATTTCTTAAGACTAAGAAAGAAAGAATCAAGAATCAAGAGTAAAACTGAAGTAATTACTTTTCAGATTTTTTTTTTTTTTCCGGTTTGGCAGGTTGCCTCCCTCCATAGAGACTTTACGAGGTGCTTATGTTTTAACTTTTTGAAGGTGAGAGCTGTGATCTAATATGTATTCTATGGGTTACTTAGCCACTGAGGGTGCCCAATAAATATTAAACAGGAAGACTTTATCAAGCCACTCTACACCATACCCGTTCTAGTTCATCCATCGTGCCAGCTTCCAGTGCAGAACCATTATGAATACATGGGTGGTTGTTTGGATTAATGAGAGAATTTATTTGACAGTTTGCTGCCAAAGTTTTGCTACCTATAATTAAATCATATTTCCTGATCTTCTCCCATGAATCACAAGGAGAATAATCTCACTTATATTAATAAAAGACTAAGTCTGAGCAAATACAGAGTAAGCTCGCTGTCTCTAAAAATTTTAAAGTAGAGGTTAAAGCCCAGTAGACTCCATTTCCATCAACCCATAAAACCAGAATCCCTCAAATGACTTTCTGGCACCTCAAAATCAAAACACTTTAATGTTGTCAGGATATGTGGAAGTCAATATAACAATGACTTCAAATTATTCAGCACTGAATTACATTCAGTATAGTTTTAATGCTAAAAGGGTTCATTTCTCCAAAGTTATTAATTTTTTAAACTCATTGATTTTAAAAGATCTTATGAGCACCCATTATATTCCAGGCATTGTTTCCAGATCTGGAAAACAGATAAAAACTCCTGCTCTAAGCAAGTTTACAATATATGGGAATATTTAATCCAACAGGTATTCAGTTAAAAAAAATTTTTTTTTTTTTGTCTTTTTAGAGTCACACCTGCAGCATATGGAGATTCCCAGGGTAGGGGTCCAATCAGAGCTGTAGCTACTGACCTACACCACAGCCACAGCAACACCAGATTCGAGCCGTGTCTGCAACCAACAACACAGCTTACGGCAACGCTGGATCTTTAACCCACTGAGTGAGGCCGGGGATAGGACTCGCATCCCCATGGATACTAGCCAGTTTGTTACCCACTGAGCTACACAGTAACTCCAAAAATAGTTAAAACATTTAATCTAATCAACTGTTTTAATTTAAGTGTGTAATATCTTTAATTCATTCCTATTTCATAGAAAATCCAAAAGGTAGGTAGTAGAACAGGACAGCAGCCAAGATTATTTGATTATAAAATTTATGTTCTTTTCACAGCATTGTGACAAGTACTTGTATTTCTATTCACTATGTTCAGGATTAGGTAAAGAAAGCTGCAAAATCCCTTCCAACTCTTAAGACTTTTTTCCCTAGCTCTGCAATAAAATATTGTAATCTAAATACAATCTCAAGAAATGTGGGTGTCTATTTGAAAACAAAGGTAATAAGGCTAAAGATAATACTGAGAAAACAACCTGTTCCTAGGGTTTTTACAGGGGAACTTTATGGAAAATTTGAGCATAAAAGTGCAGTATAATAAGATCTTCATAAATTTGATTATGATGACAGAAATTATATGGTAAACTAGAACTGTTCCATTTTATATTCAGATATATTAACCTCCACTCTTCCAGAATTGTTCTGAAATGTTTCTCAGACTAATTAAAATTTGATTGTTTCCCTGTAAATCCTATATGCACATTTCATAAATGCTCTCGATCTCCTTGAATACGACCTTTTCTCTTCACCTGAAAGCCTCTCACAGCTGAACTGCTTCACATCATTCTTTTTTTTTTTTTTTGCCTTATCTAGGGCCACACTCATGGCATGTGGAGGTTCCCAGCCTAGAGGTCTAACAGGAGCTGTAGCTGCCAACCTTCGCCACAGCCACAGCAACGCGGGATCCAAGCCGCATCTGCAACCTACACCACAGCTCACGGCAACGCCGGATCCTTAACCCACTGAGCAAGGCCAGGGATCGAACCCGAAACCTCATGGTTCCTAGTCGGATTCGTTAACCACTGAGCCACGACGACGGGAACTCCGGCACATCATTCTATTTGAAAAGTTTAATTTTTAAATTTTAAAAAACTCTATTGAAGTATAGTTACTTTATAAGGTTGTATTAATTTCCGCTGCACAGCAAGGTGATTCAGCCAGATGTACGCACATATCCATTCCCATATAAGTTACACAGAACACTGAGTAGATTTCTCTGTGCTATATAGCAGGTCCCGGTTGATCATCCATTCGATATACCATAGTGTGAATTTGCCATCCCAAACCCCTGGTCCACCCCTCTTCCCCCGACCCTTCCCCTTTGGTAACCGTAAGTTTGTTTTTCAAAATCTTGCTCCACATTACTCTTGAATGCTTATTACAAAATGTATTTGTGTTTTAAAGGGCTGGCTTAAAGGTGGTAGAGAGAGATGGTAAGGTAGCATAGCTAGAGACCATTCAATTGTTCAAAAAAAAAAAAATCACTGAACAAAAAATCATTTGTTTTGAAATTTCTGAAAGACATGCCATTGTTCCAGTATCCCTGCCTGATTTAAATAAAGGCTAGTTTCTCAAATTAACTTGTCTTTGAAATTTGTATTACAATTTTAAGAAAATTAAATCTATTACCGTTTAAACCACGAAGCCAGTTTCACTGTGTACTGAAGCAAGTCAGGGTATCTACTTGCAGAGGCCCTCAGGGCTGTGACATTCTGAGTCTCGGGGTCATCTCCACAGTTCCTCTCTGTATTGTAACTGCTTTTACAAATTTTGGCTTCTTAAAGAATCCGCTGGTACCTCACAATCAAAATGACACCTTCAAGTCCCGTTCCTGAATTTCTCTTGATTTCAAACACCCAAATAACATTTTTTCAGTACTCTTACGTGCCACATGCTATTTCCCAGGGATGCAAAAATGAGTATTTTACTACCTCCTCTCGATATACTTAGAGTCTGGAAAGAAGAGAGATACAAGAACAAAATGGAGTTAAGTATTAAGTGAGGTAATAAAGACATGTATAGTCTAATGACAGTTATCATGAAAGGGTCTCCAGCCTAGCCTAGGACTCAGAGAGAAGGTTTCCCTGGGGAACCTGATGCCCAAGAGAATCAAAAAAGAGCAACTGGGACTCCTCAGTGAGGCATGACGGCAAATCACCTCTGCCTTTTTCTGGAATTTATACCCATCACGAAGCTCATCATCAGTACATCCCATATGCTCCATGCTCCCATTCTGGAGAGTGAGTTCTATGAGTCAACATTCATAATTTGGCACAATTTTCTCTTTCACAGGGTCTTGAATAATGACTTGAAGACATAAATTCTCAGTCAAGCAGTCCCGTTTCTGCAGTCCACAGGTGATTTGGGATGAAGAGATGTACAAGCCCAACGAAAAGGTTTATATTAATTACATTAGAACTACACCTTGCAGGACTGGACATTTTTCTCATATTGAAGCAGATATAGACATTTGAAACCTTTTAAGAAATAACTAACTCCCAATTTTCATTTGCTTACTAAATCAAAGGCCATGAAACAACTCTAAGGGAATCATTTCCATTCTGTAGAGCATGCACATTTGTCAAATCTCAACTAGGACAGGGCAGACAGCATAAGCAAGTACTGACTGGCGCTAAAGAGGAAAACTTTTCATACCATACATCAAAGTGATAGCATTGAAAACTGATGCAAGACAAAGCAATGTCAACCAAAAGAGACTGGTTGAACTGTAGCTTCCATATCCCTCTTCTTGCTCCCTCACAGTCAGTCCCAGGAATTCACAGCAGGACACCAACACATGTGTTTATATTTGAGTGCAAATGTACACCAAATGCTGGTAAATATAGTCCTAGACACTTAACAGCAATTATCTCTGATTAACATGTTGGAATCAAATAACTTATTCTTTTTCAGCATTTTCTTTTTTGAGGGGCAATGGAAATGTATTACATTGGTAATCAGAGGAGTTATTATATAATTAAAATTTGAATCCTAGCTTCCCTCATTTTGTGTGTATGTGATAGGCATCCTCGTACAGCTTATGAGTTTCTCTCCCTCCCCGGGCCTATGTCTTGGACCCTGGCCTCTAACCAGTGTATCTGTCATGATTAAGACATCCTCATGAAAATTTGAAGCTAGAAGAGAAAGAGGATATTTGAAATTAGCAATGCTGGAAAAGGCATTTGGAGTTTATCTGCACACAAAGGCTGGCTGACATCTAATTTTTTATTCCCATGCTCACATTCACTGAAAAGCCTGACTTTGTTTATGGGGAATGTTCAAGTCATACATTATGTATGCAGATTCCTACAGCAAGTGATGGGTTCTCTCTTTGACCTTCAAGCTACACAGTACAACCATGAGATAATATTCCATTTTCTCTGTTTTGTGGATGTGACTCTAGACTGTAAACACTTTGAGAGAGGACTTGTTTTTCCTTTTTGTAACTCCACAGAAATGAGACTGAAGCTGGTGAAGGAGAACACCCTACTCACTTCTTCAGTATTCCCGTGAGAAAGCTGAGTGCCCTGGAGAATTTGAAAATGCGACACTAAAAAAAAATACTTTCCTAGGCCTTTTGCAGCAACACGAATGCGACTAGAGATTATCATACTAATCAAATCAGAAAGAGAAAGACAAATATCATATGATATCACTTATATGTGTAATCTCAAATATGACATAAATGAACCTATCTGCAAAACAGAAACAGACTCACATAGAGAACAGACTTGTGGTTGCTGAGGGGGAAGGGGTTGGGGGAGGAATGGAGTGGGAGTTTGGGGTTAAGCAGTTCTATTATACAGAATGGAAAAATGCAAGGTCCTACTGTATAGCACAGGGAACTCTATTCAACATCCTTTGATAACCCATAATGAAAAATAATATACAAATGCGTATTTATGTATAACTGAATCTCTTTGCTCTATAGCAAAAATTAACATAACTCTACTTCAATAAATCAACTATACTTTAAATAAATAAATAAATATTTTAAAAAGATACTTTTCTGGTCCTTTTAAAGAAACAGCCGCACCAAGCACATGTATGTAATAAATATTTGGAAATCTTCCTCACGATGAATAGGATATTTACCAATTTATACTTCACTGTAAAAAAAATGATGATTAAAATGTACATTGTTATTGCTGAAATCATGCCATAGAAATATACTATCTAAATGAAACCTAGAAACACAAGAAAACATATAAAATCGCCCCTTCCTGGGCCATTAATTCCTGCAGTTTTGTTAAATCGTGGCTTGTTTACAGAACATCGTTACCTTGGAAAGAAGGTAGATGAACAGGTCACATATCTGACAGGTCGCTGCCGTGCAGGAAACAGAAGTACTGAGTGTAAGGTTGTGTCTCCTAATGAATTCAGAATATGATTCCATGACATTTTGTAAGATAAAAACTCATCAGGAGCAAGTCCTTCACTGTCCAAACGAGTGGCATTTACATTACAGTCTTCAAACAGCAGGGCCCAGGAGAACCTTCAGAACTACAGCCATTAGAATCAGATTCAGGGCTCCGGGCAGGAAAGAGACAAGCCACAAACGCTGATTGTAATTCTCAGTCATCCATTGGACCCTGTGTTCAAGACTTTTTCAGGAAAAGTAGACAGCTAGCCATCAAAGATCTTAGCTTTAAAGCAATTTCGTATCTTGTCTTGGCCTAATTCTAACTTAGAAAGGAGTGGTGTGGGAGGCAGCAATTCTCAAATCTGAATGTGCACAGCTGTCACCTGGGGGTTGTCTTCTAGGGGATGCTGGTGGCCCTGGACTTGAGACTGGGTAACAAGTACCTGGAACACCAGAGAGCCCTGAGTGGTACACTGAATCTGTTGGATTTCAAAAGACTGGAAAAGCTCTGCCTTTTTTCAAAGCTGGGTGTTTAAACCAGTGCAAGGAGGCACTGGGTGGGTTTGTGAAGTCTGTTGTGATGGGAAGCTCCAAGTCCAGCTGGGCTCTGCCCTGGGTAGGTACCTGGCACATGCTCAGTCCATTTCTGATGCATGAGATGCTCAAGGAGAGGCCTGCTGCAATCCCTCCATGGCTGGAAGCTGAGACTTCCCAGGAGCACAGCTCAGAGAGTGGAGGCCATTTTCACACCTGCCAGCATGGTTACCCAAAGTGCCGCCCAGCTCCTTGTTAGTCTAAAGCCAATAAAAAGACAAGCTTGGTAGAAAGGAAAGTTTGCTTTATTTCAGAGGCTAGCAATCAGGGAGGTAGGGAGGAGGGCAAACTAGTGTCCAAAAGCCAACCCCTCTGCCTCCACCCAGATAATCAGTGGGCAAAAGCTTTTTTAGGTGGAGCGAGGCAGCTACAAGCAGGAACAGCACAGACAGCTCTGACAGTCATCTTGAAATTGGTCACGTGGTAATCTGACCAGGGTCATCTTGATTGTTTCAGGTACAGTTAATCTTCAGTTCCAAGGCTGGTTTGTTCTTATTTCCTTGAGGCCAGTTCTTGGAATTGTGGTAGCTTATGTCATGGATACAGTGTGGTCATCTTGCAGTTAACTTCTTCCACCTGGTGGGGGTTTCAGCATCTCTAAGATATTACTCAGAATATTATCACTCAGAATGGATATTACTCAGAATATTATCTATAGCCCTTGAGGATGAACTAAAGGTCCTTGACTTTGCCTAATGACTAAATTATTATTATTTTGTCCTGTTTGACAGCTTACCTTTGCTTCTGCAATTTCTCTCTTCTCTAATTAAATCTATGCTTTGGCTAATTTTTTTCTACAGACAGAAGGCAGGTGGAGGACATGGGGGTAAGATAGGGTGTGGGAAAGACCCTAGGGTCCTGCTCCAGTTTATCGGAAGACTGTGCCCTTTTTTAGAGGAAGCAAGGTAGAGTGCAGGAGGCAATGCTAAGTCCCTGCCCTTGTGGCTTCTCAGACGCTAGCTTTCCAGGAGACAGTGTGTCCCAACCTTCCTTCTGTCCCCACCTCCTTGCAGAAGGTTGAGCCAGATCATGGCCTCTGTTTATCACTGCATCATCTGTGTTGCTTCCCAGTCCTCTCGGGGACCAGTACAGCCTCTGACCTATACGGCAGTTTCTGACTACCACCACATCACTCAAGACACTTTTTTGCAAGTCAGAAGGTGATTCTTCATGTGGGGATGAAGGTGTGGGCAAATCTAAGCATGAACTGGCAGATGGAGCAGGGCCGGGTTGAAGGTCCAGCTGGCCCCTGGAAAGCATATGAGCAAGGCACCGACTGTACCACTGCCTCAGTGCCATCATCCCTCCAGCATCTTGCTGAGAACTACCCTGAGTGTGTGTCCAGTTGCCAATAAGTAGATGATGATTTGCAGACAAAAGTGTTTGTAGCTCCTCCCAAGTGACCTCATCCCCGAACTCCGGCAGCATCTGGCCCTTTGTGGTTCATGTCGGGCTCTGCCTCTGGTTCTTTCAGAATCCTGCCTGCCTATCTACCTGCAAGGCTTGCAGGAACCCTTGAAGACAGCCAGGAAGGAAGCTGCTGCAGGTTGTTCAGGAGCAGTCAGTGTGGGGTGATGCCCTAAGAGTCCTCACAGCAGACTGAGACGCCTCTTCTGCATCCCTTGTGGGAAATCCTCTTTGGACCAAGCAGCCTGACTCATTCGGCTGCCTGCGTCAGAAGAATCATCAAAAATATGCCTGAATCCTTGCCAGGCCGTCTTCACCATACTGTGTGTATGACCTCAATATATTACAGAAGACAGAAGCCTAAAATAGCTCAACTTTCAGAATAATAGAATTTGGTCTTATGCTTCCTTAAGTTGAACCTTTGAGTCTTTAATTGTTAAATTTCAGGCTTTCTTTGCTGTTGCAAAAATGTTCGAGGCCACAGTTCTATAGGTTTTGAAGTAAAGTGCTCTTAAAATTAATTAATTTGCCATTAATTGCCATCTGATTTCTACTCTGGTCTGGTGGTTTTTCAGGATATTTTTGGTTATTTATTCATGATTTTGTTGTTGATTCCTAGTTTGGTTTATTTATTTTTTATTAAAGTATAGCTGATTTATAATTTTTTTAAGTTCCTTGTTTTATTAGATTAATTAAAGAATATAGACTCTATTGCTCTCTGTGAGATGAAGTATATGATGAGTAATTGTATGTTCTAAAATATGAGAAAATCATGCATATTCTGTCATTAAAATACAAATATTTTAAATATGTGTCTTTGTAAATATTTGAAGAGGAGTCTGGTGACCTTATTTTTCATGCATTGCATCTTTACTTGATTAAATTATCTTTGTATTTCTGCAGGATATTATTTTATGTATTTTTGATGCTGTGTCCCTGCTGTGAATAAAGATATAAACTTTGCTTTGGACTTTAGCTTTTACCATGATAAAATAACTCCTCTGTCTCATTTAATGTACTTGTGTATCTTGCTTTATCTGATATATTGATATTGTCATGTCTTTTTACATTTTTATTTGCACTTGCCTTTGTGATTTCACAAACTGTTTTCTTCTCAACTTTTGCCTTTATTTTCTTTCAGGTGTGTTTCTGACTGACAACATATACCTGTGTATATTTTTAAATTTGATTTGATATTCAGTGTTTCATGATAGGGAAATCTGGTTCATTTGAATTTATTGTGAAGATTCATATTTGTTTTAGTCTCATCATATTTAATATCTGCTATTTACTAATTTTTCTATTTTTACCTCTCCTTATGTTCTCACTCATCATAGTAAGTCTTCTGCCAGTCCTCAAGTCTCTCTACTACTTTTAAATTAATGTTATTTTATGATTCCCCATGCTTCTAAATATCACCTTACTATTATATGACCAACATTATAATCTATGTACCTTAAGTAATACATACAAATTAATATTTTATTTGCCCATCAACTCCTGTCCCTTTCTTTCCCCTCTCACTCCCCTGAAAAGTAAACATTTCTACCTGCCCCTGCCCCTCCATTCTGAGCAAAATCCCCACCCTTGTCAACAGCTGATACTTGGGTTTTGCAGCAGCAGTTTCATATTTTTAATGTTTCATATCCTGGCTAAATATCCAGAGACAGCCTTTTTTTTTTTTTGTCTTTGTAGGACTACACTCATGGCATATGGAGGTTCCCAAGCTAGGGTCGAACGGAGCTGTAGCTGCTGGCCACAGCCACAGCAACGCAAGATCCAAGCCATGTCTGTGACCTACACCACAGCTCATGGCAACGCCGGATCCCTAACCCACTTAGCAAAGCCAGGGATTGAACCTGCATCCTCATGGATGCTACTCAAATTTGTTTCTGCTGAGCCACGATGGGAACTCTGAGACAGCATTTTTTTCCGTTTAGGAATAAGTACTCAAAACTTAAATATATTCCACTCATTATCATCTTACTTATTTATTTTATCTATACATTTTGAAATCCATCTCATGGTTTAGCATTAGTAAATTCATCACTATGATTCATTAAACAAATTAGAGGTGGAACATCATACTGCCGTTTTCTGCTTTTGGTTTTAGTAATATCCTTTCACATTCATAATCCAGATCATGAGATAAGCAAGATTTTACCCATCAAGGCTCCCTTTCATCACTCTTCCAAACTGAAAAAACACTGCTGCCATTTCAGTCAACAGTTAAACTTTAAAATATTCTGATACTAAAGGAATCTGCTACTCATGCAGTGATGCTAAAATCCCATTAGGTAATTCACCAAACTAGCAGATTCTGCAACATACAATCCTATGAGCTTTAGGGTGTGGATGAGCCCAAGGACTCTGTGGGAGCTGATATTAAATACTTCACAAGTACCATATCTTCTATAAATTCACATTTCCTTTATTGGATGTAGAATGGTAAAAATCTGTAGGAAATAGATGAATCATTATTTCCTGAGTATCTCCTGCCTATTAAAGCAGAAACTATGAAATCGCTGAAGGGAAGCACGGAGAAATTTTCTTCCATTATATTCAACAGCTTACATCTGTCCAAATCACATATGAAAGGATATAGACAAATATAAATTAAAATTGAAGTTTGAAAAAGAGGCTGAAGAACTTCCCCAGGATATCTTAAATGTATAAGCTGAAAATTGATGTAAGCCACGAGTTCAGTCCTAAATAGACTAAAGGATCACAGCAGTTCTGTGGACATTTTTCTTTTCTTCTCTGCCTACTTTCCCAGACTTCTATAAAAGAGATTTACTAGGAGTAGATACCTTTTAGTGATGCTGAAGGTATTTATAGACAAATTCTCTTCCCTAATGGTAAGGGTAAAATTGGTATAAACCTCCAGGAAGACACTTTGAGTGTAAATACAGATTTTTCCCAATTTATCATGAGGTTACATCCTTATAAACCCATTGTTAAATTATTAAATGTATTGTAAGTTGAAAATACATTTACTACATTTGACCTACTGAACATCATAGCCTACCCACCCTAACTTAAACATGCTTAGACCACTCGCATTAGCCTACCATTGGGCAAAATCTTCTAATGCAAAGTCCATTTTATAATAAAGTGATGAATAGCTCATGTAATTTAATGAATATGGTGCTAAAAGTGAAAAATAGAATGGCTGTGTAGGCACAGAATGGTTATAAGTGTATTTGTTGTTTAACCTGATCACACGCTGACTGGGAGCTGCGGCTCATTGCTGCTGCTGCCTGGCATCAAGAGAGTATCGCACTGCATGTTGCTAACCCAGAAAAAGACCAAAATTCAAAAGTACAGTTTCAAAGTGCAGTTTCTACTGAATGTGTGTAGCTCTTGTATCACTGTAAAGTCAAAAAATTGTTAGGTGGGAGTTCTGTTGTGCCTCAGCAGTAATGAACCAGACTGGCATCCATAAGGATGTGGGTTCGATCCCTGGCTTTGCTCAGTGGGTTAATAAAGATCTGGTGTTGCCATGAGCTGTGGTTTAGGTCACCAAGGAGGCTTGGATACCACAATGCTGTGGCTGTGACGCAGGCACATGGCTACAGCTCCAATTCGACGCCCAGTCTGGGAACTTCTATACACCATGGGTGTGGCCCTAAAAAGACAAAAACAAATTGTTAAGTTAAACCACTGTAAATCAGGGACCACATGTACTTGCTTTTTTTGTATGTTTTTTTAAGTGCATACACTTAAAAAAATTTGATTTTATTGAAATCTATCTTTAGAAAATATTTAAGCAATTGGGCAAAAATGTATGTAAAAGTAGATTCATACACCGTTCTCTATAGAAAAAACTTGAAAAAAATTTACAAACATCTTTTAAGAAGGACTTGGTTAAATAATGTATTGCATACTCACACATTCAGTATTTAAAATGATCATTTAGAGCTCTATATATGAGATTAAATAATGACCATAATATATTAAAAGAAAAAGCATAAATGTATACAGAAATATCCCAATGTCCAATTAGAGAATATCTACATATCTATTTATGAATACATGGAAAAATATCTGGAAGACCATGGTCTGAAACCTATTGGTGGCGTTTATTTGGGGAATAGAATGGTACAGCCGCACTGTCTGAACATTAAGGCTGCATTGTTTTCTCGGCTCTTTGTCTCAAAAAAGAATTGTAGTGGCAGACGTTGGAAAGTGTAAGCTAGCTCTTAAAGCGAATCACTTGTGATAGAACATGATGGAGGATAATGTGAGAAAAAGAATGTATATATATATATGTATAACTGGGTCCCCTTTGCTGTACAGCAGAAATTAACAGAACACTGTAAGTCAACTAAGATAAAAATTTATTTTAAAAAAGAAAGTATTGCAGCTCCTAAGCATTACAGCTCTTTTAGGAAGCGCAAGCAAGTTCGCCAAAGCGAAAGTGTTTCAGCAAGTTTATTAAAGGAAAAATACATTCTCAGAGGGATAGCAGGCCACCCTGAGAGTAGGCGCCGGCCCCGCCTTTTAAGGGCGTTTCCCTTCACATCCCTGTACTGCGGAAGGACTGGAGTGAGGACCCGATTCTTTCCTGCCCTGGCCCACTGGGTGGGCGTGTGAGTGTATGTGTGTGTTTGTGTGTGTGTGCGCGCGCTGAGTGTTGATTGGTCTTTTGCACGGGGCATATTTGATCTTCTGATTGGTTTTGGTAGGATACCTCAATTGCAAGGGGGATGGGATATAGGGAAGTTCCCTGGAAAGTCCCCTGTTAACGCACCTGAATGCGTGTATATTGTCCCTATAGAGGCAGGATGAGGAGTGGGCCACATACGGGCAGGCTGCTCAAGATGGGGGAAAGGGCATTATAATGAGACAAATGGGGTGATGATAAGGGTCTGGTAATTCTCGTCTTGACTAGAGGCTTTGAGTTTAATCTCCTTAAATGGGACTTGAAGCCCAACAAGATGACCATATTAGTTATGCTGTGGGCATTTCTTTATGAATGGCTGTAAGTATTCTTCCTCCTTTTCCTGCTTCTTTTCCTCTTCATTAATTCCTTTCTCATTTTTCTCCATTACTGCCACTAATCTATTGAATCATTTGAAAGGAACAAGATATTTCAATGAAAGGGAGAAGGGATTAAAATAGGATAAATATAAAAAAGATGGGAAAGGCATCTTAGAGTTTATAAAAAGGTAGATAAGGTAGGCACCTTATTTTACTTTTTTTAAAAAAGGAAAAAGTTAGACTTTTTTAAACGCTAAGGTTTTAAATTCATTTCCATTGAAGCAGCAATAAGACAAGGATGTCTGCTATCACTATTATTATGCAACATTTTTGGTAAAATTATATATTGCTCTTGTAATAAAAAATAAAGCCCAGTTAAGGTTTCTAAACCAACATATTACAATCAAGACTAGATTTAACATTAACGTGGTCAAAAATTTTAGCACATTTCATTGCTAAAATCCTCAAAAAGTAAAATGATGTGAATGACAAATTATGAAATAGTGCTATAACATATGAACTCTTTCCAGTAAGGGGTGTGGGGGGGTTCAGCAGGGGTGGATACAAGGGAAACTCTCAGAAAGAGAAAGGAGCATTAAACTTATTATACATACTTTTGACATTTTAAGTGAATCTCTCTTCATCTTTTTTAGCTATACACAGGATTGACTTAGGTATATACTAATAAGTAAGATATATGGGGTACATCTTGGTAAAACTTGCTGGTATTTTCCCAACTCTTTGCATTTATTCTTATTTATTTACACGTAAATTACTCATTTTACATGTACCTTCCTTTCTCATAAACTAACATTCAGGATACAAGCAAGTTTTATTTTTGAGATTATTAATAAATGAAAGTATTAGCGACAAACATAAACTTTTCTCAGCATTACTGAGTAAACATGAACTCTTAAGCGGCAGAACAGGTTAATGATTAAGAGGACACAAAATATTAGATGGAAAAATGCTTCATATACCCTGCTGGTTAGAGAAAAAGTGTTAGGCTCTCAGTAAGATGACAGATCCTTAATATTCCACTGGACCAAAACCCCAAATGGAACCTCTTTCCCACGTATGCTCCCAGCATAATTTTTGAAGGAAATAGTATTTTTGAAGTTTGCTCTTTTATAAATATAAGGTCCTTCTCCCCCTTCCTGCTCTATAAAAGGAAGTTTCCTCTCTCTACCCAGAGTACCACAACCCGTCTGAGTCTTACAACACTCACCTCTTCTCTAAGATCACAAGACAATTGTTGGTCATTAAGATGCTTGAAGGAAATGAGACGTGAGGGTGGCCAAGCTTCAGGTGGTAGGACTCTCAGTCACTCTGTCCCTAAAAGCTGACATTTAGTAAATGACAAAGCTGTGTTTTGATTTGTATTCTGTGGTGACTGCACAGAATAGAATTATTCAAATGTGGTATTTTAGCAATCGAGACAAGTAGATATGATATAGGATTCCTTGTCACTAGAGAGCAGAAATATTTCTGGTAAGCATGGGGACTAGATATTGAATGTATCTACCCAAATTAAACTTTAACAAATCTTCTGAATAACACCTTCCTAAATTATTCTTGAATATAGTTAGTGGAAAAGATGAAGTTCAATTAAGATGAAGTTTTCAAAATTTCCAATTTAGGAAAATTTAAAGTAATTTTAAAAACATTTAATACAGGCAGTTACCAGTAATTGCTAATTACTCACTCTAGTTCAGAAAGACTTATGCAAACTTTTCAAGGGTCTTTTTTCCCTAAGCCCACATTTTGTTATTTTTTTCAGGCAAACCCTTGCAATCAGTGATTGTCCTCAAGCTTCTCTGCCTTCCTGATGTGGCTTCTTGCATCACTTTACCTTTATTTCAGGAAGGATGGATACAACAAGCCATGGGGAAAAAGAGCAACAACTCAAACTGAAGAGTTGAATTCCTAATGTAAAATAAAGACATCACTGAGATTAGGTTCAAAACAAATAACTCTTCAAGTTCCGATTATGTGTTTTGTCTCAGTCTCCCCGGTGGTTTCTCACTTGCCAGTCAGAGCTGAAAAGCTCCTTACCTGTCAAGGTGGGCAGAGAACGCTAATACATCATCTGTCTTTGAAGTGGAACAAATACCCTTTACCAACACCATTGATCCAAAATGAAAAAGAATATATTAGAGCAGACTGTGGTGACTGTCTATAAAGACGTTTTCATTGCAATTATTCACTCACAACATCAGTAACAGCGGCAGTATTCTCTTATCCAAATGACAAATACCTTTCCCACTCAATTATGTCTTTACAAAGTTAGGAGGCTCTATTTTAAACTGCATTACTTGACATTGAAGATAATTCCAATTACAATGAAACCTCATATACACAATTATTAATTCAATTTGCATTTCTTTTCCTGAATTTTATCCCTTTAAAAATCCATGTGATGCTAATGATGGACATAGTGTTTAAGAATTTTGTTGATTAGTCTTTCCGGGCCTCAATTAAATCGGCACAAGAATTGATATGATGTAATACCTAGTTCTAGTTCATAGCGATTGTGAGAATAAAATAATACAGCTAATATGAGTTTAAAAAAAAAGTAACAACAGACCCCAAATGAAGTCACTTGCCCCAGGACGGCAAAAGCTCAAACCAAGACTTAACTCTAATATAATTGCAATTTTAGCCTTTCCCAGGAATGTGCCCTTTAACCAGTCAATCTGGAATTTCCTGATCAGCACCTGTGAGGTAATGCCTTTCCCCTAAAGGAAGGTGACCTTGCCTGAAACAATCCATTCTTTGTTAGAAACTTCCTTTTTTCACACCCTCCTGCCTATAAAAGCCTTCCATTACCTACAGCTCCTTTCTACTTGCTAGATGGGATGCTGCCCAATTCATGAATCACTGAATAAAGCCAATTATGCCTTCAAATTTACTTTTCAGCTGGATTTTGTTTTTTAACAATGGAGAGTGGCAAAATAAATACTAGCTAATTTTAAATCATAACTTGGAGGTACTACTTGTGATATTTTATTATAATTAATTGAAAAATATTTTACTTGTTATGAAATTTGCCTTTAGTACTCAAAAATTTCTGCATGAGTAAATAGGTCTTTAGTACCTCCTTTTGAGATACAGTTTCCATACTGCAATCTCACGGATAATCATCTTTATAAAAATGTGTTAATGTTGAAAAAACAAGGAAAAACAAACTTTAAGAAATACAACTCAGGAGTTTCCACTGTGGCACAGCAGAAACGAATCCAACTAGTAGCCATGAGGACACGGGTTCCATCCCTGGCCTTGCTCAGTGGGTTGGGGATCCAGTGTTGCTATGGCTGTGGCGTAGACCAGCAGCTGTAGCTCTGATTTGATCCCTAGGTTGGGAACTCCCGTATGCCTTGGTGTGGCCCTAAAAAGCAAAAAAAAAAAAAGAAAGACACTTCTTTGAAGGTCCAGCTTACATTGAGGAGGAAGCGGCAATGAACTGTCCTCTGGTGAGGGGTTGCCCACAAAGATCAAATTCTGACTGTCCTCTCCACATGTCTGATGCTTCAATACTGTTGACATTAAAACAGGGCTAGCAAACCTACTGCCATTTTCATTGATCCAATCTTTACAATTCACCAGTCTAGAAAAATACTTGGAAATTATTTCAGCAGACAGCTCTTATTACACTGACTATGGGCATAATAATACTTTAATATCAGAGACTTCTACCCCATGAGCAAAATATTTTCAACCCGAATTCAGCATTAATGATATAACAAAGAGTTATTTTTCAAATTATAGACATTATGGTCTGATCTGTTGTCCCCATGCTACACTAGCAACTACACTATATTTTATTGTTGCTGTGGACAGGAAATGTTTCCAGCCATGCCAGTAAATGAAGAATGTTGCCTGCCATTCGAATTCTACTAGTATCAAACCATCACCCACTGTACACATTCCCAACCTCCCCTTAGTGTGTACCCTGAGAGGAACTGAAGATGGAGAAAAACAGGAAGAATCCTGTGCTTTGACTACTGGCTCTAGATGGTTAAGATGCATATCTAAGGAATAATTTCAACCAGCCCATATTCTTGCATATTCTCATATATAAAAAAGCAATAAACTCATTAACTTGAGATGTCTGTTCTTTGTGATTAGCAGTAATCTTTTGATATTTGGACTACATGTTTGGAGTCAAACTGTATGGAGTTCCCACTGTTGCATAACGGAATTGGTGGCACCTTGGGAATGCTGGCACACAGGTTTGATCCCTTGACCGGCACAGTGGGTTAAGAATCTGGTGTTGCTACAGCTGTGGCTTAGGTCATAATTGTGGCTCGGATCTGATCCCTGGCCTGGGAACTCCATATGCCTGAAGGTGGACAAAAAAGGAAACAAACAAACAAAAAAAACAAAAAAAAATCTTGTATATCCTGGCTTCCCCCTTACCTCTTCGGAGTAGTGTCTAAGAGCTACTTACTGAGAGGCTGTCTCCTAGGCTATAGTCGTCAGTATGATCCCGGAACAAAACTTAACTTGTAATTTTTGTTATGCTTTTTTTTTCCAGTTGACATTGCCTTGGGCATGAAGGGGTTAAACAGTAAGACTTCTGTGCTGGGCCAGCCTAGGAGAGGATAATGATGTTACATGAAGTGTCATGGCATTCTCATTTCTGTTCAATGAGGGAAATCTGCTTCCAATTCAAATCCCAATAAGAAAGTTACTCTTCCAGATCAACTAGGCTAAATAACCCATCACGATAGCACAGAAGACAATGGGTAAAGACTCAGAGGAAGCCTGAAAAAGAAAGGCAGTACTACCAGCAGAGAGAGACTGTAAGAGCTGCAGCATCATGAAAACACTGAGAAAAGATAGTCCTGTTAGTAAAAGCTCTTAATCTTAGGCATTTTGTACAGAACAGACTGGGAGGGAAGCAAAGCTTCCTGACCACTGTTCTGCTGCCCTCGCAGCGGTCAGCGTGTGTGGCAATCCACAGTGAGGGCAAGGGGTTAGGAAAATAACAGCTCTGGAAATAAATGGGGTGCCCATAGAAGAGAAGGCACAACAGAACTTAGCACAAGGAAGACAAAGAGCTCAGCCTGGGTTGAACAGAGGTCAATATGTTAATTGGGTAAGTATAGCAAAGTATTATCACTAGTTCTTCAGTGAAGGGGCACCTAAAACCAACTGTCAATCTATATACTTGTCAACATGTATGTTTATATCTCCTGTATTAAAACAAAGTATAATTTTCAAGCTTTATTGTGAGTTCAGACATTGTCAAAAAATGCTCGTTGTCTTCTTAATATTTAATCATATAGTCTTCAATTATCTGATTTATTTATGGCATATGCTTCTGAGTTTTCTCTCACCCGCACTGAAATGTAAAGACTGGGACAGAGGCTTTCTCTGTCTTGTTCACTTTGATGTTCCCAGAATAAAGAACCGTGCCTGGCACAGAGCAGGTACTCAGAAAGCATTTGTACTACAATATATGTCAGGTGCTCTCGTGAGTCCTTTAATCCTCACATCAGCCATATGATTTAGGGTCTTTTATTGTCTCCACTTACAGGTGGGTAAATTAAAGAATAGAAAAGTGAAGTCGTTTGCCCAAGCTTACATGCTAGTAAGTGCCAGAATCAAGATTTGAACTCAGGCAGTCAGTCCCTCCCACTCCCACTCCAGCTGTTACCTCTAGTGATTATGTATTCGTGTGTGTGTACGCACATCCGTGTGTCTGGCCACACCCACTGCATATGGAAATTCTGGGGACAGAGATTGAACCCACAACGCAGCAGTGACCTGAGACACAGCAGTGACAATACTGGATCCTTAACCCACTGAGCCACCAGGGAATTTCCATATGTGTGTATACTTATTTCATAAGCAAATGAAAATGTATTTCTGCCTGGGTGCATTAACATATTAAATTATAAATAAATCCTTTGAATATGATTCAAGCTACTTCTGACCATAGACAAAGTAATGGCCCATAATGGACACAATGATTATCCCATTACACACCTTGTACTGCATCAGTTTTTGCTTTTTTTTTTTGCATCCTCAGTTACACTGCTTTTTTACTATCATGGTTTTACAAAACTTTATGACTGGAAAAGTACCGCATTCATAAAGAGTTGTGCCTCATATATGCTATACATTCAGACATTTTCATGAGTAATTTTAAATTTTTTTAACGCAGCCAGATAGCCCCAGTTTTGTGGTTCTACATCTTTTGTGTTATATTTTATGACCAGTTCATTTTGTAATGTTTACTGACTTAATTCAGTCAGTTATTATTTTCTATAAATGAGGATTTAGGGACACTGTATAGAATAAGGAAAATCCCAAACTGAATATCTGAAACTGAAAATACCTGAGAATAATCCATGGTGTTTGTACATCCTTGAAATAAATCTCACAAAGAGTGACATATTTTCTTTCTGTGTTGTCATGCAACAAAGTCACACTACCACCAAAACTGACTTAAAATTTAAGCACTTAATCAGTTTGAATTGGTTTGGATTCACCAAATTTGCTGAATCACCAGTTACTTACCAACCAGTTACAGAAAAGTCAAAGTTTAAAATGATCTATACATCATTACTCTGTAGAGGATCACGTAATCATGCAGCCAGATACCAGGTACGCCAGATAAACCAGCTCATTCTTTCAAGATAGTCTCCAAGGGGCTGGACAGCCTTGGAGAATTGTTGGAAAAATACTAAAATAGACAGATTCTAAATTCCTTTTCAGTGCTACAGTGGGACAGTGATCTGAGGAGCCCTCAAACTTGTAACAGTAGGTAATACAGATCAAGCTTAAAGAGTAATATACTGTACTTCATTGATAAATGGATACTGCTGTTTATCCAATACAAACTACTTTTAGAGCCGAATTCATGCTTTTGGCAGTGGACTTTAATACACATTAAAATATTTAATTCAACAGTTATATTCCTAAGTCACAGAATCCATTAAGCTTAACAATTTAATTAGTATGTCCCAAACTCCATCACTCACCGAGTGGTCTTGGTCCAATTACTTAACCACTCTAAGCCACAGTTTTCTCAACTATAAAATGGGGAAAAATCATAACTCATAAGGTTACTAAAAGGATTAAATAAATGATGCCTGTGCCCTGTCTGACATATAGTAAGGGCTCATTAAATGTTCATTAATACAAGAAGCAGTAGAAGCTACCATACTTATAGAGTGATCAATTCTGTTTTCCAAGAATTCTGTTGGTGAGAATTAACATTTTGCTTTGTTGTAGTTGCATTGCTATGTATATATATGAATGTAGCTTCCATCTTTAAAATTATTCAAATAGTGAGTCAGGGGAAAATAAACTTAAGTCACAAGTTTTTCTGAATTGCCTGAGAACCTCTAAGGAAGATAAAACTGCATGTGATTTTTTGTTGCTATTTAAATCGATTTTGGACAAGAGAAAGAAATGAAGAGGCTCCTCTTAAAAGAAAGCTTAGTTTGGCAAGGAGAAAACGTTCGGGACAGCTTGGTTAGAAGAAGAAGACTCAGCAAGTAACTTTCTCATTGTGTGGAAGAAACATAAAGGGCCCATTCAGAATTGGGGGTCAGGAGGTGGGGGGAATGGAGAGAAGACCAAAGAGAGGCAAACAAGAGACTGTCACCATTCACCACTTCTACCCTGAATACCTTTGAAAAATAAAGTTGTAGGAAAAAAGAGAAAAAGGCACCATTTTATTTCTCTCTTGAGATTCAAATAGAGGAAAGCATGCAGACTGCAGTAACTCCAGGTTGGGTTGTTTTGGTGGCAAGTTTTACTTGGTCCTATGGCTCTCTGAAGTTTTAGCCAGCTTCTGCTCAAAGAAATAAAACATGTGGCAACAGTAGATGGAGACCAATCCCTGGAGACACCTAGGGTGGCTTCTGAGAGGGTTCAGCATAAACTTGGAAGAGTCTAGAGAATTCATATTTAAGTAATTATTGGGAAATAATAAACTGGGTTAAATACTACTTGTTCCTAGAGTTTATTTTTTTGACCCTCAAATGAGATTTTCTTTCATATTCCAAACAAGAACAATGAACAAAATCTGTTTTGTGCAACTTCTATATTCTAGGCATAGTGTTCACTGCTTTATTACTGTTTATCTTATTTAACACTTATTGAGCAAGTGGAATTATTAACTCCATTTTATAGCGCAAGAAACTGAAGCTTAGAGAGATTAATTAACTTGCTCATATTCACACAGCTGGTGACTGGCAGAAATGGGTTTTGTATCTATTTGATGTTACATTTAATGGTGAGCATACCCTTTTATATTTCACAATAACTTTTCATTTTGTTTTCTTATACTTGAAATACATGCTCATTGTAATAAAAAATACAGATAAGCAACATAAATATATTTTTGCTTTAAAGGGTTTAAGTTGTTTCAAAATCGTACTTAGCAACTCTGCACACTTCTCTTCCTATGGAGAGTTAGTTAACTTCTTGAGGATTTCCCTTTGTCCAGCCACTATTGCTAGGGAGGTTCTTTGACCATTATGGGCAATCAAATGCATGTGGACTAAATCAATCAAAGAGCAAGCTATTTGTTGGGATTACCACACCGGCATGAGATCACATTTCTAACTGTAGTTCCCAGAGTTAGGTGGTAATACTTGTCCGGTCATCGGAACTTCTTGGATACAGAACATTGTGATGCTAAAACAGCATCACAAGTGTTATCGGAAATTTGGTTAAGAGTGAACATCATGCTCTTAACTCATCTTGCTCCATTTTTTCCTATTTTTTTTTTTTTTTTTTTGCTTTTTAGGGCCGCACTTGTGTTATATGGAAGTTCCCAGGCTAGGGGTTGAATTGGAGCTATAGCTGCTGGCCTACGCCACAGCCAAAGCAACATGGGAGCCAAGCTGCATCTGCCACCTACACCACAGCTCATGGCAATACCGGATCCCTGACCCACTAAGCGAGGCCAGAAATTGAACCCACATCCTCATGGATACTAGTCTGATTCGTTTCCGCTGTGCCACAATGGGAACTCTCATTCCATTTTTTTCTACTCTCAAAACATCTTTGAGCACTAACTTGTTCACAGGTAAGAGCTTTTTTGTTTTTTCTCTTCGTTTTTTTTTCTTCTCCTTTTGAATACCGTACTTGGTTTTGGGGGAAATATGCTTAGCGAAAGAAGGTATAAATATGGATGAAAAAGAATAAAATAATAAAACATAACAAACTTAGAAAGTTTAGATTAGGAAATTTTACTCTTTAGGTGGAAACTTATTTAAAAAAATAATTAGAAAGGAGAAGCAAAAGATGAAAGTATCCAAATAAGATTCCTGAGCAGGTGTTTCTTTTGATTATTTTATCATATATTTGAGCTACAATATTTAGTTATCAGGAATAAGAAAGCTTTAATCATAAAATTATATACCATTCCTTCCAACATTGGACCCTATCATCTTCACGTGGATTGCGGAGAGTCATTCCTTTGTATGACCAGACAAGATCTTCATTGTCTTGGAAGTTGCTCCTCTCATGTTCCAGAATATGGTTCTCATGTGCTGATCACATTATCCCACCCCCAGGGTGGGGCATGGGTGCCAGACTAGGGTCAATCACATACTTCACCTTTCTAGTCACTGAAATTAGCTGAAGGACAGATGTAGGACCCAGACCAAATGAAGTACTTCCATGGAATTTTTTCTAACTGAAGCTGGAAGGAAACAGCTTTGTTCCTTGCTGGTTACAAGACTATGAGAATATAAGCCCAGGAGTTCCCTTGTGGTGCAGCAAGTTAAGGATCTGGCATTGTCACTGCAATAGCTCAGGTCACTGCTGTGGTGCAGGTTTGTTGGATCCCTGGCCTGGAAACTTCCACATGCCACAGGTGTGGCCAAAAGAAAAAAAAGGAATATAAACTCAGTGCTATCTGCTACCAGTTCCTGCTTCATAGAGGTCACAGACCTAAGATGTGACCTATGATGAAGACAGCAACCAGAAATGGGAAGTGTGTAAGTGTGTGTGTGTGTGTGTGTGTGTTTGTGAGAGAGAGAGAGAGAGAGAGAGAGAGGCTCAGGTTCTGAGGCTAAATGTATTTTCCAAGGTTTGCCTTTCAGAGCAAATAAACTGCCTATTTGTGGAGCTAGTTCAAGCTGAATCTTCGTCATTTAACTAAAAGAGTCCTGACTAATAGCTAACACTCAGGGGGTGCTAAGTAAACAAAATCTGCAAGACATCTATTTTCTAGCTTCTATTCCCCTTGACATCTGTCCTGAAAGATTTATATAGGAAATGTTGAAGTCTTTGTGGAAAGTGCATAAAAAAATATTTTATTCAGCAAATGTATTACATGCCTCTTTGGGGCCAGGCATCATGCTAAGTACTGGAAATACTAAAGAAACTGGGGCAAGAAAGTACCCTATGTCTGTGGCAGAGGCATACATAAAAGTCAGTTACTATAGAACTATGTAAGAAGGGCTTTAATACATGCCTGTAGGAAGTGTGATGGGAGTTCAAAGGAGGAAGCAAATTCAAA
Organism: Catagonus wagneri; assembly: GCA_004024745.2. Lineage (NCBI taxonomy): Eukaryota > Metazoa > Chordata > Mammalia > Artiodactyla > Tayassuidae > Catagonus > Catagonus wagneri. Next base: position 24,387,298 of record PVHT021183693.1, read on the forward strand.
TACTTGAACTTTACCTATTTTGAAGAAGAATTTTGTTAAGCAGAGAACAGAGAAAAGGGCATGGTGGACAGAAGGGACAGCATGCTGCAAGGTTATGGATGTATGAAAAAATAAACAGCATGTTTGGGGAATAACAAAACCTGTGATGCAACCACAACATAACGTTGTGGTGTTGGGTAATGATGAGGGATTCAGTTGAACAATTAGACAGACCTCTAATTCTAAAAAGTCTTAAATGCCATGCCAAGGAGTTAGGACTTTATCCTATAGGCTATGAGTAGGCACCTGAAGTTCTAAACCAGATGAATGACACCATAATATTTGGATAGAAATGTATGTAATGAACACACATGTACCCATCGCCCAGTGAACAATTATATCAATTTGTGGGTAAGGCTGGGCAGTTTTTCATATAGCTAAGGGCATTCTGCATTTCTTTTTCTATGAACTGTCTGCAGATTGGTCCTTGGCCTTTTTCAACTCAATTTTTAGAAGCTTTTTATGTATTAGAGATACCTTTGTATTACACATTAGTTTGCCTTTTATTGTATACTTTGTAAATTTTTTTCTCAGGTTGTCATTTGTATATTTTTACTTTGTAAATGGTATGCTTTATTTTTACTGTAAAATTTTTATATGATAAAATTTGTCAATCTTTTCTCTAATTGCTTTTAGATTTGAATTATATTTAGGAATGTCTTCTCACCCCCTGATTAAAAAGGAGTCTCAAGTGCTTTTTCAAATATATGCATGGTTCTTTTTTATATGTTTGATTTAAATATCTGATCTATTGGGAATTTATCCTGGCTTATGGTATAAGAAATGGATCCAATTTAATTTTTCTCCATTTGGCTACCCAGTAATCACAACATTATTTATTTATTTATTTATTTTTGTGTCTTTTTATTTTTATTTTTTAATGAATTTTATTACAATTATAGGTGTATAAAAATCATCACAACTCAATTTGATAGCATTTCCATCACAAACCCTCAGTGCATCCCCCCACCCCCCAGATTGTCTCATTTGGAAACCAAAGGTTTTCCAAAGTCTGTGAGTCATTATCTGTCCTGCAAGAAATTCATTGTGTCCTTTTTTTAGTTTCCACATGTAAGCGGTAGCACTGGGTGTTGTTGTCTAATTGTCTGACTGGTTTCACTTTGCATGATAATTTCTAGGTCCATCCATGTTGCTATAAATGTTATTTCATTCCTTTTAATAGCTGAGTAATATTCCATTGTGTGTATGTAACATATCTTCCTTATCCACTCTTCTGTTGATGGGCATTTAGGTTGTTTCCATGACTTGGCTATTGCATAGAGTGCTGCAATGAACACAGGAGTACATGTGTCTTTTCGAGTCACGGTTTCCTCTGGATAGATGCCCAGGAGTGGGACTGCTGGATCAAATGGTAATTCTATTTTTAGTTTTCTAAGGAATCTCCATACTGTTTTCCACAGTGGTTGCACAAATTTGCATTCCCACCAACAATGTAATAGGGATCCTTTTTCTCCACACCCTCTCCAGCACCTATTGTTTGTAGACTTTCTGATGATGGTCATTCTGGCTGGCGTAAGGTGGTACCTCATAGTGGTTTTGATTTGCATTTCTCTAATAACGAGTGATGTTGAACACATTTTCATGCGTTTTTTGGCCATCTGTATATCTTCTTTGGAGAATTGTCTGTTTAGATCTGCTGCCCATTTTTTGATGGGGTTGTTTGTTTTTTGGGGATTGAGCTATAGGAGGTGTTTGTAAATTTTGGAGATTAATCCCTTGTCAGTTGATTCATTTGCAAATATTTTCTCCCGTTCTGTGGGTTGTCTTTTTGTTTTGTTTAGGGTTTCCTTTGCTGTGCAGAAACTTTCAAGTTTGATTAAGTCCTATCTGTTTATTTTTTTTATTGTCATTACTCTGATGACAGGTGGATCTGAGATGTTGCTATCATTTATGTCAGAGAGTTCACAACATTTATTTAAAAGTCCATGTTTTACCCTGTAATGTGTGATGCCACCTACAATGTATATTAATTTCCATATGCACTTGAATCTATTTCTGGATTTTCTATTTTTTCCTTTGGTTTGCCTGCCTATTCGTGTGCTAACATCAAATTGTTTGCACGACAGAGGCTTTATAATACTGTGAAAAAAATCTGATAATGGCTTTTTCTTCCAGCCCTTAAGTTAGGGAGAATTTGAAATCTTTATGATGTTGGCTTTTCTCTTTCTTTCCCAGAATCAATATGTCTTTCCATTTGTTAAGATCTAGTTTTTTCAAAAGCAATTTCCATTTTTTTTAATGTTAAGTTTTGGATATTCTTGTCAAGTTCATATTAAAGAATTTTTGCTCTTTTTATCATAAATGGGTTTTCTTTAATTACACAGTCTGTCTTTGTTTATACATACATGTTTATGTATAGGTTTATAAACAGGTATACATACATGTATATGCTATTAATTTTTATATCCTTATTTTATAACCTGTTACTTTATCCAAATTCCCTTATTGATAATTACATTTTTCCATGCATTCTTTTGCACTTTCTAATTATAACTTCTCTTAATAAATATAGTTTTATGTTTCCTATTCATATTCCAGTAATTGCTTTCTCATGTCTAATTGAATTGGTTAGTATCTGCAACGTAGTGCTATCCACCACATAGTGGATAAGGCAGGTACTTTGGTCTTGACTTTAGAGGAAAACCACTACAACATTAAATATTTAAAGCTCAAGTTTCCTCAGCTTTGGGGGAAACTGATTTAGGGATGGTAAGATATTGATTTCTTAGATTTGGATCTCTCATGTCAAGGTTTCTGTAAGACATGAGTGAGGACCTCTAATGGATATGGCTCTATTTTCTGAGAAAAAGTCCTAGATGGAATATTTATTAGGTCCTTACTTTTTGCCAGATACTGTGTTAAATGCATTACATGAATTGCTTTATTCTGACCTGACAATAAGACATTAGGGTTATTTTCATTCTCAAATTCCAAATCAGGAAACAATGAGGTTAAGTTATTTCAATATCACCTAACTGTTAAGCGGTCAAACTAGTGTTTGAACCCAGGCAACCCAATACTACAACTTAAATATAACCCCTATGTGATACTGACTCATAGGATTTGGAAAGATATTAGGCATTCATTGCCGTTGAAACACTGGGAATGAATTAAATGCTCAAGATTATATAGAGCAATAGAGAAGAACAATAAGAAAAATGCTGAGAACAAAAGAATTAAAGAAACAGGTGGAAGGGAAACCCAGGGAAAAGACTGAGAAGGGACAGGCAGAGAGGTGGGAGGGAAAAATCAAGGAGAAAGCATATATCATGGAATTAGAGGAAAAAGGGTATTAGGAGTGATGGAGAGTATCAGGAGGGAATATATGGTTTATTTTCAGACCTTGATTCTTTATTTTTAAGTTCCAAAGTTTCCTATCATGTTAATCAATTACTATTTTTCCAATATTTACAAAAAAAAAGATACCTGGTGAAATACTGCAGCTATCTTAATGAAATGTTACCTTAGGAAAGTTATGAACTTCCAAAGGTTTTCATTTGCTCAAATATATTTCAAGGCATCAGTCAACATACAAGTAATATGCAATTCCACCAAAGGAAATTGCTTAATTAGCGTTATAGTCTCTAGCAGATTCAATTTTTATACTTGGGACAACATTAAATCCTGTGGTATGACATTATTCTGACAGCTCAGGTTTCTTCCTCCTCACTATACTCCTCAATTGGAACTGCCATATAAGGAATAAATAACCAAAATAGTGATCAAATAAATAACTTATCAAAGGTTTTTTAAAATGCCATTTAATTAGGTTAACAAGGCAATAAATATATTAGCATTGCTTTGAGATCTTTACGTCAGATCCTTCTTTGTCAAATATAAGTGCAAGATCAATGTGGTTATCCCTTCGGCCTTAGTTGAAAACATTCCATACAACATCTCCATTCATCTTCATAGTAATTTAAACGCAATTTGTTACTCAGGTTTGTGATTTAATTTTATATTTTACGGAGTTGATAGGATTCCAGAATTGCTTTCTGAATCATCCATCTTGTACATGCACAAGGGAAAGCTTTAATCCTTCCATCTCTATGCAAAGAAAACTGTCATAGAAATCAAGCCCCCAGAATCAGTTCTTCAAGAGCAGGAAGGATGGAGAGAATGAATCAATAGGGCTTTATGTTTCTGCAACTCAATTTTTAAGCGCTTATAACCAGCTTCAAGAAAGTATTTGTTGAATATGGTAACATCTGCCATCTAGTGGTTGACCTAAGGTACTATATAACAAACTGGAAAATTTTACTTTTACGTAAATAATAATATGGAGGAGGGCAAAGTTTTGGTCACTGTATTTCATCTACTTGTTTTTATGTGGCTAGCAAAGCAGGAAACAGATTTTTATTTAACAAACTATTTTTTTCGGTGCCAAATCTGACCTAATAAAAATTTACTTCCTCTCATGCAGGTACCATCAAAGGAGAAAAATGAAAACAGAAAGAAAATTTTCAAAAGAGAAAGACAAATAAAATAGCACTTTACATCTGCCCCAATAGAAGATATAAACAGTACATAATTTAGTTATAGTTCTTAAACAGTTTCAGGTCTAGGATGATTCCATTTTATCATTGAACACATGCTAATTTATTCTTGAAACATAATTAGAATAAACAAAACATATATATAAATGAAAACATCACAGATAAAAATGAATGTAAAAATCGTCTCCTTTATTTTTCCTACCATTAAAATATTATACAATATATACTTCACCATCTCTGATAGAATTGACTATAATTGGATAGTCTCCATGCCAAAGGCAATGGTCGATTTTCTGTCCTTACCTCAGTCAATTCACAACAGCATTTGACATAGTTGACAGACCCCTCCCTCCTCCTGGAAGCACTTTCTTCCCTTGGATTCCAAGATACCATTTTTCTGGCAGGGCCAGCTACATAATTTGTGGGCCCAGAGCAAGATGAAAATATGGGCTCTCTTGTTCAAAAAGCAAGGAAAAAAATGCCCCAAGGTAGCAGACCATAAAGCTTTTTCCCTTCTTCCACGGCCTCTCCTTCAACTTGTTATGGTGTGCTTTTTTTTTTTTTAATTTGCTTTCAATGTTGTTCATAAAGAAAGAAAAACTTAGCATTTAAATTATCCACATTAATTTTACCATTCACTTTATATTATGTAATGCCAGATTTAAGGAAAATATAAGAGCATGTAACTTGTATGAATTATACAATTCATAATCTGTAGCCTATGCATGCATATATATTGTATTCTTCCCAGAACAATGGAAATGCTGCACAAGACTAACTTAATTATTTTTATTTCACTTCTTGAGATGCATGCATTAATACTCTCTATCTTTGGCTTATGGATGAGAATGGAAGTACTGAAAGGAAAAAGCTCTGTGGGTCCCTCTATCTTTCCCTTTCCTTCTACATTACCATTTTCAGCATAAGTGGTTGTCTAATAAAGAGATGTAACATAAGTAAGAAAGGATAGAATAGGGTTCTTTGCTTGTTCATGTTTTTTAGATACCACTGCTTCTGCCCGCTCTAAAAGCAAATTCCAGTTTGAAGAGAAAGCACAGCCTCTGGAGGCTAAGGGCACCAACACCAGCACTTGCTCTTTTTGTTGTAGGTGTAAAATGTTTACCTGTATTTGTCTGAGTCTGAACACCCAAGCATCCTGGCTCCATATTGTGTATCTTCTCTCCCCACCTGTACACTCCATTGTCCCTTGTAGGTGTCCAAATTTCACCTACGAAACACAAGTTCAAAGATAAAATTATTAAGACTTGGTGGCAGCTGAGCAACCAGGTATGGGGACTTTTTGAGCACAAAGTCAATGTGGGCTGCATGGGTCACTAGCCCATGAAGCCAGATCTGCCTGCTTCCTGCGTTTCCTCCTATATCACTGGCTGCAATTTCTCAGTCTTCCTCGCTGGCTATAGTTTGACTAGGGTCAGCACTAAGCTTTACTTTTACTTATTTCCCTCCTTAGGCGATGTTATCTAGCCCCTAGGCTTCAAATATCATCTATGTGTGAATAACGCCCCAATTGTACTTCCAATCCCAACCTGTCCTCTGAGCTCCAGTTGTACAAATCAGACCTCCTGCCTTGGCCTCTCCACTTTGATATATAAGAGGCATCATATATCATCTCAGTTTCCCCACAAACTTCTGCCTCCTTTTGCCATCTTAGCTCACTATTCACGTCATCACTTAAACACAGGTGTCTTCTTTCATTATTCTCCTTCAATTCCCTTAAATCTAAATCAAACACAAATCCCATTAGTTTTACCTTTACAGTATATCTCCAAGGTAACTACTTCTCTCTTCCTACATGGAGAGAAATCTAAGACCCAGCTGTTTTATTTCCTGAACTGCTGTAACGGCCTCTTAACCAAATGCCTTTCTTCCATTGGGTTCTCAATGTTTCTTCCTCCACAGCAGTTGGAGTGATCATTCTAAGAAAAGACTCATTTCACAAACTTTCCCTGCTTAAATATCTTGAGTGGCTTACCAGCACATTTTAAATAAAATCCAAACTCATTGAATGATCCTCAGATCATGCCTACCCACCCGACTTTATGTCCCAGCACACTCAACATGGTCTGCTGCATTCCACTAGCTTGTCTTTTTCTTTGCTGAAAACACCCCAAGCTCAGTCTCATCTTAGAGACTCTATATTTGCCATCCTCTCTGCCAGGACTACCTCTCCCCACTCTCAATCTTCAGATTACTCGCCTTTTTGGTTCCTTCAGTTCTCTGTTCAAATACTGTCTTCTCAGAGAGGACTTTCCTGGCTACTCTACCTAAAATAGCATCCTTGCCCTGCTCCCTGACCTCATATACTCCATACCATCACCCGGGTACTTATACTTTTCAGAGCACCTTTTTGTAATTGTAAGCTTCACCCATTTGTTTACCTGTCTATTTCACCCACTAGAATATAAACTCCAAGAGCATAGATGTTTGGTCCATTAACTGCTGTATCTCCAAGGCTTAAACCAGTGCCTGGCACGTAGAAAGTCTGGAATATTTGTAGAATGAACAAAGGGATGATTTATCTTTGTGTCTCTGGAACCTAGCATAGCACAATGTTTTGCTCAATATAACTGCTCAGTAAATATGGTGAGAGGAAGGAGGCTGGAAGGAAGAATCTCCATTTCTCAGTGTATTAGTTTATTAAATTAGTTCTATATAGAATAGTTAGCATATTTAGTTCTATGTGACTGTCATCTAAAAATATTATTTAAAGTTAGAAGAATTCTACCAACATATATATAAATTTTTAAAAAATATATCTTATTCTATTAACATGGCTAAAAACTGCTTTTTATTGGAGGGTGAATGGGATTAGGGGCTTAAATTTCAAGAAATTTTTTTCATGGTCCATGAGGAGAATTGTTAGTCTTTTCGTTCTTTTACTTTCAGCTCTGCTCTACCTTACTAAAAAGATACATAGGAAAAATATTTAATTTTCCATTTAGTTGTAATAACCTCACTGGCAAAAGTCAAAACGAGATTTGAATTATGCTTTGTTGATGGAGGACTGATTGCTCAATGAATATCTAAATGACATTTCATTGTCTTTGTTGATAAATATGATTCTGTACATTCATCTATCATGCATGAAAACTGATAAAATATGATTGCTATCACCTTTGAAAAACAAGCACTTAGAAGATCTCTTTAAATGCAACAAAAGCAATATTACATCTCAGTGAGACTAGCCCTGCTATGGAGTTCCCGTTATGGCTGCATGGCTGAGCGGAAACAAATCTGCCTAGTATCCATGAAGGACGTAGGTTCAATCCCTGGCCTTACTCAGTGGATTGGGGATCTGGTGTTGCTGTGGAATCCCCAACCTACTGTTTCTATAGGTTGCAGACACAGCTCAGATCCCAAGTTGCTGTGGCTGTGGTGTAGGCTGGCAGCTGTAGCTCGGATTTGACCCCTAGCCTGGGAACTTCCATATGCCTCAGGTGAGACACTAAAAAACAAAAACAAAACAAACAAAAAAGACTAGCCCTGTTCTAATAGATGCCCTGTTCTAATATATATATATTAGATTTTGCATGTTTTTTTTTATTATTTTTGCATGGGTTTTTCACACATTTAATGAAATAGCTATTTAATTTTGAATACATTCAGAGATTTGGAAAGTAGATATAAGAATTCGAAGTAGATAGATCTAGCTAAATAAATGTAGTTATAATACATTTGTTTTTATTTGTCTCTTTATCTTATAGTAATCTTTTTCTGAACCACCACTTCATATTGAATTATACACCTTCAGGAACAGTCTTCTCCTTTTGGGTTAAGTTCAGTTAGCATTTGCAATAAGAACTGTGCTAATGCCTGGGAATATAATCATGAATAGGATAACATTTTCTGTTTTTTGAAGTTCACAGCCTACTGGGAAAACTAACAAATACCTTCTTATATCAAAAAAATTACAGTACAGGGATACAATAAAGACATTTCCAAAATAATAAGAAAGCAATATGGACTAAATTATCTTGAAGGACAAGCAGAACAGAATTAGGTGAAGAGTGAAGGAATGGGAAGAGTGTTACAGAAAGAGGAAACAGAATGAGACAAGACACACGTGTCTTGAAAATATTCAAAATGCCCAAACAGGCAACCACACTCAAGGTCTTAGACATTTCCTTTAGTGGAGTCACTGACAGCTTTGAGGCATAGGAATGATACAGGATAGAGTTATCATACAGACCTGAGCTTTTCAGCACTACAGCGTTTGTACAAATTACTTGGGGATCTTCTTAACTGTGAATTCTGATTTAATATTTCTGGTGGGACCCACATTTCCTGCAAGTTCCCAGGTTATGTGTTGGCTGCTTACTTGTCTGTGTACCACATTTTGAACAGCAGCATTTTAGGGAACTTTCCTTTAAGAGTACCCAAGAGGGGCAAACAGGATCATTTAGATGAGAGATAATGAGGCTCTAGGTTAAAGCAGGAGCAGTCACTGAACACATTCTGGGGGCAAACTGAAAGAGTTTTTTTTCTAGTACACATGAAAAAAAATTGAAACATACAAAAAAAGCTTAAAGTCTTTTACAGTGAATACCTGTATACCCACTATCTAATTCTACAGTATATTATTTTATTATACTCGCTTTATCACATATCTATCCAACTCTCTATAAATTCATCCATTTTTAAAAATATATTTCAGTGTAAGGTGCAGATATCAGTATATTGCCCTACAATAAAAACAATTTAAGATTGGTTGAAAATGGGGTTAAGGGAGTTAATGGGTTGTTCCTTAAGTCTATCCTTCATGAGGAAGAATGTAGAAATAAAAGTTTACGGGGACAATTGGGAGATGTTGTGCTGAGTTCAACCCAATAACACTGAACTAGAGATGGCAATTTAATACACTTGTTATACATATGTATGTATGTGTAACACCTATAGCTCTAGTTCTATTTCTCAGTAAAGATATGGGCTGGGACTCATTAGCTGGTAATTAAAACGAGAGGAGCAGATGAGAATACTAAGCATAGAATGTAGAAATAGAAGAGAAGAGAAGAGGATCAAGGATGATATTTTGAGAAAAATGACATTTAAGATACTAGGAGACTAGGCAGGGATTAGGGAGACGAGAATCTGCAGAGCGAAGAGGGACAGAAAACATTTCTTTGTAAATCTCCTCACTGCTTGTGAATATAGTGGCTTTTAAAAATGCTGACATTACACTTTATATATTTATGGTATAATCAATATCATATTTATATACTTTTATTTTAAAATGCTGACGTTTTCGGTAGTCAGTCTCAACTTCACACCAATTTTCGTACATAACAGTGGGAGTAAAGAGCCACTCAAAGGCGATTATATCCGGAGTTCCCATCATGGCTCAGCGGAAACGAATCCAACTAGGAAACCGTGAAGCTGCAGGTTCGATCCATGGCTTTGCTCAGGGGGTTAAGGATCTGATGTTGCCGTGAGCTATGGTGTAAGTCACAGACGCAGCTCAGATCTGGTGTTGCTGTGGCTGTGGTGTAGACCAGCAGAAGTAGCTCTGATTCAGCTCGTAGCCTGGGAACCTCCATATGCCACAGGTGTGGCCCTAAAAAAAAAGAAAAAAAAGAAAAAGATTATATTAAATCACTCTCTCAACTCTCACCTTAAAATGTGAACAAATATTACTTGTTTTGCCTAGAGAAGGCAACCAACTGGCCCCCTGATTCTTGTTTCTCAGGTAAGAGGTCCTTTTCTTTAAGGGTCACTGACTCATACACATGTTTACAACATAGCGAAAAGTAACTTCCAATTAACTTCTGATTCTCAGGGCATTGGAGGTGGTGAGAAAAAAGATCTATTTTTACTTTAAATTTAAGAAGGAATTAAAAATTCATTTAACAAAGTATTTTTAAAATATATTTTAGTTCCATTTGATGGCTATTTAATGGAGAAAGAGTTAAAGGAGGAGGAAAATTATGAGAAAGAATTATGGATGACAGGAAGGAAAAAATAGGGTTAATCAAGCAAAAGAAACAGAAGAATGGAGACAAGAAAAGAAAAAGATCTTTGAAGAAGGAATAAATTTCTGTTTCATTGTAGAACCACGCATTGTCTAAGCAGCCATAGCCTAATTTTTCTTATCAAGGACCAGAGAGTCAATATTTTGGTTTTAATTTCTAAATTCTGCCATTGTAGTATTAAAGCAGCCTTAGAGAGCAAATTAAAAAATGCATGTGTGTGTCTATGTTTCAATAAAACCTTACTTATAAAACTTAGGCAGCCATCTGGATTGGCCCACTGGCATATTTTGCTGACCTCTGCATGATAGCAAAAGTCAACAAATAAGGCCAGCAAACTTCATCTATAAGGACCACACATGCCTCTGTAGCTTATTGTTTTTTGCTGTTATTGTTTCTTTTTTACAAGTCTTTAAAAATGCAAAAACCATTCTTTGCTACAGGCCTTATGAAAATAACTGTGGGCCACATTTGACCAGTGGGCAGGAGTTAGCCCAGCTCTTGTCAAAAGCACGTTTCTGTCTTAACTGATTCCAATTTGATGGGAGGTATTTTGCAACACCGATAAAATGCAGAATAGTTTTGTCTATAGACACGACATGCAAATTCTGTCCCATAGTGGGCCAACTGACTTTCTTCATTGTGAAAGAAGCTAGTCTTGCTTCTATTTGTACATTCATTTTAATATTTCTGATATATAACTATGTTCTTTAGATTTCCCTTTGAACTAATTCAAATATCTTACCAGTTTCATCATTAATGAGTTAAAACATTTTTTTCAAATTATTTATTTATTTATTTATTTATTTAATGACTGCACCCATGGCACAAGAAGTTCCTGGGCCAGGGATTGACTGAGCCACAACTGTGGCAATGTCGGATCCTTTAACACACTGGATTTGTTTGGGGGTTGAACTCATGCCTCCACAGCAACTTGGGCTGATGTAGTTGGATCTTAATCCACTGTACCACAGCAGGAACTCCCAGTTAAAACATTTTAAACATCTGTTAATTTTAAATCTGTATGAAAATCATGATTTTACTTTTTTTTTGAAAGTTATCCTTTGAACACTGGCAGATCACTTTATTTACCATAACATCTCCCAGGCTTCCACTGGAGACCTCAGTAGCAGAGTGGATTTTGCCTGCTAGCTTGAATTGGACCTTTTACAGCCCCATCTGTTCCCTGATACTTTCTTCCCTAATACCTGGTCACTCTTCTACACATCCCCCCTCAATCCAAGTTGTTTGAAAAGCCATCTCCTTTTAACCTTTGATTTAATATGGTCTTTTCTTTTGCGTATATGCATAATCTTACTCATAAATTTCAACTTTGAGAAGGCAAAAATTATCAAGACAATTTTCAAAAATCTTGGCTGTGAAAGAAAATTGAACTTAAGGCCCACTCTGACTTGGGAAGTGAATAATCCCACACCTGGATTTATGTAACGACTTAAATGTCCATATATGTATGGGCTATTATTCAGAAATAAAAAGGGAGCACCTGGCAGTACATGCAACAATATGGGTAAACTTCAAATGCTTTACAGTAAGAGAAAAAAAATCCAGATTCAAAAGTTATAGACTGTATGGTTACATTTTCATGACATTCTGGAAAATGGAAAGCTATAGGGGCAGAAAACAAATCAGTAGTCGCCAGAAAATGGAGATGAGGGGAAAGGGTTGACTACAAAGTACACAAGAAAAATTTGGGGAATAATAGAAGTGCTTTCCTCTTTTTTTAAAAAAAGTGATTTTTATTTTTTCATTATTGTTGGTTTACAGTGTTCTGTTAATTTTCTACTGTACAGCAAAGTGACCCTGTCACACATACATATATATACATTCTTTTTCTCACATTATCCTCCTTCATGCTCCATCATAAGTGACTAGATATAGTTTCCAGTGCTATCTATAGAGCAGGTTTCTCTATTTTTTTTTTTTTTAGAATTGCTTTCCTCTTGATTGTGGTAGTGGTTATATGACTGTATGTGTGTTTTTTAAATTTTATATAATAGAACAGCCAAAAATATAAAGCTATTATATATAATATACCTTGATAAACCTGACTAAAAACCTACCACCTATCCCTCTCTCCGGCTAGCTAGCTAATATTATCATCTGTATATTCACCTTGTTGAAAAGTTTGACGATTTAATTAAGCTGGAAAACTGTCTAAACATGTGACTTGCCACAAAAGTATAATACAATTCAAACTGATTTAAAATTTAAATTATAGCCAAAAGACAGACTTTTACTATCTGTTTCCTAATTTTACTGAGAGTTTTTATCATAAAGAATGTTAGATTTTGTCAAATGCTTTTTCTGGGTCTACTGATTTAATCATGCGATTTTTCTTCTCTGCTGATGTGATGGATTACATTAATTGATTTTTGAATGTCGAAGTACATTTGCCTACCCGGGGTAAATTCCACTTGGTTGTGGTAGATAATTATTTTTATACATATCATCGTTGGATTCAATTTGCTAGTATTTTGAGAAATTGTGCATCTATATTCTTGAGAAATATTTGTCTGTTGGGTTTTTTTTCCTTGGTAATGTCTTTGGTTTTGACATTAGGGTCAATGCTGGCATTTCAGAATGGGTTAGGAAGTATTCTATCTGCTCCTGTCTTCTGAAAGAGATTGCACAGAATTAGTATAAGTTTTCCTTTAAATGTTTGATAGAATTCACCAGTGAACCATCCAGGCCTGATGCTATCTGTTTTGGAAGGTTATTAATTATTGATTAAATTTCTTTAATAAATTTAGGCCTATTCAAATGGGCTATTTCTTTGTGTGTGATTTTTGGCAGATTATGTCTTTCAAGGAATTGGCCCATTTTATCTAGGCTATCAAATTTGTGGGCATAGGGTTGTTCATATCCTTTCTTTTAACATCTATGGGATCTGTAATGGTGTCCCTTCTTTAATTTAGATATTAGTAATCTGTGTCCTCTCTTTCTTCACTTAGTTACTAGATAAATGTTTATGCATTTTTTTTTAATCTTTTCAAAGAACCAGCCTTTGGTTTCATTTTTATTTATTTTTTATTTTGGTTTCATTTTTAATCACACTAAATTACCAAAGATGACCAAATTACAGTAATCTTTCACCTTCAGCCTCTTACCTGTGATGTCCCTTCTCTGGAAACACACCTCTCCTTTCTGCTACCTGACTCCTGTTTAACTTCCAGTGTCAGCCTAGACTCCACCAAGTCATCTCTAACATGTCTCCTTTCTAAGGCATTAAGTGTTCTTTCTAAGTGACTCCATACTATTCTATGGTTACTTTCATTAGAGCTCTTTTCACGCTAATTAATAAGTTCTTGCTACTTCTTCTACCTTTACAATGTAAGTTTCTTTAAAGAAATATGACTTGTTTACTATTGTACTTCTGTCACCTAGCACAGTGCCTAGCCTACAGAGTAGAAGATAAATGCCTTTTATTAATGAACCATGATAGGATTTTTAATTAATCTGAAAAATAGTTTAAGTTGAAATAAAAGCTCTTCATAAAAACTGATTCATCGTATGATTTAATCATCAATAACCATTCAGCATTTTGGCCTTATTCACCATGTTTATGCTGTCAAATTTTGGCACTGGAAAATGGAATGAACAATGAATCCTGCTTATTAAAGAAAACAAACGATTTAAAATATAATTTGATTTTTCTTTGTTATCATAATTCTATGTAATCACTTCTCTCAGAGCTGTCAAGCTACAGAGTGGTTTCAGTTAATTAAAATAATTTCAAATTCAATGAAATTACTTGATGTCTTTAGACTTACTTGTATCAGACCAGATATCTCACATTAAAACATAAAGCAAGGTGTTCAACACAATAAAGCCAGGAATGGAGTCTTAGGGTTACAGACTGTCAATGAGTTCTTAACAGTGATTTTAGTTGTAATGATGGGATAATTGAATTCAAAAAGGAAAGTAACAAAAACATTATGAGTTTTTAGAAAGTAACAAAAACATTATGAGTTTTTAGGAATAAGCTGTTTTTTATTTGATATATGCCAATATCGGTATTATGAACCAAAATCTGGAGATCAAAAACTAGAGAGTAGTAAAAGTATAGAATATACAGATGCTTCCTTAAATGTTGAAAATTTACTTATCTCCTTTTCCCTAAGAAAAGTAACTCATTATGACTGGGAAACATCAGTAATTTTAACAAGCATTGGCAAAACTAAGTAGAACTCTTGGCACCTACTGTATCATATTTTTTGCAAGTGGAAAAATTTTCAAATGAGTTTCATTGACATTTGGCTCTCTGCCATTTCTACTGCAGGGGGTATAATCTTTAGAACTTACCAGTTTGCATGCACTAGGCTGAAAAAGATAATAAACGTATGAGAGAATTTTTAATATTCCAAGAATCAGCAGTGTTATAGCATCAGATTTGAGACAACCCCAAGTACTATTTAGTTTATTCTCTTTCACCTTTTATCAGAACCATCCTGTACTCACATTTTTGGTCTTCAGAGGGGAGCTGTTAACTCGTCCCATTATTTATATGAAAGCAAGAAAGCCTTTTTTTCGTATCTCACATAAATCCCTTGTGTACCACATGATGCTATCAAATCATAACACATGAGTTATGTTAGCATGACATGCCCTGTGGCCCTCTGTGAGTTTCAGGATGATAAATCTGCTAAATAAATAAAATTTCTACTCCTCTATGTACACTTTAGCAGCCTGTTTCCTTCACAGAATGGACTCCAGAGCAGTGACTCACATAGACCTAAAGATAAGTCCACAAGTTAGTATTACCAAAGCCAAGGGCAAACAATGAAAAAGAAGAAAACACAGTAGAACTTTATAAAGAGACATTTTGTTAATTTAAAGGAATATTCCTTAAAACAGTGTTTTCCCTATTTAGATTACCTAAGAGATTTTAAGTTTAGAAATGATGATGAAAGTATACAGTATTTTAGTTGGTTTCAGTTACCTTATTTGGAGAAAAAAATGCCAATTCAATGACAATTAATTAATAAATCAGTTTTTTTTCCACAGCCATACCTGTGGCATATGGAAGTTCCTGGGGCCAGGGGTTGAACTGGAGCTGCAGCTGGCCTATACCACAGCCACGGCAACAATGGATCAGAGCCACATCTGTGACCTTCGCTGTAGCTTTTGCAATGTTGGATCCTTAACCCACTGAATGAGGCCAGGGATCAAATCTGTATCCTCATAGAGGCAATGCTGGGTCTTTAACCACTGAGCCAACAACGGGAACTGTCTAATTAATTAATTTTTAAATTTTTGCATATTTATAAAAAACCTCAGAAATGGAAACTATTTTGTAATATAACTTTGTAATATGAGCTACTTTTAAGTAAATGTAAATTATATTTTAGATTAAAAATTTATATTTTATACATATATAAACAGACACATGCAAATATATAGGCCTTTATCAATCTGTATAGCAAAGTGATCCACTCATATAACTGATGGAAGATTCCTCATAAAGCAAGGAGATTTTAAAAGATCTAAAATGATAGAAACCTGACCCATACCATACTTTCTATTAATCATTATTGTCTAATAATAATTTCTTTCAATTTAAGTTTAGAACTCTCTAGTTTGCTTTTTAATCGATGCTACTAAAGTCCTTGGTTGGCCTATTTCTTTTTGGAGGTAAGATCTTGTTCTCTCCTAATTAGAAAAGTCATCTGTCAAAGAACTTCTAATTCATTGGTTTTATCTTAGCACTGAGTACCTAGTATGTACACCAGTATGTGCCACACTGTGGCCAGGCGCTCAAAATTCTGTTACACTAAGCATACAACTCTTCACACCACACAAGAAAGAAAGGGCAAAACCTTAATTTGTCTCCAGTTTAACATTCCAGGAAGGAAGTGAATGCATTTCCCATGATTATTTTCTCCCCAAAGAATAGAACACGAGGCAGGATCCATACACCTATGTTATAAACATGCCATGGAATTTTTCTCAGATTTTCCTTTGTTCCTCAGTTAGTTACTCTTCACACTACTATAGGAAAATATACACTTCCTTTTCTGAAGATTCCAGATTAACCTGTTGGGAACTAAAGTGAATTTCTTCTGAAAGAAGGCTCTTGAAATGTTTTCCATAAGCAATGCCTATGTAAACACAGAAACATTTCCAATAGTAACATATGAAGTATTCCCTAATTTAATGACCACCTTATCAGCTGTGGACTGTCTCTATCTTCCCTACAAGTGGAAGGACTTAAGATCCTTGTACTGTTGCTCATTCACTTAACCAGCACTTATTTCACGCCCATGATGTTGTAGTCACTGCGTCTGGCATGAGAGAAATCAAGTAGTGAAAGGTATAGACAGGGAATCTACTGTGAGTATCAGCTACCTAGCAGTAGGCAAAGACCATCACGCAGAAAGAATAGAGGAAGGATAGTTAGCTAGAAATTTGCGCATGTTTTTAAGATTTTGATGGAAGTATTTAAGGCTATCCCCAAGTAATCTTATTTGGCAGATTGTCCTTATTGGGCACCATCTCTATCCTCTTCATTTCATGCTTTACTTCTCCAGTGACCCTCTGCCTTCCCACTGTAGTTTTGCAAATCAGTCTGCCCTTTCCTGGTACCATATTCTGATCTCATTTTCCCCACTATCCCCTGGTTTCACTTTCCATGGGAATTGCCAATGACTAACAAGCCTTTATCAATCTAAATCTTGTACAGAAACTCATTTATAATATAGATAAAATCCCAGTTCTGCCTGAAGTGTTGAAGGTGATAGGGGGTTCAGGTGGATCACCTTGCCTGTCTAGGGCTGTAAATCATCACTCTTTGATAAAGTTTGATAAAATATATCAGTATGACCTCTAATAAACACACAGGTTCATTTTAGAAGGGTTTTCTGAGTATCCAAAAAAGAGTGGTTTTCCAGTATTTGTAAGCAATGGATTCCTGTAAAGAAATAAAAACTGATGTGAAAATCCCATATATAAAAGTGGTCAAGCAGTAGTCCATTTAAGCTCATTTTACAGATCAAATATGCATTACTTATAAAGACGGTCAGTGAGAAAAACAGGGCTATTTCCATGAGCACAGAAATTTGAGGTTGAGATTTATGAACGGCTGCTGTAGTTTTGCTTCTCCATCATTTTACTTCTCTTCTCATTCTGCTCTCTCTCTACTCTTCCTGATGCTCTTCTTCCTTTTTTCCTTCTTCCTCTCTTCCTGTGATTCTGTCTCTGTCTCTCTCTCTCTCTCACACACATGCACACTCTTTCACTGTCTCTCTGTGTGTATGACTGATGAACTGCACAGATTTGAAGTACATAATTTGGTATATTTTGACATAGGTAAAACCTGTGAAACCACTGTCAAAGTCAAGATAATAAGCATGTTCATCAGCCAAAAATGTTTTCTTGTACACCTCTGTCATCTCATTCTTAATCCTTGCCATATTCCCTACCCTATTCCCAAACAAACATCGATCTGCTTTCTGTTACTATAGATTAGAATTATTTTCATCATTAGTTAATTCCTTTTTATTGCTGAGTAATATTCCATGGTATGATACAACATAATTTTAATTCATTCACTTCTTTTGTTTAGACATTTGGTTTCTTTCCAGTTTTTGATGATCACAAAGCTAATTGGACTTTAATGCATGGATATTTCTATAGTACATGCTTTTATTTCTCTTGGGTAAATAGCTAGATGTGGAAAGAATGGGTCTAAGGGTAGATGTACATTTAACTTTTAAAGAAACTGGCAAACTGTCTTCCAAAGTTGTTATTTTGCATCACATCTGAAGTATAAGAGAGTTTCGATTTCCCTACACTTGGTATTTTTAATTTTAACCATTCTAATAGCTGTGTAATGATATCTTGTTTTGGTTTTAGTTTGCATTCCCTAATGACTGATGAAGGTGAGCATCTTTTCATGTGCTTATTCACCTTCCATATATATACTTTGGTTAAATTTCTGGTCAAATATTTTGCTCATTTCTTAAGTTCCTTCCCACTTTATTATTATTGAACTTGAGAGTTCTTTATAAATTCTGGATATTTTATACACTGTCATTTGCAAGTATTTTCACCAAGTGATTTGTCTTTTTGTTCTTTTACAAGTGTCTTTCGGAGAGCCTAAGATCTAAATTATTTTTGACATTTTTAAAATTATAGTTGATTTACAACGTTGTGCCAGTTTCTGCTGTACAGCAAAGTGATTCACTCATGTACATATATATGTGTGTGTGTGTATTTATATATTATTTTCCTTACCAGTTTATCAATTTTTTTTCTTTTATGGATAATGCTTTTGCCTGCATTCCTTGGCATGTGTGGACTCTTTCCATCCACAAAACCAGTAGTGGCTGGCTGAGTCTTTCTCTGACACTAGTTCTTTCCTCTCTCTTACATGTTTGAGGCCACTCGTGATCACACTGGATAATCCAGAAAAACCTCCCTGTCTTGAGGTCAGCTGGTTAGCGATCTTAATTCCACCTGCTTCCTTATTTCCGTTTTGCCACATAAGGTAGCATATCCCCAGGTTCCAGGATTTAGGATGTGACCTCTTTGGGGGGATAGTGTTCTTCCTGCACAGGAAGGATGATTGTGATGTCCTCCCATTTAGTGATTCTACTTTGTTTTGTAAGACCTTATGATTTCCCATTTCTCTTCTTTTCCTTTACCCTCCCAACTGCGAAAGGGAAGTTTTAACTTCCATTTTGCTTTTTCTCTCCCCAAAAGCTGTGTGTTTCAAAGATGTCCCCTTTACAACACGCCTGCACTTTCACATCTTGCATACATGGAAGTCTCTTCCCTGTAGTCCTTGCTCTGGTGTTCCTGGTGCTTTTATAATATTTTCTGTTTAGACTGGATTTAATCTTTTTGGTGATTGTTTTAGATCTACTTTAGACTCCATCCCTTTCCTATCATTCCCACATTTTTTCTTGGTCTGCCTTTAACTTGCCTAAAGTGTTTCAGTGCAACAAGGCTGGGGCTGGAACATGAGAGACACACTTAACTATTTTTATTCATAGTTATTTTGAAGTTTTAATATTCTCTGTTCTTAGAGTCTGCTGAAGACATGCTTTTTGGTGTGGGTGGGTAGATACACTTTTCCATTCTTTTAGTCATTTTCAGAAGAAATACCAGGGATCTGATGACCAGCCTGCTGCCACTGTCTTAAGCTACCACAAGTTCTATCTTTTGCTTTGATTTCATAATACTGAGAAAATACTCCATCAGACAGAGAAGTACTTATAAATGGCAGCCTTAAAAAAAAAAAAAACAGTTCTCATTTCAAATTTGGGATGCTTCTGGGTTTTTGTTTGCTTGTTTGTTTTGCTGTGCTGGTGGTGTGTGGAAGTTCCTTGGCCAGGGATGGAACCTGTACCACAGCAGTGGCCTAAGCTGCTGCAGTGACAACACCAAATCCTTAACCCACTGAGGCACCAGGGAACTCCAGGATACTTCTTCTTTTAATTGAAGCTTAAGAGAAGAGTAGAAGGATTTTCAAAATTAATTGCCTAACAGTATGTAAAAACCGTTTCTCTGTTCTTAACTGATATTAGTCAACTTGGAAGTTGTCAAGGAATCTGAGTCATTTTGAATCTTGATTGTTTAGAAGACATTTCAAAAGTACTTTCAATTCCAAGATTACCTTTTTTTTTTTATAACATAAGATACATTAGTGCCTTGTAGTTTCTTGTAAGGATGCTGATGTTTCTTTGTGAGATGGCTAACCACAGAATGTTTGATCAGAAGAATGACTTGTATGTGAACAGAATCACTCTGGATGCTGTGTTTGAGGAGAGAATGTGGGAGATGTGGCCTGAGCAGGAGACCACTGAAGTGTTTGCTGGAATAATACTGCTAAGAAATAAGGGATCTCACACAAATGATCATAGCAGCAATATTTACAACAGCCAAGACATGGAAGCAACCTAAGTGCTGACCAACAGATGAATGCATAAAGAAGACGTGGTACAATATATACAATGGATATTACTCAGCTATGAAAAGAATGCTATTTGCAGCAACATGGATGGACCTAGAGATTATCATAGAAGTGAGTCAAAGAGACAAATATATGACATCATTTACATGGGGAAACTAAAAAAAGTGACATAAATGAACTTATTTGCAAAACATAAATAGACTCACAGACACAGTATACAAACTTATGGTTACCAAAGGGGAAATGGGTCAGGGAGGGATAATTTAGGAGTATGGGATTAACAGATAAATACCACTATATATGTAAATCAGATAAATGACAAGAATTTACTGTATAGCACAGGTAACTATATTCAATATCTCGTAATAACCTACAATGGAAAAGAATCTGAAAAAGAATGTGTATATATGTATATATATATACACACACATTATATATAATTATATTAATTATAATCATGTTTATATACATTCTTTTTCAGATTCTTTTGTATCTAGATTTTATATTTTAATGTGTATATGAAATATATGTATAATATATACACACATATACACACACAGAATCACTTTGCTATATACCTGAAAGTAACGCAAATTCTAAATCAACTATAGTTAAATAAATAAATGAATAAATACGAAATATGGGGCCTCGGAGTTCCTGTCATGGGACAGTGGAAACAAATCCAACTAGAAACCATGAGGTCGTGGGTTCAATCCCTGGCTTCACTCAGTGGGTTAAGGATCCAGCGTTGCCATGAGCTGTGGTGTAGGTCAGGGATGTGGCTTGGATCCGGCATTACTGTGGCTGTGACATCGGCTGGCAGCTATAGCTCCGCTTAGACCCCTAGCCTGGGACTTCCATATGCCATGGGTGTGGCCCTAAAAAGAAAAAAAAGGAAAAAAAGAAAGAAAGAAATATGGGGTCTTATAGTTACCATGGAGTGGGTGAGGAGGTCAGATTCCAAAAACATTTTGAAGGTAGAGTTTATAGGATTTTATCTGGATTGGATGTGATTTTTGAAAGAAGAGTAGTTAAGGACAATTTCATGATTTTTAGCTTGAATAGCTGGAGGGTATGAAAGGGGCTGATCTGGATGGGAGATTTAGAAGTTTATTTTTATAATATGAAGATTGAGGTGACTATAAAACATTCAGAAGAGTTTCCAGTAGGCAGGTAAATATATAGGTCTGGGATCCGAGAGAGAGAGAGAGAGGGGAGTCTAGGATGGAGTTATAAATATTGGCATCATTAGCATATAAATTGTTTTGAAATCCATGAGACTGGATAAGATCATTACTGGAGTGAGATAAAGAAAGACATCTAAAGACTGAGCTCTGGGCACACCAGTATTAAGAGACTGGGAGGATGAGTGGGCAGTAGTAAAAGAGTAAAATGTAGAAAGAAAATCAGTGGTGTGTGGGGTCCTAGAGGCCAAATGAAGAGAATGCTTCAGGGAGGAGAGAGCAACTTGAGGTTTCAAATGCAGTGGATGGATCAAGGAAATGAGAACTAGCAACTGCCCACTGAATTTAGTGACTTGAAGGTCATCGGTGGCCTTGCCAAATGTCGTTTCACTGGAATAGTGGATTGAAACATTACTTGAGTGAGTTCAAGAGAGACGGGGAAGAAAACTGGATGCAGCAAGCATAGACAACACTTGCAAAACTCTTCCCCCACGCTGTAATGGGTGGGAAGCAATGGGGCGAAGCTGGATGGAGAAGTGGACCAAACTGTGCTTTGGTTTTGTTTCTGCTTTAAATGAGGGAAATTATAGCATGATTATACCTCTGTGGGAATGACTGAGTAGAGAGGAGAAACTGATGATGCAGAAGAATTCCTAAATCAGTGGTCTTTGAATTGAGATGAAGGGATAGGATCTAGCCCACAAATGAAAACAGAAGTGTTGATGTCATACCCTGTTAATAAGGAGAAGGCACAGCAAAGAGGAAGGTAGATGAGAGTACTGGATCAAGGGATGATGGTACCCTGCAGAAATTCTTTTCTGATGCTAAGTGAGAGCAGGAGGGGAGCAGAGATCTTGGAAGTTAGAAGAGAGAGAAGAAGGTGTGAGAATCAACAGGGGGACTAAAGGAGAGACTGGATCTGAGGATTTTGGCAAAGTCAGAACTGAGACCCTGGCATATGGATGGCTTTTGCCCGAGACAGTGAAGGTATGGGCTAGTTGTTTTGAGCTATAAAGCTAAAAAGATACAGTTGTGATTTTATTTATCGTATCTAATCTATTTGTAGGATAATACTGTTCTATAACATTTGGGCTTGGGTAAATTCCAAGGATGCTTAGAAAAGACAAAGATACAAGAAATGTCTAATATTTGGCATCACTATCCTTATCATGGGAAAAATATCTAGAAAACTTGAGATGCAATATTTTAGATATTTAACAGTTCTGAAAAAATATACTTACTTGATAGAAACAAATAAGTTTGTGAGTCTTTATCAAGTATGTCATTGATTACCATTTTTTAGCACAGAAGTGTTTAAGCTAAGTTTCAGCCTGAAGCATTTTGCGTGTAAAATTAAAGTTCTAACATAAATTTCATGTGGGGGAGAATGTGTTTTTCACTTTTTCTGTATGAAACACATCTATAAGGTTACTGAAAATTCTTTAGTCTCTGGATAGATTACCATTGCATGGAAAAAGGAAACATAATGCTTTTCCCAAGACATGCCAAAATACCTTGTTTTGAATAAAATCGTTTCCCGAATGTCTTGTTTTTTGAAGCAGTAAAGGCCATGAAATTGTTTACTGTGCTTTTGGCAAATGATAAACTCTCAGTCCTCAAAAGTACAGCTAATGTTTTTCTATTTAGGGGGAAGGAGGTATGCAAATAGCAGGTTTAGAGAACTTCTGTTTTATCAGTTAGTTTCTGAAGTTAAAAATTCACAATGCTGAAGTTCCCATCGTGGCAAAGCGGAAAGGAATCCAACTAGGAACCATGAGGTTGTGGGTTCAATCCCTGGCCTTGCTCAGTGGGTTAAGGATCTGGCATTGCCTGAGCTGTGGTGCAGATCACAGACATGGCGTGGATCTGGTGTTGCTGTGGCTGTGGCATAGGCCGGCGGCTACAACTCCGATTAGACCCCTAGCCTGAAAAACTCCGTATGTCACAAGTGCGGCCCTAAAAGACAAAAGACAAAAAAAAAAAAATTAATAGTGTTATCTATACAAATAGTCAAATAGTAGGCACGCTGAGCAGACTTTTTGGACCAATGAGCATACAATATACTATGATATTCTCCCCCTTTTCTGTAACAGGTTACAAAATTTTGCTTCGAAACAAAAATCTGCTATTTTTTTTTTCTTGTGCTCAACAAGGCAGAATTCCCTATCTTCAATTCAAAGGTGTTTTATTTGAGCAAGGTTCAAGCTGGAATTTGATAACTTCCCTTGTGCTCCCTCTGCTTGTTCTGAAACTACAGAAGAGAAGAAACCAAATACTGAGGATACATTGCACAAGAACCACTTCAACTAAACTCAAGCCAGATGCAAACAATTCGAGAAATAATGGAGCTGAAGACAGAAAACTTTTCAGGGATGCTAGGGCCCTTTGTTCCCTCTGCTATAATTTATGTTTCTATAGTCAAAGTTCAATTCTGCCACAGTTTGGGAAACTCCCTGGAAACAACGCTCACCCTTACACTGCTCCAGGAGCACAGGGATTCATTTGATGAGCGCTAAGAGATTGGTAACAATACCTCCTAAAGGGTTAGGTTGCTAGGTAACAGCTTGTTTCCTTGGTCACAGTGAATACATGGAAGACCCCCAAAAGAGGCTGCAGATTCTTGGTGGACAGCTCTCATAGCCCCTCCTGGGAGCAGGATGAAAAATGTCTACAGAAAAATAGCTTTATGAAGACCAGAGGAACTTTATGCCCCAGCAAGACATGTCTGAAAGGTAAGCAAAAAAAAAAAAAAAATGTTAATAAAAGTCGCCTTAGTCATTCCTTAAGAGAAAACAAACATAGGTAGTGTTGCTGGATTAAATCTCATTGAAAAATGTAAAATCATGCAACCTATGTTACTGATTGATGGATGGTTGCTTGGAGAAGGAAACCATCTTTTCCCCTAAACCAGGCAACTGGCTACAACTGCAATTCAGGAGGATCATTGGTGTCACAGAGCTGGACCTGCTGTCTAACAGTGGTACATTTACAGCTACACAGGGATCTTTAAGAGAGCATGTGTGAATTCAGGGGAAAACAGATAAGACAGTCAAAAGGAAATATCTATTAGTTAATATCTATTAGCTACTAGTTTCTACTAGCTTGTATCTATTAGTTGTATTTAAATGAAATTACTACCAAAATTTACCTGTGCAATAAAGTCACAAAACAGATTAAATAAGAGGCAAAAAACCCACTCATGTTTCCTCACTCCTAATTTTATAGCTGTTTCATAAATGTTTCCTGAAGCATGCCGATAATTAGACAGTACACAACTGGGGGGTTGCAAGTTTCTTGATTGTTTTTGCCTTACATTGGTGTTTAAGTTGGCTCTCGTTTAAAAAAGTGAGGTTTCACCTCCAATCACACTGTGATTTCATGAGTGTGTGAAAACTATTTATAGCTTCCTAAATTTACTGCCTATAGTTAAGATAGGAATTGTGCTTAGGGAGGGGTTTAGAGATTGAAACAGTCCTATTACACGTCTTATTTTTGTTAGCAAACTGTGTACATCTCAAGCAGTGTTGAAATCTTACGTTCATTTTAATGTTAAAACCTGTGTCATAATTAGAAGGGGCTTGCGAAACAATAGTTTTTAAATGGGCAGAAGTTCTGTGAACGATTTTAAACTTTATATTCCCCTACTTACTAACATCTTTTAATATGCTAAATCAAGAGGAAGTTTATTTATGAGTTCTGTTAAAAAATGATCTTTACAATCAGCATTATTATTTTAAGATGAGTAGATTTTTATAAAATTATTTTAGAGACAGTGTAAAAAGTGATGCTCAGGCTAAAATGTAAACTTTAATCTTCAAATTTTGAAGGATAAAGGAAGGAAGAGAGGAATGAAGGGAGGGAGGAAAGGAAAGGAGACGGAGGGAAGGAAAGAGAGGGATGGGAGAAAGAAAAAGAAAAAAAAAGTCCCCTTAGTGCCAGTATTTGTTTAATCATATTTCTGCATATCATGAAACAAGAGTCATAGTCATACTACTTTCCTTATAGTCAATTTCATTTGGAATTTTATAGTTTTATCTCTATTCACAAGATCTGCCTAATCACATATTGTCCTTTAGTGTCTACATTCTTCTCCCTTGTAGTGGTGTGTGTCGTTGAATTTCCAAAATTGTAACATCATAGGCAGTAGTAAAACATTCCTCAAGTATTGGAAACCTTATAAATAGCAGCTATACATGTGGTTACAGAAAGTTCTAAAAACTTCTAAATATAATTTTGAAAGAACATAGAGGTATCTCAGTCTGTCTTCACTGTTTCTGGTATCTGACTATACCTCTTACTTCTATAAATGTCAACAAACCCACTAACAGGTACTGAAGTTTACAAGTTCTCTCTATAGAGAAGTTTGATACATGTTGGTTGTTTTACTTTTGTTATACCGTAATTTAGGGGCCTATTTGTGTTTATAAGAATGCACACGGGACTGGAACAAAAGGGACAAGCAAACTTTATAAGAATACAAGGTCACCATAAAATGAACATCTGACCCAGTCAGATAGAAAGAGAAATGACGATTCTAGTTACGTATTTTTTTCAAAATCGCAATTTGTCATTCTGTGTTTTTAGAATCAACAATCTAAATATAATTTTAGATACATCTTAGATGCATTTTAACAATCCTAGGATTTGGGTACTGAAAACTTTGGGATATCGGTAAAACATAGTTTTCCAGAATAGTTCATTGCTCTATCATTCATTACTCAGTTTATGGGTTTAGTTCTGAGAACTTAATTTAGAATCATCAGAAATTTGAATATAATAACTTGGTTTACCAAATTTGCCATTTCAGAAACTAACACATTATAACATCAAATGACTTCCTGATTTCATGAAACCCTCCTGAGTACTTTCTATTATCTCATCACCATCTCTAGCATGTAGACAGCACAATCATCACCTGTTTCACAAATGAATAAAATACAGGCATAGAGAGGACAGGCATTACCGGATTTTAAAAGATAAAAAGAATGGTCAAAGAAATGAAAGAGGCTGGATTGATATCTCCTTTCACCCAATTTAATGCTCTAGGTCCCTGGTAATTTTCCTCCAGCCAATAACCTCAGAAGTGCCTGGCTTTAGCAAGATCCCACCAGATTTGAGAACCTGGCTTAATATTTTGGGAGGCGAGAGAAGGAGTTTGAGGATTTGGGGAGTGTCCTTTGCTAACTGAAAAATATGATTGAGCCTTTCCTTTCTTCCCAAATACAAAGCTATAATGATGCAACACTGAATATAAATGGGGACATTTAGAAAGGGGGTGACAAGCAATGCAATTCTGATAACACTGCATTCTGAAAGGAGCCCCTGGGCCTTCTGGATTGTACGTGTCCAACACTGCCTCCTTCACCTCAAGAGCTTGGCTTTACCCCAGAAACTAAGCCATCTGCCACTTCCTCCTTCACTGTCCTTACAAAGCTACATAATCACCAACTTGACATTTTAATTAAACAGATAGAACCCATTGCAGCCAACAATTTATGAGGCTTATAAACTCATGATTGTAAAGGACACTGCAATCTTCTGATGAAAGGGGCTCATGAATTGATAACTTATATTATTGTTGTTTTCCATCCTGCAGTCTCAGCTCACTTGATTCCTTCTTGTTGGCCATTCTACACTTTTTAAAACTAAGAATAGATGGCCAATTCAGATAATGCCACCTATTTTAAAGATATTGTAAATCACTTCTGACAAATGCTGTACGGTTTTAGCCTTGGCACCTCCTCCGTGGCAGCTTTATATCACAGCATTAATAAAATTAATTTCTCTTTCATAACGGTTTAGAGTTATAATTTATGATAACTGTTTGTTCACTGCAGGCAGAAAGATTAAAAATGAATAAACCAACATACCAACCTACCTGCAAGTCTGGCTTTATTTTCTTTGGGGAGGGGAGATAGGAGAGGGTTTAAAAAAAAAATTTGATGTTATCTGAATAGTGTTTTCGTAGGTTCTACTACTTAAGGCTTACCTTTTGTTTTCAGTAAAGAGTCACTGCTCAGATTTACATGTTCTATTAACCAGTACAATTTTTTATCTGTAGTTAAGTGGTGCAATCTGAACAAAAAAAAATCAATACAAATGATTTTCCTTAACAACAACTGCACCCTAATAAATGATATGGATTTACAGTTATTTAAAGAATCAGAGTAGCTTATCTGAATCTTGTTTGAATCCAGTAATTAAGAACATCTGGTCATTTACTTATATGACTTGGGCAAGTTATGCCAGTTTTGTGCCTCAGTTTTTCAATCTATAAAATGAAAAATAATAATGTTACCCACTTTTTTTCGTGATTGTAATGACTAAATGAGTTAATCTACATCAAGTTCTTAGTACAATGCTGAGCACCTAACAGGTGCTCAAGAAAGATTAATTATAAAATTATATTAGTAACAGTTGTTATCAGAACAATAATGTTACCAAACAAAGCAGAAAACCTTTGCACTCGGGCAGAATCCACATTATCTTCTGAATATTAAGGATGAGGAACACTAGTGGTGCCGAGTGACCCGAGGCCACAGCAGTAACTACCTTAGATTCCTGGGGACTCACAGGTCTTGCCTTCTTGGCTTCAGCCATGTGCTCATTAAGGCTGATGGAATATAAGTCTGTGTTAGTTATATAACCTGAACGATGCTCCATCTTTTCTGCTTTTAAACTAAAGGATTGGAAATTATCTTACTTTGCTGATATTTCTTCTAAAATAGCAGACTGAAGAAAACTTCCATATGGAAATTAAGATAGAAATAATGGCACAAAGCTTTTCAGAATGCCCCAAAGCTTTTCCTTCAAGATCCCAGCATGCTGCCCTTCCCCACTGCCCTCTGGTGTGACACCCAAGAGGAATATAAAAATGTCAGAAGAGGAATCCAGACTTTGGGGCCCACAAAGAGATACCACACTGAAAGAGAGTCAGACTAGTCACTTACTGGTTAGTATCTTCTCAGATATTCTGTCCTTAGCTGAACTCAAGACCACATTCAATTCATTCCATTCTACAAAGAAAAAAAAAGAAAGAAAGAAGAGATAGTGGGGGTGTTAGTTGCCTATTTACTGTGTTATCAAAGTTTTTTTTTTTTTTTTAGGGCTACACCCGCGGCATATGGACGATCCCCAGGCTAGGGGTCTAATCAGAACTATAGCTGCCCGCCTACACCACAGTCACAGCAACACCAGACCTGAGCTGTGTCTGTGACCTACATACACCACAGCTCAGGCAACGTCGGATCCTTAACCCACTGAGTGAGGCCAGAGATCAAACCTGCAACCTCATGGTTCCTACTCGGATTCATTTCTGCTGCACCACGACGGGAACTCCTGTTACCAAAGTTTTAATCACCTTCTATTATTAATAAATATCTAATAGTAGTCATGATAATGGTACAACTAGTTCTTCTAGTTTAAACCCTGCAATCATCCAATATAATCTAAGATGATGAGATAATTTTCATTTACTTGTACAGTGAAAGCTCAATCAACTGAATCTTTCTTATCAGATCTTCCAGTTATATGAACTTATTTTTCCCATGCGCTCTGCTTTAAGCAAAATAAGACCATTTCTCATACCTAAGGTTTAAAAATAAGAGAGTGGGAGACTTACATGTTTTTTGTTTTTTGGGTTTTTTTTTTTTTTAATTGAGTCACCCTCTCACAGTGTAACCATCACTGGAGTTTAGAAACACAAAACACATCACTGAAGTATTCAGTCGTGTTCATTATCCTTATTTTCCTGATTTCATTTTGGCAGAACTGGCTAGTATATAGACATAAAGACAGGTGAAACAAAAAAACAAAAAATGTCAGTTAAACTTTCAATCTCTGTTTATCCCCTTGAATACTATTCCATTTTACCCCATTTTTTTCCCTCGAATTGTTGGCCAAAATTCTGGCTATATATAGAAGGATTTACCTGTTCCAGGAATAATAAATTTTACACAGTGCAATGTTATCCTTCTCATGTTTGTTAGTTTGTATCTATGGCAAGGTATTCTTTGGTAATTTTGAAGAAACAATATTCAAATTATTAAAGAATTGCTCAAATGGGAACAGTCTGAGAGGCATATATTTTCTGACTTTTTCACATAATTAATACCAAACCCTTGATTTGTTACTTAGTGGCAGATGGAGGAATGATTTTCTCCTTGATAACAAGGCAGAGTTGTTTTATTTTCTTAATGGCATAGTTATGCTCTTTTTAGAATATGATGTAATGGCTAAGCTCTTCTTCTGTAGCACAGCAGTTAATAAATGAAAAATGAAAGACATGTCTGTATTGGACTTCACGAAGGCAACCTCAATATACAAGAGATATATCAGTTTCTTGTAAGCAGAATTGCTACAGAGCTACATAATAACTGTGCCATAAAATATAGAATGCTGTCTCTTAAGATGCTTGGAGCCTGAAAAATGATCTATCAAGAGTAAAAAGAGGCCAGAAATAGATATGACTTCTAGTTTTGACTTAACATGGAAAAGTATTTTTAGATAATCATTTTTAAGTTGGCTTAAAATAATGTACACCACCAATTACAGGAAGAGAAACTCATAACCATTGCTGAGGAGAAAGGGAAAAGTGTGAGAATAACAATGAATAATAAACAAGAGAATTAGTGTGGGAGAGCAAAAAAGACATTTTGTATCTCAGAGGCATAACAATGGGAACAGGGAGAGATCAGGATGGTTCTTAAGTGAAATGTTTGAGTAGTACTTCAAAGTGCTTAAAACTGATGAAAGAACCTGACTTTTAAATATGTTTGCCACCAATATGAGGAAATATAAGAGGTTTGGAGGAAATTTCAGGGAAGATTTAAGGTCCAGATTAATGGGGAGACCAATAGAGAGTTTAAAGATGCTTCTTTGTGCCAAATCTCCAGTGGTAGTTCTACCAGGAGTGAGAATCCAATATTAGGGCTGACTTCATGGTTCATATACTGTAAGCATGCATGTATCTGCATGTCCTGTTAGATTTACTTTTCTAAGACACGCATTCTATATGTGCACCTTTACCTTTGGAGAGAATCCGAATCCCCCGAAGTGACTATTAGCCATAAAAAATATGCATAGGACTATGACAGAATTCCCAGTGTATCATTGTTCTCTCCTCTAAATGGGAAAGGTGGTGTTTGAAACTTGTTGTTATTGTTGTTTCATACAAAGATACTTAATATTTAAAGACTTGAAACATTTTCTTTCACTCAGCTCCTCAGGTCAAAATGCAATCAGCCAGGAGATTTGTCCATCTAATTCATCCTACAGTTCTCATGTGAGTGAGTCACACCCTGGGTCGGCTCTCTCTAGGAACAGAACATTATATTCATGTTCGGATTCTGGAATATCATCCCTGGTAAATATTTTTTAATTATCCAATAATAAGTTTAAAAATGTGATTACCTTACATTTAACACTTTTTAGTAAGTGTATAAACTTATTAAACCTATCCTTGTAATTGGGAGGAAAATGAAAGGCTGATATGCTCAGTCCCAACTCAGAAAGGAAAGAGAAAGAAGCTGGGGTGGAGGAAGACAAAAGAGACGGAGACAGAGACGAGGAGAAAGGATAACGATCAGAGGAACAAAAATCTCTTCCTTTCCCCCACTAGGTTCAAATTCTGTCTCTAGTCTAAGATTTATCTCTTTTCTTTCTGAATGTCCTCTGTCCACAAGATAAAACTTTCTCCTCTGAAACTAAGTGCTTCCAAGACTTTCCTCTTAATCCATCTAAATGGAATCATGTGCTTTCTATTCCTTTCCTTTGTTCAGAATTGTTCCACTTATCCCACTGGATCAAGATGAGTTATTATATGTCTGACTCCAAAATTACAGAAAATGAATTTTTCAAGCACAAGTGCCATATTTTATTTAACTTCATATCCTTAGTGTCTGACAGGGTGCCTGACACAAAGCAGGGGTACAATATATATATTTTTGAACAAATAAACGAACAGAAATAAAGCCTAGTAATTTTGAAAGTATTTACTGAACTAACAGATTAGTCGACTGGTCCATCAGAATTAAAAAAGAAAAAAGGACAGGGACACAAAGGTTCACCATTCCTTTAAGAAGAAACAACAGTTACACAACCATAACACATTAACAGCCTTACAGAGAACAAAGAAATGCAATGGCTCATTTTCCTACAATGTTAGAAATCCCTAAATCAACTCTATAACCTTTAAAAAAAAAAAGGCAGGTTTTTGTACATTAGATGTCAGTTGAAAAATGGAAACGTTATTCTCAAACACATCCTAAGCTTAGATTCCTTTTTTTTCCCCAGTGCCTCCCTTTGTTCATGTGCCTCATGAAATAGCATAAAAAAGCAATGGGGTGTGGCAACTCCAGGGAACTTTAACTTCTAAGAAAATTTATCCTATGAAAGAAGCAAGCAAAACATTTCCAAGAGTATATAACAGGTTGGGGAAGATGCTTCCAGAAACATGTATACTGAACAACCAAGAATAGGCCGGGGATGACATTTTTCAATAACCTAAAATGTATTTGTGCCTCTTGTTTTTTAAAAGAATAGTTCTGACGAATGAGTGAATTCTTTGAAAGTTTGTTAGCAAATCCTCAGATCATCTCAATGAATTGCTCAAGCATTCACTTTTTCAGTGTTGTTGTTAATAAGGTAGTGTGCTTTTGTTATTTTTATCATGAAGATATTGAAATATTTACGGAACAACCATGCTCATTCGGTGAGTAAGTAATGAAGGTAAAGGATCAAAGACAAGTGATTATTAAAAAGCCATCTCCTTCCAATTTATTTTGAGGTTGGTTTTCCCAAACTCTCCTTTATAGGATGCATTAGTCCCACATGCTGCTCTAAGAATAAAAGACTCTGGTTTAAAAGTCCAGGGGAATGCGGCAGTACAGACTCACAATGTATGTTAGGATATTAAAGGCTTGGAGAAGTCCTGTGGTAAAGAGAAAAGCTGAGTTGGGCTTAATTTAGAGCTTCCGACGTTTACATAATGGTGGAAATAATTTTTATGTCAGTATTGGTCACACAAATGTACAGCTCAAGCAAAGCATAAACTATGCAAAATGCTTCTTTCTGAGATGAATGCAGGTGTTTCCAATACTGTACTGTACTTCAAATCAAGTATGCTGGGTTTGTTTATAGATATGTATAACACTGGCTAACAAAAGAATGGATATATGGTGTATGCATTTAACATAATATTCTTTTCTGAGTAATATGCCTTTCTGTTTGTATTAATCTTGAAACTATCATAAACTATGTAAAATACCAGGAGTTTTGATTCATTACAACCTCAGTAATGTAAACAACATAAAATTGCCCCAGTTGTGATCTAGTCAGTAATATACTATCCAGAACAAGGAAGATGAACAAACCTGAAATACTTCATTCAATATTGGCTACACATTTTAAGAACAATGTCAATAAACTGGAATTCTTCCCAAGGAGAACTATATTTTTTCCTGGATATTCTATAATTTGTAAATCATGATCTGTGAGTAATAATTAAATTACAAAGAAGATAAAACAGTAGTCACATGTGGAGAGATCCTTCCGTGTAGCCTCAAAGGCAGAGTTGTAGAATTGGAGCAAATTAGAAGGATTACTTGGGGTTCATATTATGAAGAACGTTTGATAATTACCACTTTTATAATGGAATGAGATTCCTCATGAGCTATTCAATAAATATTAAAGGGCGGTTTATCGGAGGTGGGGTAATGTGGTCCATGAATGGTATAAAAATTTATTTCTACTGTCATTTGTCATCAAGCGTAAATCAGTTGCAGGTGCTGGAGATGCAAAGTTGAATGAGAATACATAATTTAGATTGGACCAAGATGACGTCCATTAGATACCTGGAGTTCATTATGGCTGAATGTTTGGTATGCGTTCACATTACTTGTACACATAACAGTAAGAGAACTATATATTGCCAGATGATATTTCTCTTCTCTCTCATTTTAAAGCTTCCATCAGATTCTTTTAAGTACCTCACTTGGCACAAGATAGAACAAAACGACATCCAAGGAAGTCAGCTGCGTTGCCCAAGAGTAAGAGAAGGTGAAGTAACAGAAATGTGTGGTCTTGGCATACATGCTCCAAGTAGATTTTGTGTGTGTGTGTGTGTGTGTGTGTGTGTGTGTGTGTGTGTGGATTAAAAGACATTTCTTGGGGGAAAAAAAAACGTTATTACTTAGAGATAGAAAAACTTCCTTTTTAAAGACCACAAAGTTGTTAATATAGTGAAGCCACCTTTAAAAGCATATTCTTATAGCGGATTATATAAATAATAAATGTTCAGAATTAAATATTGAAACATAGAGACGCTATAATTCAATTATCCAGAAATAGTCACTGATTTTTATTTCCATTTAGTCTTCTTTGAAAAGCATATATATACTTTAGAAAATTATTTGAACAACTGTGTTTCTTGAGTTTTTTCACTTATCTTGACATTGTGAGCCTTTCCATGCTATTAAATATCACCCCCAAATTTTTTTTAAGAAGTTGAATATCTTTTGCCTTTGGAATGGATAAGCAATGAGATCCTGCTGTGTAGCACTGGGAACTATGCCTAGTCACTTATGATGAGCATGATAATGTGAGAAAAAAGAATGTATACATGTATGTGTGACTGGGTCACCTTGCTATACAGTAGAA
Source organism: Catagonus wagneri (assembly GCA_004024745.2). Classification (NCBI taxonomy): domain Eukaryota; kingdom Metazoa; phylum Chordata; class Mammalia; order Artiodactyla; family Tayassuidae; genus Catagonus; species Catagonus wagneri. The sequence continues at coordinate 24,421,613 of PVHT021183693.1, forward strand.
AATTGACAGATCACTGTAAACCAGCTATAATGGAAAAAATAAAAATCATTATAAATGAAAAAAAGCAAAAAAAGTTGTATATCTTTCCATCATAAGGGTATTATTAAATATATTTAACCAGTGCTCTTTGTTAGAATTTTATGATCATGAATAACACGGTCCCTTCAATGCATGACTATCAGCTGATTAATCCTACAATGGTTTTTTAAAAAGCATAAAAGAGAATCTAAATAAACCATGTAGTCTCATTTTGTATTTTCACTAAGCATTTTAAATTTGATAGAACAACCAATATTTTACTATTCCTTTTTCATCGCATCAGATTTTATAAGTATAGGGGTTTGACAATATGAAGAATTTCATTTTTTTTTTTTATGGCCACGTTTGGTGGCATATGGTAGTTCCTGGGCCAGGGATTGAATCTGAGCTGCAGCTGCAACTTATGCTACAGTAACACTGGATCCTCTAACACACTGTGCCAGGCTAGGGATCAAACCTGCGCCTCCACAGCAACCTGAGTGGCTGCAGTCAGATTTTTAACCCACTGCACCACAGTGGGAACTCCCAATGTGTGAATTTTTAATCTGCAGTCCCTGATATATATAATGTTTGATTTCTACGAGTAGCTTCAATAGATTATAAATTCTGTAAGAACAGAGACTGCATTTCTCATGTCTCTTTTGAATCCTCCATTGCTGATGAAATATTATTAGATGTAGTTTCTGCTGCAGTAAGTATTTAGTCTTTATAAAACAACAAGTATCTTGGCTGCCTTACCTTACCTACCTACTTGCATACTTGCAGTTATATTGTCTATTGTACAATTGTAATATTGATTTAAGAAAAGTTGCTTCAGATATATTCACCTTCCCATTTCCCCCTTTCAAGTGCATTACTTTACCCACACAATGCCTTTCTTCTTTCACTCAAACTCAGCTGACCAAGAGTGATTAAAATAACATCATTTCCTGAAACACTGAGTTAAACATATTCTTACATTTTAACTCTGTCAAATCTATTTGTAGCTAAGCATTGAGATATAATAAAATATTATTTTATCATATTATTTGTATTACATATTATATTAGTTTATTTTATAATAGTAAAATATTATTAGATAGTACTATTACAGGTATATTACAACTTCCCTTTGAAGACCTTAGAATACTTTTCTTTTTTCTTTTTTTTTCACCTCTCCCCTTATTTTATTTTATTTTTTATTTTTTTATTTTTGCATTATAACTGGTTTACAGATTTCTGTCAGATTTTCCAACTGCACCATGTGGTGACCCAATTACATGTACATATATGGATTTGTCACATGTAATTACATATAGTTCCCCGTGCATTACAGTTGGAGCTCCTTGCTATTCCATCATTAAAGCAGTAGTTATCCCCACTCCCTCCCACCCCTCCCCCGCCCCTCCCCCGCCCCCTTGGCAACTACAAGTCTGTTCCCCAAGTTCATGATTTTCTTTTCTGTTGAGATGTTCTTTTGTGCAGTGTTTTAGACTCCATTTATAAGAGATTTCATATGACATCTGTCTTTCACCTTCTGACTTGCTTCACTCAGTATGAGGGTCTCTAATTCCATCCATGT
>PVHT021183693.1:24424212-24501954 GCA_004024745.2 Catagonus wagneri
TTTTTTTTTTTTCTTCACTTGTTCTACCCAGTTATTTCAAGGGTTTCTTGCAGTTTTTGGAGGTTTAAATTAATCAGCATTCAGATGATGATTTGTCCAACTTGTTTTATATTTAGATGCATTTTTTGATGTATTTGTGGGAGAGGGTGAGCGCGACCTCTTACTCCTCCGCCATCTTGCCGCAGTCTCTTAGAATACTTTTCAAAAAGCAAGATATTATGAGGAATTAGAAAGGAAGGAGACCACAGGCTATGGAGGCCATGTATGTCTCATGTATAGAGTTTATCACCCATAGAAAGAGAGGGTTATGTCAGGGGCTAATGACGGGAGGGTTTAGTTGGTTCTTAAACTTTAGTGTGTGGGCAAATTACCTACAAGTATGTCGAAAACAAAGATTCCTGGGCACCAGTTCCAAATAATCTGATATAGTTAGTAGGTGGTGGGGCCCTGGAATCTGCATTTGTTAAAATTATCACAGACAATTCTGTTGTAGATGATCTGAGGACCATACTATGAGAAACACTGGTTTAGGGGGGCTTGGGGAGAGGCAGGGAAGGAAGAAATTTGAATAGGAAGTGAAAAAATTGTTAACAGTCTCTGATATACATAATGTTTGATTTGTGTGAATAAGTGTGTTGGCATTTATGTGCATGTGTGTTGTGTGTGTGTGGGGGGGGGAGGAACTGATAACTGTGGAGTATCACAATGAAGTAAAAAGAAATCATGTTCAGAGCACAGGTGGAGAGCTGAGGTTAAGAGAGAACTGCAGAGCTGAAGGAACTGTAGGAGATGACAGGCGAATAAAATTTAGGAGTAAACTGAAAATGAGCATGTGTAAAAAGAATCCAGTGCCTCCATGCTTCCATGAGGTCAGGATCCAAGTCATTCACTAAAGTCATCAGTCAGCAAACCCGAGGCCTCATGATGACCACAGTGGCCATTCACGAAGAGGATATCATTGCTCTGCAGAGATAAAGCCTATTTTGCTTTCACGGGTCATTAACAACACCCAATCTCTTGCAAGTGACCTCTTAAAAGGAATGGAGCATTATCTAGGGGATGAGGAACAGTGGAAAATCCCATCACCTCAAACCATGATGAAAACAGACATCCCTTTTTGTTGCCCTAAATGTTAAGTATTTTTCGTGTGTGTGTGAGATGGAGAAAAAGTGCATTTCAAAAGCTTTCTGATAAGAATGACCCTCTTTCTAGATTAGATCTTGAAACACCCATCAAAACTACTTTCGTTGACCTCAGTTGCCCCAAGTGTATATCCAGGAAAAGTTCCTAAGAAAAGAAAGGTTAGCTGGTGTGAGATAAACAGCAGTTTCCCAAGGCTTTGATTGCCAGATCAAGATTGACTTAACTCCTCCCAATTAAATGAAGCAAAAGAGCAAAGTGTTGGCAGGATTCTTTTAAAGAACAGATTCTTCCTGTTTGAAAATCCCCTATCAAGTTAATTCAGTCACTGCTGTTAGGAGTCACAAATCCAGTGAGGGGACAAAGAACAAGCTCAGAGATGGCAGGTGAAAGCCAACATCCCTGGGCTGTCAGATATTCTAGACTTTAGCTCTCATCTACTAAGATAGATCTTCAATTACCAACCAGGTCTGAGCTTAAAAAAAGAATCCAATTTAATACAACTCCTTACAGTGGAAGTGACCTTTGGCTTCCAACTTCAAAGGAATCTTTGAAAGCTGCTTTAAAAAGAAATGATTGAAAGAGCAGAAGATCGATAGAACTTACACAAACAATACAGGGCAGAGTTTAATAACTCAAATATCTATTGCACGAAGACAGCTACCAAATTTGGGGGTGTATTAAAGACAACAGAGCCCGAGGTCTCCCCAGTCAATTAGGTGATGGCTGCAGTTTTTCCAGTTCTGTAATTTTTAACTCCAATCATCCTAATCAATGAAGATCATTTTCTAGCACAGGAATATTTTATTTGATAAGTGGTTGGGCTATTACCACCTACAGGGGTAAGTGATTTTCTGGGTGGCAACATTGCAGTTTGTTATGAGAGAAATGCCCAAAAGGGCAGGTTAGATTCTTGGTGTCCACCTGAGCCTGATGAAAGAACTGATGTTTTTGTCAAATTAATGAAATATTGGACTCTTCTTTTATTGCCTCTGCCTTCCATAAATCCTTCACAAAGGGACTCGTTATTTCCCATCACAGTCCCAACAAACTTGCCACAGAAGCAAAGTTTGTTCCTAATGCCTTCAGTATCTTTTTTGTGTTTTTTTTTTTTTTTCACCTTTGAAATGAGAGCAATTAGGTATTCCAGAAAAATGGAGTAGGGGGAAGTAGATACAAATGGTGCCAGGTCTGATCCACAGAAATACAATATGTTAGTTGAGAGGGAACTGAAATCACTTAGTTTAAGATTGCTGAGAGGGGCTTGGTTGGCATCAGAGAAGAGTGAAGTTTGCCTGGGGTAGCATGATAAGAGGGCAGGGGTTTCGGAGTTTTCTGGTGGTGCAGCAGGTTAAGGAGTCAGTGTTGTCACTGCAGTGGCATGAGTAGTTTGATCCCTGGCCTAGGAAATTCTACATGCCAAAGACGTGGCCAAAAAAAAAAAAAAAAGGAGTGTAGGGGTCTATGATGATAAGAAAGCATATATTGGCCTAAAATATTAGAAATCAGTATTTTTATAAAGCATCATGAACTTAAAATATAATTTCTCACCAAATTCAGCCCTTGGTGGGCTCTTGAGTCTGGTCTTCCCCATATTTTTGCAGAAAGCAGAAGCTCAGAAAATTAAAATTAATCATCTGGTGTCACACAATTACCTACTGCTTAACTCCAGACTGGAAACAAGAAAGATATTCTTTCCCTAAACCTGGAAGTTTTATGCAAACCTGATTAGGAGGACAATAAGGTTGGAAAATAGTGGGCCATTAGTTTGGAAATGGAAATTGGGATAAGACTGTAGAAAATCTCACCTGACAAGCTAGGCTTTTCCATCTTTATTTGGTAAGCAGTTGAGTTATTTCTGAAATGTTTTGAATATGTCAGTATTCAAAACACAGTATAGTAAAGCTGTGTTTTAGGAGAGCTGGAAGGCAATTTGTCATTTGTGTTGAAGGAGAGAAGACTGTAAAACAACAGATCCAAGAGAAAGCAGTTATAGTTCAGGTAGGAAGATGTGAAGGTCTGGACACTGAAAAGGAAGGGACAGATTCTCAAGGGGAAAACTGATAGGACTAGATGGCAACTTAATTGAGAGACAAAAGAGAAAGAAAGGAGTGACTTCATGTCCTTATAGAGAAAATTATATGAAGATTAAAGTCACTATACTGGTGATTTCTCTCACTTGCCTGGGCTAGAAGTAATTTATGTTGGATTAAAAATTAACTCTACATGTGGACTTTTTCTAACAGTTAATAGAGGTCATGCATCCCTTTTAATTACTCGAGAAAATCAGCAAATTGTCTCTGAACCTCAAAATATTTGCCCAGAATTAAAGTCTGAAAAATGCAGATATTACATACTTTAGATATCACATTTTCCCTAGTAATGTGTTAAATTGAATTTTTAAAGAAACTGATAAGTGAGAATTTAAGCTAAAGCTTACCTTTGATCATCTGTAGAAACCTAGACCACAGGTAGCAAAATCGTTAACAATTTAAATTAAAAGAATCCGCAACCCTACCCTATTTATTTTTCTGATAACTGTATTCACTTTAGTGTAAACTTAAAAAAAAAAAAAGAAATAAAGTTGCCGATTTGTGTGCTGTTTCCTCTCTCTTGTATAACTCACCTCGTGAAGCGAGAAGTAAGCCCATCAGAGATGGCCACAGGCTTCCTGCAGCAGGAAGAGAAACAAAGGAACTGATGGTTTAAATATTTAATAATTGTCTCTTGATTAATTTATTATTGTCATGATAATTTAGTGTTTTCAGATCAGAGGTTTAGCTTTGTTTGTCAAATGTGAGAGGAAAGTTATTCAGGAAATTTTAGGAAAAAACGATTTTCAGCAATTAGAAAGTGTACAAATTGGTAAAATCCTGGCTCCTTTTCTGTCCTTATCTCTCCCCCAACCTGGTTAAGCAGGCAGGAGTGTGGTCAGTCACATAAATCACATTTTGTTACTGCGCACACTATTTGGGTATGAGTCCAGTGCTGTCTCCTCCCTCAATGCCAATACGGGTGGAAGTTGAAAACAACCGGCCAACTATTAGTCCTATATTCCTGTTCTCACCTTGTGATTTCTGCACAGGACCCTCTGCAGAAGAGCTGCTCCTCAGACAGGAGGCGTGTACTCTGCCTCCACGGAAAAGAGCCCTCGAAAAAAATGAATGGGAAACATGGCTTCAAGAAAACTGGGAGGACTGCACGGTGAGAGCTTAAAAAACAGGGAAAAAAAAGCCTCTTTCCCTCACTGATTAAATTATGACCTTTTTTTAAGGGAAAATGCCAGTATAAACATCAAAACTTAAAGCACATCTTCAGAACTTTCTCTGAAACTCATGGTGCTTGAGCTCCATATTTTTTCCCACTCCTTTTCTTTATCATGACACATTATTTGTTTTCTAACATTTATCTTGCTATTGCTGAAATTTGGATAAACTTTAAAAGAGTTGGGAATGAGACTGCGGTTTTTTTTTTTTTGACAATAAGAAAGTCAAATGTTGAACAATAATCCTTATCGAGTCTACGATGGGATCTAGAATCCTATGAACAATGCAGTATGCCAAAAGTTTTGATAATTTGGGGCAGCCAGTTGGGTCTAACAGAGCTATCTGGGAACAAATGAAACTTTCACCAGTGAAGGATATGAACTATAATTTCTTCAGGCTGAAAATGACCCAGCTGATGAGCCACCAACACTGAAACTGTCCCTGCCGTTAGTCCCTCCTGACCACTACCAATCTACGGGCCTGCCATTACTCAAGCTTCCAATTCCAATTGGAGCAAGTCATGTTTAGGAACCTGAAGATTTAACTGGGAAGGATATGTGTTGGTAGCAATAAAACAGTAAGCCAACTTCATTATAACAGAGTAAAGTGCCAGTATTTTTGTTTTTTTTTCAAGGTGATCAAACTGTATGTAAGGATTTTAGGAAATCTTCCAAAACTGAGACTGAGTTTAAAACTTACTTATTGGGGTCTCATGATGCCTCTTTTAATTCACATATTGGTCTTGCTATGTTGTAGAATTATAGAAGTAAGGAGCAGGAGGGCGCTTGAGAGAAGGTCTGGTCCAAACTTACACAACTTATTAGCAGAAGATAGGGAAATAGAATACTGTTTCCTACTACAGTGCTTTCTTTTCTTTTTAAAATTAATTTGAGCTATTCATATATATAGTGTATGAATACATTCTACTCTTAAAAAATTTAAAAAATGTACCTAATTATTTACTTGAAAAATTAAACAATACACAAAAACTCTGACCCCCCCCCCAGGATTCTCTTTAGAGGTAATCATTTCAGTGTATATAAGCATTCGTTCTTCATAGCTGCTGATTAAACCATGGGTACATTATAAAGGCCAATGAAGCCCTGCTAACAAACTATCATAGAAAGTTTAATTGGCCTTTAGATAACCGTACTGTAAGAAACTGGCTAAATAAAATTGAAAATATCACAGAAAAATTTATTGGGAAATAGTAGTCCAAAAAATCCTATTTGAGAAGGTGACATTTAAATGTAGAAATAATCATCTTATGTTATTTATTTGATTTTATTTTAAATTAAGACCTTTTATACTTTGGGAAAATAGAACTCAAATTTTATAATGTCTAAAAATATCAAGACCTAATCATTTACTTAAAAGACAGAGACATTTGTATTTCCTTAAAAGTAGTAAATTATTTTGCTTCAAATTTTTTTTTAAAAAAGACTGTCATTTTTTTCAATAATTTATATTGACAGAAATTGATAAAATTTTGGAAATAAGAAAGGTAAGGTGACTTTTAGGAATAGAGTTTACAAGAGCAATGCTACTGCTGAGAGCGGCTTTAATTTCCTTGACATCAGAGTCGACTGATGTTAATTAAAAAAAAAAATTCACTATCTCTGAAATATGTAAAGTCATTTTTTATGTATATCTCCCTAGTATTTTTTTTTAAATCATAGTTTTCATCTTTTGAATGATGGCCTCTTACTCTGAAATTTTAATAAATATGATTTCTGAATATTTCCAAGGAGCCTAAGGATAACTAACCATTTAAACCAGTCATTCCCAAACCGAGTTTACCCTCTCTACTTTTTAACCCCTAGAGAATTTCAGAATCCATTTGAGGATCCTTCCCTCCCCGCTTGCCACCCCCAACCCCCACCTTGCATGTAATTCTAAACAGAGAATCTCCCTACCCAGAGAATCTCTGCAATAATTGCGTTTGGATGTGTACGTATTTTAGAAGACCAAAAAAAAGAAAAAGAAAAAAGAAAACTGCTGGTTTAAATAACATACACAAGATATTTTAGACTAATAAGAATTTTTTAAAGTTGACAAAGCACTTGCTTTTTCTTTTTATTTGTTTTTCCCTTCAGAATTTGAACATTTCATTTCAGGATTTGGGGGACCCTTATCAAGTTGCAAATTTTAACAGGATTCTTAGAAGACTCATTCGAGTTGAAACCCTCTGGTTAGTGGATAATTCACTGGTGGATTTAAGTGCCATAAGATTGCCAAGGTATCTGCTCCCTAGCATGTCCTGTTACTAAGTTAAAGTCAAGTCTGCTATTTGGGTACCTGTGACCATTGTCTGTACGATTGTGGCTCCTTTCATGTAGTCAAATCTTAAAAGTGAGAGTGCTAAATGATGCATGGGCAAGGCAAAAAGGGAAATTCATAAATTAAAATGTCACACTTTAAAGGAAAAAAATCTATTCTTTTTCAAATTAATAGTTATCAATTTTTAGGGGAGTAATTTATAATCATAGAACATATTGGCAGAAAATCTGCTTGCCATGTTCCTTGTGTTGTAAACTGAAAATACACTTAAATAATACATACATTATGATTATAACATAGTGATTTTCAGTTATACTTATTGAACACTTATGGGGAAAGACTCTACAGGTAGTTGACAAGAGTCGTGGCTTCAGGGTCACATTCTAATGTAGGAGTAGAGGTTGCTAATCAGAGCAGTGACAGAAACAAACTAAAAATTTTTAAATTTGTATGGACTCCTTGATGTCTCAAGGACCCCAAGCTCTTGATGAGCTGCCTCTTGGCTCAGGACTGCTTGAGAACTCTTTGTGGAGAGCTGTCCTTTGCTCCACCAGGCAGACGGGTAGGGGGAGTGAGCTTTGGTAGCTGTCACAGGGGCAGACAGAGGTTCTCAGAAGAGAATTATGAAATGAAGGAATTCAAGCAGCCACAAGAAGGAAGGGTAAATCCTCGAGCAGGTTAAAATATACCTCTGAGCCTGGGCTAAGGCTGGACAACAAAAAGAGATCATCAGAGGTGCTCTGGAGACAGAAACAGTCAGGTGGCCGGTCAGAGGAAGTGTCAGAATAGGCAATGTGCCCTGGGTATCTTTGGTCATGTTCAAAGTCCCTTCCCAGCTTTAGACAGACTTGCAGAGCATTTGACTTGACTTGCATTCTGTTCAACTGACAAATTTAAAAATATCTAAATACAAATTTTCAGAGGAAACTTAATATCACTGCCATGTTAATTTATTCAGTTACCTGATGTTAAGGTGTTCAGTTTTTTTCCCCCAAATTCTCATCTAAGGATAAAATAGTAATGAATTAGCTGTGTTTTTCGAATACACATTTAAATAAAACAGCAAAAAAAATATAATAGTCACATAGAGTACTTTAGAAACACTTAACTAGAAGACCATTAATTTGGAGAATCTGAACCAGACTTGATCCAGGTAAATAAACTTCCAAATCTTTGCTGTCCTATATAGAAAATAAAATAAAAGAGAGAGAGACAGAGACGGGGCGGGGATGTAGAAAGAGAGAGAGATAGAAATTCCAATTATTAAAGAAAAGAGTTGACTCAGAATCGGTGTTCCCTAAATGTATTCTTTTGGCCTTTCTTTCTTTAAGAATCAGAGGTATAATATAAAATTACATAATTGCAATTCAAACTTTACAGCTGCCAAGTCAGTGTATCAAGAGAGAAGAACACGGATGAGTGTATATTCCTAGCCTCCTTCCCTTCTACCCCAAGGGAAAAGCCACACTTAGTTTGCCACCCGTCTCCTCTAACATTATCCAACTGAGGATCTGTGAGAGGGGGGACTCTGAGAGGTTGAGAGAGTGGCAGTAAGTACACTGGAAATAAGAGAATGACTAGCAGATGAGAAAAGAACATATTTCAGAGGAAGGCAGAGAGACAGGAACTGCTTGGGATGGGTTTTCAATTAGAGGTTGCAATAGTACTACAGTGCATCTGAAGATTATGTGTAATCCGGGAAAGAGTGGAAACCTAAAGTCATCAAAAATATGATTAAGACTGTAAAATATCCAAAAGGAGAGGGAATGGAAGAAAACAAGATAAATGAAAATAATGGACGCGAAAAATTACAATCAAATCTCGGTGGGTTCAGGTTGCATTTGTATTTTTCATGCTGATGTTGGTATCCTCTGTTTAGCACCATCTTTACCATTAGCAATAATTATTTACCAAGTGTCTTCATGGAGTATGAGGTTCATAAATACCCTGTGTCTCTCTCAGGGTATTAAATTCCAACTTACGCACAAAGGCAAGGTGTCAGTGATAGATTCGGAATTATTTCCTCTAGTTGCACAGTTTTATACAATTATGGTTTTAAGGCAAAAATATTAAGGAATATTATCTGTCCGGAAAATGTATTCAACCTAAATGCCTAACACATATTTCTTTTCATAAGGACAGCTTTTCGTTTTCTTTTATATATAAAAAAAGGCTTTTTTTGTTCCTAGTTTAAAATGCTATTTTTCTCAATACAGAATTTAAGTATAGAAAAATAGAAAGAAAGGAAAATTTCTTAATCTCACTACTTAGGGGCAATACTCTTCACTAGTCATTATGTTTTTTCGGGGGAACTTTCATTTGCTGAGATTATATGCAGCCATTCATTCATTCAGGACTTATTGAGAATCCACCGTGGACCAAAAACTCTGTCAGGTACTGAGTGTATACATTGGAAAAGAAAACAGATTCCTGCCCTATGCAAGCTTATAGTCTTATATAGCCTGCTGATTTTTTTCTTAATATTTTAATATAAGTATTTCTCTTTTCATCCCAACCACATTTGTAGAAAATATCATTGTCACACCTTTGAGGGGTTATGGCCTAGGTGAGGCATGCTAGTGCTTTGCAAGATTTGGGAGCTAACCATTCTCTTTAAGAGACAAATGACAAGATGTTATATCTTATATCCAGCTGCAGAGTTTTAAATATGAACAAAAATCATCTCACATCTTTCAAACAATTGCCAAAGATACCACAGATACAGCATTTATCCTTGGCTGAAAACCGTATTGAGACTCTGACTGGGCTCTCCAGTTTACAGTGCACACCACTAGAATCTCTCACGCTCAAGAGGAACCCTTGTGAGTTTCACCAAAACTACCGGAAACAGTAAGGCCTTAAGTCACTTCCTGTATTTCATTGAATATCATACTTTTAACAACTACCCCCCTTTTGTTTAAATTTGCTTAGCAAATATTAATCTTATCTACTGTGTGCTGAACATTTCACGCTTGTAATCTCACCTAATCTGAAGTGCTCTTTTTGGTGTGTGTGTGTGTGTGTAAGCTTTAAACACTCTTCTCTCGGTTAATTTATGATTGTTGTACAAATTTTAGGTTATTCCTGCAATGTGACTTTCCATAGACTAAGATGTTTTAGACTTTCAAATCCTATGCATTTTTTCTCATGTTCAATAGATATTATGTCTTTAAAATTTTTTTAAAATATAGGTTCCTATCAAGGTCCATGTGCCCATCTTATAACTTGTTTATTCTCTGGTTTTGTTTTCATCCCTTTGGACCACAAGGGCACCATTAATTAAGTGAATACCCAAAAGTAATTGATTCGCTCTACTCTAGCAGTTGAAAGAGCTGGAAAACCTGCCAAGAATAAATAAACCATTTTTATTTCTTTGTCACGACTGGGAACATTCTTAATGATACTAATGGAATCTAAACAACCTTGGAGTGTGCACCAAATAATATGCCCAGCGATTTATCTCCAGCTAATTCCCAGCACCACTATTAGTGTACTTAGGGGAATTAAAAGGGTAAAAACCAGCAACTGAGTTCTAGAATCTGTATTTGCCCCCAGATGACCACAAGTCATCTCATAGCTCAGTCTGAATCTGTCAGACTGAGGGTTAGATCATCTCTAGGCTCTGTGCCTGTTCTATGATTACAGTCCTTCTTCCACATCCAATTTCAATAAAAGACAGTTCTCACTACCTCCCTTTCTCACACTGCCATTTTCCCATGACAGTGGGCCTGTATAATATTAGACTCTTCAATCTGTGATGCACAATGAAAATTGTCAAAATAAACATTCTAAACTCCATTGGTCCTACATAAATCTCATTACTGCAGTTGTCTTCCCTCTGTAGTCTGAAAGCAAAATTTCATGTTCTGTGAAAAAACATTCTAAAGTTGCTTTTACATAAGCAAAAACTAGCAGCACAGTTGCCTTATATTGAGCTAATATTTAACCATAATAATGTTTTGAAGTCTAAAATTCTATTTCTTACAGTCAGAGGAAGTTTAGCTGGACATTTCAACATCATTCATAAAAAAGCACATTTCTAGTCATAAAGATAATATATTAGTATTATATTTCAGCTTGGTTAATTTATACGTGGGATTTTAGAAAATAGTTTGGTCCCAATACAGTCACTTGCCGCCCTTCAAAGAATGCCTTATGACAATAGTATTAGATTAATTGTCTGAAATCTGATATGCCCTGAGGTCTCACTGTAAATCTGTCTTCAAAATTCATGATGTGGTATAGAATTATGTGGGAATGAGGGATATAATGAGGTTCTTCTATTTTTCTAGTATTAACTTTATTGGATTGAGTCCAAGGTGGATCTATACTGTCATTCAGGCTATAAAAGGCCAGGTTGTACTGACTGAGGTAGTATAAAGTAGCTTTAAATAGCAAGACTTGGTCATTTTAAAGTATGGGGAAAGGATTTAAGTATCCACTCCTGCTAAGGAACTAAGCTGAAGTGCCATGTTCGTCCACATTTGGGCTTAGTTATCTCGCAAAAAATCCAGCATTCATTTTGTCACTGGGCATCTCTGTGTTGAGGATCTAGGCCAGACTTTCAATGACCGTTCACATCATGGTCAGAATTATTAAAGTATAAGCTTTTCTTGATCACTGGCACCTAGAGTTGTGACTATCTTTCCCTTCCTCCTTTGTTTCAGATCCTCCAATAAGAAGACAGCACAGTTCAAAAAAGAAAGGACTTAATGATAGAGCTAATAGTGTAAGTCCCAGTAGGTAGAGGGCTTCCCCACTGCCTGGGACACCCACAGGCAAACTGGTCCACCATTCTCAGTCAGTGCTATCTTAGTGCACCATAGATTGACTTTTTAAAAGGAAATAGTGACTAGGAGTGCCTGCCAGCTAGGAGCCAGAAGACTTAGATTTTAATCTTCATTGCGTCACCTATAGGCTTTAAGATCTTGGATAAGTTACATAAAATGGGGAACAAATACCAACCTGACAGAACTGCTGTGAGGATGAGATAATGTGCAGAAAGCATTCAGAGCTAAGAAAATCATTCGGCCAATGGGAACAGTCAAGGTGGTTGGCACCATCATTAGTTGACTTGGCACATCTGAGAGGTTTTAGTATCTTTCACCCTGGGCCAACACTGGTGCCATACTTTTCCTTTGGCCTGAACCCCTAGTCAGGAAAGCTGTCCACTGGAAGGAAAACACTGCTTTATAAAATTGCTAGGCATACAACCACTGTTAACTGAGTTGACATGAGTTCACTTCTTTTTTTTTTTTTTTTTTTTTTTGCTTTTTGTCATTTTATGGCCGTGGGTTTATGGCCGCACCCGCGGCATGTGGAGGTTCCCAGGCTAGGGGTCTAATCGGAGCTGTGGCCACTGGCCTGCGCCGCAGCCACTGCAACGCAGGATCCGAGCCGCGTCTGCAACCTACACCACAGCTCACGGCAATGCCGGATTGTTAACCCACTGAGCAAGGGCAGGGATCGAACCCGCAACCTCATGGTTCCTAGTCGGATTCGTTAACCACTGCGCCACGACGGGAACTCCTGGGTTCACTTCTTGAACCTGAAAGTGATTGAATTTGAAACGTGAGCTTCAAAAAGCTCTCTGTCAAGAGAAAATGACTCAGCACAAAATTATTTCCCACCCCCTCTTAAACCTCTCAGCCAGAATTCTTCCTTAACTATCACTAAATAACATGAACTTGCTTTACTTAAAAAAAAACCAAAACTTTATAATATGTACATATCACTATCTCATTCTTTCCCTTGTGGTTAGTTGGCTAAATCCACTCACTGATTTTTTTTCTTTATAGGACTTTGTAAAAACTGGGATGAAATTCTCTTATAAAAACAGACTTTGTGTAGTTCCATTCCTCTGCTCAATACTTAGAATCTGCTGAACTATCTAGTAGCTCCCTGAGATACTAGATGAATGTGAGTAGTATTTTATTGTAACCTCACTGCGAGGATAAGGAAAACAGAATAAGCTGATAGCTACTCATCTTTCTTATAATAAAAGGCAAAGTCCACTCCTTTGTAAAGAGAGTAAATGGAATACAATGCTTTCGTTCGATATAGTTACTCCTTTTTTTCTTTAACTTTTGCTTTAGAGTATTTTCCTGTTTGCCAAACTTAAAAATGCTGGATGGGATCCTGAAGTTACCAGAAGACTCTCCACCACCAGAAACCAATATTTTTTCAAAATTCTGTATTATATCCTAATGCAATCTCTACAGAAAGAATAACTATTGTCTTTAAAAGTTAATAAACAGGAAACACATGACTAAATATTGCAACTTAGCATATACATATATATACACACACATACAGTATATATTTATATATTGCTTTCTTTTAAACCAGTAATCTATAGTTTTTTTGATTTTTTCCCCCTGATTTAATTATTTTTTTTTTTTTAGGGCCACACCTGCGGCATATGGAGGTTCCCAGGCTAGGGATCGAATTGGAGCTGTAGCTGCTGGCCTTCGCCACAGCTCACAGCAACACTGGATCCTTAACCCACTAAGCGAGGCCAGAGATTGAACCTGCATGCTCCTGGATACTAGTCAGATTTGTTTCCTTTAAGCCACAACAGGAACTCTGATTCAGTGTTTTAGTACAGAATTTGGGGATCTTAGAATTGTTGAAAGAATGAGAAGAACAAATTATCAGAGGACTTCCTGCTAGAAGTAACAGAGATTGATACTGAAGATTTTTTTAGAGTCACCAAAGCAGATGGTTCTCTAAGGCTTGTCTGGAAGATGAGCAATCTCTGAGATGCTTCCACCAAGTGTCTTAGTTTGTGGTGGCAAAGCAGGTAGTTTCACCAGTTTTCACTGATGGCCTACTTTTTGGAGTCACTGGTCAGCTCCAGAAAGAGGAATTCATTGGTGTGACTCTGGTTTCCTCTCATCATTGCTGCTGCTGCTGATGGCAAAATGGGGATCTTGATGGCTGTGCCAGCCATTGGTTTCTTCAGTGGAGAAACTGCTGGAGTCATCTGCAAAGCCGGTCACTGGGAACTGTGCTCCCTCTTACCGCATGGCTGATACGAGAAGCCCCTATCCCCTATTTTTCTTCTGTCTTCCTAGAAGTCTCTCTATAGAAGCCTCTCTATGTCTCAGCTTTGCAGGTCTCTGGGTTGGAGGAAGCAGGATCCCAAAGGCTGGGAGGCTGGTTGCTTACCTACCACTCTTCCTTTTCAGTTTTTAAAATATTCTGTATCTTATCAGTAAGTAAATTTTGAGAACATGCATTTTAAATCACTTTAAAAATTTTTATTTTATTTTAACTAATTAATTTTATTATTATGCAATCAATATTTTAAAATAATTTTTATTTAGCAATCATAAATACAAAATACTAAATAAATACATAATATATATTTAAAAATATAAAGTCAGAGATCTTTAAATGATGGGATAAAAGTTCAACATGAATAAGGGCTCTAAGGTTTTCCCCATACTTTTCCAGGGGCTCATCCAGTACACCCTCAGGACTATGAGCCCTTTCCCTGGAGTGTGCTGCTTTAAATATCTGAACCTATCAACAAAAAATGAAACCTATCAAACCTATTAAAACAAAAAGGGGCAATTGCAAGCATTCTGGAGAATTTTATGCCACATGCACTGGATTCTTCATTTTAAACATTCTATCCTCCTCCCCCTCCCTTTTTCTTAGTCTTTTTAGGTGCGCACCTGTGGCATATGGAATTCCCAGGTTCAGGGTCAAATTGGAGCTGTAGTCACTGGCCCACAACAATATCAGATCTGAGCCACGTCTGCAACTTATACCACAGCTCACAGCAATGCCGGATCCTTAACCCACTGAGCAAGGCCAGGGATCGAACCTGCTTCCTCATGGATGCCAGTCAGATTCATTTCCACTGAGCCACAACAGGAAGTTCAAACATTCTATCCTTTATTAGTGACCTTCACACAACAGAAACTTAGGGAGGTCCTAAGCCCTATGTTACTCATTAAATACTTAGAACATAAACTATAGTGATGAAGCTTCTTTTTGTTCAAAGAATTTCATAAATGTGTTTCAAAACTGCCTTCCCTACATGCTAATAAGAAAAGCACAATTCAGTTTAATTGCTTTCAAAATTTAGAAAAAGGTCAATACCCAGATGAACTTATGACCTCATATTTTTCCTTATTTATAAAGATCAACTTAGTTGCAGAACTAAGCTTTTCCCAAGATTGTTTATTGATTAACTAGGGAGTCTAGCATGAAATAAATATTTTTTGGATCATTCTGCCAAAGGTGAATGCTGCTTGAAAAATTATAAAGATTCTAACAAGACCAAGACACAGTCCCTTCCCTCAAAAATCTTATGAATGATTGAAGACAGCACACACGAGACCTTAAATTCAATGAAATGTGTTATGAATATCTATTATATGAGTAAATGGATGGCAGATATTTAATTTTAAATTATGGGAAGTCATCTGAGATGGATACTGAACAGCAGACATCTACAGGTAGCGGGTTATTACCTGCTCTTCTCACAGGAAGCAGGCTCTTCCAGTCAGGTGACACAAGAAAAGAAGCACAAAGACCAGAAATTGAATGGAAGTTAGGAATGGGCTGGGCTGCAAAAGTTAAAGAGGTATATTAACAACGGCTTAAAAAGACTAATATTAATAAAAAAATAGCTATAATTTTTGAATAACTACTATGTATCAGACACAATATGTATCCTTTATTTAAATTCACAAAAAACTAATGAAGTTCCAGTTATTCTTACTCAGGGGCAGGAATATCTGAGGCTTAGGGAAGTTAAGTAATTTGCTTAGGGTTGGTGACACAAGGTAGGTCACACAACTATCACATTGCAAAGCCAAGATTCAAACTCTGAACACCTTTCAACACCCTTGCTGCCTCTTCTATTAATTTGGTTCTAATTTTAAAATTCAAGATGATATTGTTGTGTTTCCATGGACAGCTTCATCTTCACAATCCTAGGATTTAACCATAATCAAGAATTCACTATTTCTTTAACATGCCCCAAACTTTCTTTTCCTAGTTCAAATTTTTCCTTCGTTTTGCACTTCTTTTCCCTTGAAGGCACCTCTGAGAAAAATCTTTTCTCCTTTCAGTGCTCACTTTGGATAGCATTTCCACTAAAAATTTTTCTTCATCTTTTCAATCAGATCTGTTTCCTCTGTAGTTCCAAAGTGCTTTTAAAAGAATACTGGTTTAGGGCATGTTTTCTTAATAATGCTTCAATGTGATTTTTTTTTAAATTTCAACTTTGTCCGCTTCCAAAAAAGGGAGGCATGAAATAAAGAAGAGCGGGACACATTGCACTTTAGAAGTTGAAACATGCAAGCTTCTGCCTCTCAAAATCAGAGTGGGAAAACGTTTTCAGTAAAGGACCAGTGAGGAAATATTTTAGGTTTTTTTGGTCATATAGTCTCTGTCCTAACAATTCAAAAGCAGCATAGATCACATGTAAATGAATGGGTGTGACTGTGTCCCAATAAAACCTTTGTTTACAAAAGTATGTGTCAGGCTATAGTTTGCTGACCCCTGCTCTAAATTTTAAGATCACGTGGTTGATTGCTTTACTCTTTGTCAGTCTTCATTGCCTTCCCTGGAAGAGATGTTTACTTCCGCTACTCCTTGAAGTCAGATGTGTCAAGCAACTTGATTTGGCCAATGAAATATAAGTGAGTCTAATATATGTTGCTTGTAGGCAAAAACTTTGAGAAGCATTTTATGCTTTGTTACATTTTCCTTCCTTGTGCCACACTAGCAGGCAAATTTCCGGATTAAAGATGCTCCATCAGCCTAAATCCTGGGGTTAAGTATGACGTGGGACAGAGCTACAGTCACCCTACAGAGGGTGTATATGGTAAGAGAGAATAGTCTTATATCATCAAACTATAGGATTCCATTTGATGGTACACCATAGCCTAGCTTGTCCCAACTAATACAGATTCTTAAATTTAGGGATTGCAATTTAACTTATTGAATGATACGTTCCCCTCCCCCACGGTAACATAGTGGGCATGCAAAATGTCAAATGAATCGATTAATGCCTATTATGAGAAACCACAAATGCGGTGACAGAATTACTAGGTAGGATGCAATTACAATAGTTTAGGTGAAATGTATTAAAAACATTAATTAGAGCAAGAGTTTTGGAAACAGACACAAGTTATAAGGGCATGAAAACTTGGGGAGCTGTGACAGCTAATAAATTGTTTTACTGTTTAGACTAGTTTGAATCAAGTTATCTGTTACCTGCAGGTAAAAACATTCTAACTGCAAGGAAAATCATGGGTTTCATAAGAGTACTGGGTACTGGGTAGCTATGAGGAATAATGGCTGAATGCATTGTAAGTAAGGACCTCAAGATAATATCACAATATTTCTAAGCAACAGCCTATGTTGAATTGCAATCTGATTTTCTGATCTTAAGAGGTACAGGTTTTATGGGCAGTATGGCTGGAGGGGTTGACTTAAGTTGATATCGGTTACCTATGCCAGAGGAATCTGAATGGACAGAAGCCAATGGAATGAATAAGAGTTAAACACCAAATTGGGACTATCCACTTACTATAGTGGTGGCAGCTGTAACAGCTATCTGCAATGACATGTCTAATAGTGGTACTGCTATTTTTTCTAATAAACATATTCACTTGACCTTTGTAATACTTCCTTGCATCATATATAATCCCCAGAGATCTGAGCCACCCTCTCCCATGACCTAACCATTCTAGCAGACATACTATGTTAGGAAGTATGCAAGGATTTTTTTTTTTAAATCAGCAATAGAGCTATGTTTGTGGGAATTTTGTGCATATATGCCAAAAATGGCTAACTTCTGGCCATACTTTATTTAACTCAACAGAAGCATACCAAGCTCCCAGTCTAAAAAATTTAGGTGCACCCACCCTTCTGAAACATTCAGCTCTTCTTCAATACATTGGAGGTAATTAGTATAAAAGGATTTCCTAATGTCACTTATTATTTCATATTTGTTTGCGTCCCAATTTCATTCTTCCATTGAATGGCACATGTGTGTAGGTTCATGATTACCTGGATGGCTTAGTTCAATCCGGTGGAAGAAGTTGATTGTATAGGTACTACAACTTTCTGAGAGAGAGCACAGTGCAAATAACTCCTTTGTTCGATAATAATTTTAAGGACAGAAGCTCACTCAGTGCATGAAGAAACCTTACATAGCAACTAGTCTGGCTCCTCAGCAGCAACCAATGAATGCTTCTATCAACTCTGTGTTACCCAATAAAGGATTTTCCGGTTCACATTTAACAAATTGAGGGATTAGAAACATTTGCAAAAACTATTTTTGACCCATCCTGGTCTTCAGGAAGTTCTTTTTTATATTGAACTGCTATCTGCCTTCTGTAATGTCCAATTAATTGTTCAAATCTTTCAAATAAATATAATTAATTCCATCTTATAGGGAATTTTTCTCAGCTTTTCTAATTTCTTTTACATTGCAATGGAAATGTAAGTGGTTATACTGAGATTCTGTGGAGTGAGCATGATGAAGGAAGGGTAGAAAAAAGCTACTTAGCCCCAAAAGCAAGAAAAGAATTTTATCTTCTTTAAGTCTTATGTACATCTAAAGAGGAAGCTTCCTAAAATGAATTCTTTGTACCAAATTTTAAAAATTGAGTTCACAAGCTTATTTTTCAATTCCTTTAGAAGTCATCTGTTTCCAATTATTATTTCTTTCCAGAATAGAACAATTATAACTAATTGCTTGTCATTATACTACCAAACTATGTTAATGGATGCCCATCTTTTTAAAGACTAATTGCAGTCATGAAACAAAATTTCTAATTAGTTTTAGAGCTTTGGAGCAGATGCATCAATATTTGAATCATGCAGGTGTATATTTGCTTATCTGATTTTTTTCTCTTCAAAAAAGTACTCTACGTTCTGTTCAGAATTTCAATTTAAAATACATTATAAATATCATAGCATCGTCCACTACAGCTAAAATTTTTAAACATTTTCTCCAAGCTCTCAGTGTCCTTGAGCTATAAATATCTTAAGATACTCATTTTATAGTTTACATTCTAGTTGTTTTTGACAATGTCTAGAATGTAAGTTGCTTCAAAAGAGCAGGATTCATCTTAATTCCTCTTTATACCCCTCAAAAACAAAACTTTGTTCTCAATGAGTATTAAGTGAGTGAGTGTGAAATTTGAGTATATCCTCCTTGAGATTAAATCTCTAGGGCTGGGAAAAAAAACTTTAAAGAGTTTCAAATAAAGAATAACATTATCGGACTGAAAAAAATGTTTTGTGAATATCAAAAATTCGCACTGAAGGAAGAACTCTTCAATGGGACAGAGGTTAGTCTTAGGATTGCTCTAGGCTTCTTTTCTGCCTACTTCCTCACTCCTTCCCCTGACCAAACCAGATTTTGAGCCAGCAGTTCTGGCCTCCCTTTTCCTCCAGCCCCAAGAAAGAGGGCTGAACCATGCAGATGCTGGTTACTGACTCCAGTGCATTTTTTATGGGTAGAGTTTTCAAGGAGGCTTTAATTTTCCTTTTCCTAATTCTCCTCCTTCCTTAGGTGGAAAGTGGTAAGAGCACCAGCTTTCTTTCCTCCCTTCCCTTCCCTCCCCCTTACCTCTCTCTCTCTCTCTCTTTCTCTCCCTCTCCCTCTCTCTCTCTCTCTCTCTCTCTCTCTCACACACACACACACACACACACACACACACACAGTGCTGGGCAAATGAAACAAGTGCTCTTTTCTGTTTCTTGTCTCCACATTTTCCTGAGCTGGCAGCTGTGCCTTTTTGTTTTATAGGAATGGTTATTTCCTAATTTCAAATCTGTGCCCAGTAGGACGGCACCCACACACATATCTAGCTGGGGTGTAAGTTCTATTATAGGATGGCACCCGCTCACATATCTAGCTGGGGTGTAAGTTCTATTAAATCCCAGCTCAATTTACTAGACTTTGCCGATGGTTTTTAGGGCAGAGAAATTTAATTTATAATAAGATGTTATTTTGTTTAACTAGTTATTGCTCTATTCATTTATCGCCTTCCAGAAAAAAAATTGTGGAAAGTATTTTTCAGGGGAAGGATTGTGCAATTCCAGAGTCCTATGGCCAAAATACCACGTTGTTAACAACAGTATGGTCAGAGTTGGTTAATGATATTCTCTCTGCCTGTTGTATAACAGAGAAAGCTAATAACGTAGCAAAGCTTTGTTGTGTAAATTAAGGATTAAAATAAGGAACCAATATGAATGCATATTTATCTCACACAGAGCTGTGAAATTCAAGCAAATAGCTGAATATTGGTCTGCATTATTCAGAAGAATTATGGCTTCTCTCTTTGGCTTTCTAAAATAAAAATAAAGACAAAGCAATTGATCACTGGGTAAAAAGATCTAGGATGCCTTTCAAATGAATTTATATTAAGTATCCACAGGGTATATTGCCATCATTTTTTAGAAGTAAAACTCATTTTGATGAAAAATTGTGTTTTAAAAGGTTCATTTATTTCCC
Organism: Catagonus wagneri; assembly: GCA_004024745.2. Classification (NCBI taxonomy): domain Eukaryota; kingdom Metazoa; phylum Chordata; class Mammalia; order Artiodactyla; family Tayassuidae; genus Catagonus; species Catagonus wagneri. The sequence continues at coordinate 24,444,394 of PVHT021183693.1, forward strand.
TTTTGCAAGCACACACCTGTTCAATGACTAGATATATTTTCCTTGCTTTTAAAACCATTATCTGTCTAAAATACATTTTTAAAAAACTGTGTGTCTTTTTCTCTCAGTAAATTATCATGGGTAAACATAGAAAATGGCCCACTAGTGAAAATGGTGAGAGGAAATAAATTTATAAAAAGCAAATGAATTTTATCATACACTGTTGTTCTAATACTCTAAATTTGGGGAGAAGTTATATGCATATCCCTGGCCCTGTTTCTCTCATACTTAACTCTCCACAGCTCTTTAACCTACACAAAAATAAGCACATGTAAACTAGTTCTGATTTAAAAACCATAACAGTGGGTGTTTCACTAGATTAAAAACCCAATATTTTGTAATATTTTCAGGGCAGCTAATATTTATTTAGCTGCCACAATATTCAAGACTCTATTCCAGCATTTTCAGATCCCATGCTATGACATGTTTAACTTCTACCTGATCCTATTCTTAAAAGGCAATTCTAGCAGTAGATGAGGTTTGGGGATTTAAGGATCCTCATTCTGGCCCTTCAATTTACAAATTGTCTCCTAGATTTTTTATTTTTTTTATGTTTGGACCTTCAAATCCACCTGGGAACAGATCATCTTCTCCCCTAAGTCTTGACTGGGGCAGAGTAGAAATGAGAGAGAAAGAGGTAGGTGTGGTATAAGCACAACTGGACATATACTAGGTGTGATGCTTAATTTTATGTGTCAACTTGACTGGGTCATGATGCCCAGATATTTGGCCAAACACTATTTTAGATATTTCTGTGAAGGCTTTTTTTCTGGATGAAATTAATATTTAAATCAATGAATTTTAAGTAAAGAAGAATGATGGCTATAATGTGGGTGGGCCTCATCTAATCAGTCGAAGGCCTAGATGGAACAAAAGACCACCTCCTCCAGTCTTCTCCTTCCATCACCACCTCCCATTCTGCCAGAAAATGGGCTTCAGCAATCCCACTCCTGGGCATACATCCAGACAAAACTATAATTCAAAAGGATACATGCACCCTTATGTTCATATCATCACTATTCACAATAGCCAAGACGTGGAAACAACCTAAATGTCCATCAAGAGATGAATAGATTAAGAAGATGTAGTACATATACACAATGGAATACTACTCAGCCATAAAACAGAATGAAATAATGCCATTCACAGCAACATGGATGCAACTAGGGATTATCATACTAAATTAAGTCAGAAAGAGAAAGACAAATACCATGTGATATTAATTATATGTGGACTCTAAAATATGGCACAAAAGAACATACCTATGCATAGAAACAGACTCACATAGAGAAAGACTTGTGGTTGCCTGGAGGAGGGTAGAGAGAGAGAAACTGATTGGGAGTTTCAGGTTAGTAGATGCAAACTATTACATTTAGAATGGATAAACAAGGTTCTACTGTATAGCACAGGAAACCTATCCAGTCTCCTGGGATATATCATGATGGAAAATAATATAAAAAATAATATATATATGTATAACAGCAGAAATTAGCACAATATTGTAAATCAACTATAATTTTTAAAAAGTCACTTGCAAAACAAAAAAAGGAATAAACTTAGTTTATGCTAGGATATCTTTATTACATAGCTAATACTCGCTAGGCTATTTTATGAAAGAGGTGGTAAATTTCAGGCTCAAAAATTCATGTAGGAAACAGTATATAGCTAACAGTAATAAAAGTTGCATTTTCATTCTAAGATATGTTATATATATATATGTATATGGCAGATAGATTTCTACTTAAAAGATATAAAATTTCCTTTTAAAGTTATTTTATACCAATAAAAAAGAATTCAGTTCACTTTCATGTACATATACAGACGAAATTATTGAGAAAACATTTACTTGGGAAGAGATGCATGAGAGTCAGACCTCAGTTGGACTGGCTGATCAAATAAAAATTACAAGTGTTTAAAGGGCAAAAAGTGAAATTACCAAGGTTATGCTGTTTTGGAATTGAAATATCATATTTTGTCATTGGCTGCATCTACATGGAAAGCTGAAGATGATACTATCTTTTTCAATTGGATGAATAACAGATGAAGATTGGTCATGTCTTACTATTCTATCTTATCAGTGATTACATTAATTATTACTAAATTAAATATTCAGTCAAAAGGCAGAGAATTTTTTAAAGGATCCGACTATATTAGTCTATATGAGACATACTCTAGATTCAAAGACACAAAAATAGATGGAAAATAAGAGTACAGAAAAAGATTCAATATGCAAGCAGTAGCCAAAAGATGACTGGAATGACTATACTAATACCAGAAAAACATAGACTTTAAGACAAAAATTGTTACTAGCTACAAAGAATAGAATAACCTTTTATAATAACAATAGAGCCAATCTATCAGGACCTGTATTAATGTGAAAGGAGTTTTCTATTTGTTTTTTTTTGAAGAGATAACATATTCTGATACTGTTTACATAGTTATATGTAATGTTTACTTTCCAAACAAGCCCATTATTTTCACTCAAATTATCTTTAGTGAATGGGGGTCTTAGGTGAGGTTCTGGTACTTTGGCCTAAGGAGTTTATTGGTATACCAACTAGGATCTAAGCATATCCTCTGGTTTGCATATAGCCCAGGAGGCTAGTAGAAGACAACCTGTAGCTAATCTGTACTGAGGGACAAGAGACCCTAGATGGAGAGAACTCTAGTGGAATCCCTGAAAAAATAATCCCTATAAATAAGATCCTGGCCTGATAGATCAGCTTCAGCAGTATAGTCTGTACCAGGGAAAACTGCAGCAGGCCAAACGTCAGAGTGAAGTAGCTAAAAGATGGATCGGTGTGGAAAGTCTATAAGAATGTTCTCAGTGGAGATCCAGACTTCTCCACTAGCTGACCTTAAATTCTTCTTTCAAAGAAGAAAGTAAAGAGTATTTTCTTTCTTTTTTTAGTCTTTTAGTCTGAGAGAGAATGGATATGTGTAACTGTATCACTGGGTCACTTTGTTGTACAGCAGAAATTATCACAACCTTGTATATAAACTATCCTTCAATAAAAGTTTAAAAAAATAATTTTTTATGTTTTCATTATAAAAAGTTTATTATTCATTATTATTTTTAAGATTACAGAATTTTCTAACCACTGGAAAATTTTTTATTTTTTAAAATTTTTATAATTTTTAAGAGTATAGTATTTTCCTTTGTAGTCTTTTCAAAAATTTAAAATTAAAAAATTAAGTTAAATTTAAAAAAATTTTAAATTTTAAAATTATTTTTAATTTTTTGAAAGAGTATAGTATTTTCTAACCAACTGGGAAGAAAGGTAAATTGACTTGATGGAGAAATGGAGGAGAGGGCAGATTATCCAGAGGCACCAGAGGTCAAACAAGGATCAGCTCCGTGATGAGAGCCCTGAGTAAAGCCAGAGCCAGGCAGCCTGGAGCTCTGTGCATAAGCAGCTAGCTGACAGCAAGAGCAGATCCCTGAGCGCAGGAAAAGCAGAGGCACCAGAAAGCATTCAAATAGAATTTGAAATGAGTCTTTTTGAGGAACCCAAAAAAAGAGATTAAAAAAGACTAGAAATGTCAAGAATAACTAGAAAATTATACAAGGTTCAAGGAAGGTTATTTCTCATCGAAAACTACTGACTGATGCAGCAGCCTTAGGGGTAAACTGCAAAATGAACTCATGAGGGAAATTTAGAGTACCTATGACTATGAAGCAATACATCTTGTGCATACTGTGTAAAACATCTATTCCTATATTACTATATATAATCTTCATAAGTTGTCCATGGTCCAGCAAACTGAGACTCAGAGAGGTCAGTGACTTCCTTAAGATCACCCAGCTAGTAAGTATTGTTGCTGGCTCAAATCTAAGTTTTATGATCACCAAACCAATGATCTTGTTACGTCACCTCCAGTCTTCACAGCTTTTCATGTAACTTTACAAAGACCTCATTTTGCAGACATTCTCCAGGAGCCTGACATGTCCAAAAATCACAATGGACTTCACAATAGGCCTAGTAAAAAACAGATCACATGCTGCCTGGAGGGCAATCACCTTGGTATCTACACCCTAAATTCAACTTCCTCATCCCAACATATGTGAAACCCAGACACTGCCATTCCCAAATGGAATATCATCTCAACAGCACAAGTCTTTCATATCTACAAAACTGCAGTATCTGAAAAGATACATTTCACATTAGAGTGACTAGAGGGAGGCGGGAGAGAAAGGTGTATGACTGGGGTTGGTATTGACTCAAGATTAAATGTGGGGGAACAGATCTTTTTATTCACTAATCTACAGAACCGGACAAAAAATTAGAACTAGGAGTTTTTTTCAGAATCTCTATCAATATTTCTGTTCTAACATAGGTCATTAAGCTAGGATATGGTGCCATATACCTGCACTCATCAGGAAGACAGCATGAGCATTCCTTTTTTCAAGGGAATAGGGACTAGAGAGAACCACATCTGTTGGCATAATAAGCCTTCACAGGTTATAAGGGTTTGTTAAATGAATAAATGAATCAGACTTTTTTTTTTAACTGCAGAGAAACTTATAGTTGGAGAAGAAAAAAGTAAAAAGGGGTAATAAGTTGTACATAACTGTAGTTCTTTTTCTTTTTTTTTTTGCCTTTATCTAGAGCCGCACCCACGGCATATGGAGGTTCCCAGGCTAGGGGTCTAACAGGAGCTGTAGCTGCCTGCCTTCACCACAGCCACAGCAACGCAGGATCCGAGCCGCGTCTGCAACCTACACCACAACTCACGGCAATGCCAGATCCTTAGCCCACTGAGCAAGGCCAGGGATCAAACCCGCAAACTCATGGTTCTTAGTTGGATTCGTTAACCACTGAGCCACATCGGGAACTCCTAACTGTAGTTCTTGATAGAACATTTTCCTCTACTAAAATACCAGTTTTTAAAGCTTTTGTGGCATTATACCAAGATATCTCAAAAGACTAAATGTGTCACTTTTAGTGACAGTCAAATGGTAACTTGAATGTAAAATTTTCTATTCCAGGAAGAGAACAAGAGAGATACACACTTCAGATTTTTTTTTTTAGTCCATCTACAGCAGTATCATCAACCAGCACCATCATCACTACTACCATCATCGTCACATTTATCTTCAAAGATTATCTAGGCACATATTGGCAAAGAGGAAGAAAATTGGATTTACAAAAAAAAAAAAAAAAAGAATAACAAAGGAGAAATGCTTTTAACAAAGAAAAGTAATCAATACTAAGTGACACATTATTTATTTATGCTATTTTAATCTTTCTAGAAATTAAACAGAACAGCGGAGCCAACAAAAGCCCAATGTGAATAGAACAATAGTAAGTTCTCATGTGATTGATGTATATACATATACTAAAATAAACATGCCCAGTTTCTCATTTTCCATCTGTAAAAATAACCTATAGAAATTTCATTTAGCTGGTGGGCTTCATCAAGTTTATTTGCCTGCTTCACAGAAAATTGTTCAATTACAAGACATGCTATAACAATCTATAGAAATTGTTCTGAGCTTCTAGTTTCTACTTGGGGCTTTGGTCTCATCTTCCATGGGAAAACACATTTCATTCATTCCTTGTGTGGAAAAATTAAGTATCATTAAAAATATCTCAGATATCAAAGAAACAAGACTGGCATCTTATTGAAGACCTATACAAAGCTGAGGTCAAACTGGATTCTTACATTGTAGAAACATTAAGAGTTTGTTTCATAACTCAAGCATTCTTGGTAGAACTCTCCTCCTGGATAACCACGAAACGTGTAGTTGTTTATAATAAGCTTCCTTATCATGTAATAAAGGGAATAGTCTGGAATTTAATATATTTGTCTTTGTGTTATTCACATTTTTACTAATTAGCTTGCTGTTTAGTTCAACTGATTTTCCCCCCCTTGGGGTAAGACTTTATTAATGTTGGAAACAGTGAGTTGACTTGCATTCTGGCACAAACCCCTTAATTTGGGCAATTACTCCAGATTACTCTCTTGTCATTGCAACTGTGTCATCAGAATTTATTCCCAAACTAAAATTAAACTCTGAGCCACATTTGCTTACTGAATAATCACCACTACACTTAAATCACATACATTTAAAGAACTGCCATATCCGAGAGCTGGCAATACCTGTTCATTTATCAAGCTGAAGTGAAAACTACTTTGCCAACTTTATTTGTTCTGACTTGGTTTGCTACATCTTTCTCCCATTCCTGAATAGGCTGTCATGTCATTGAGAAGTCCTTCAACTACCTTCTTTGTGGCAGTCACCCAAAATTTCCAAGCAAAAATCTTTACTACAGCCTCTCGCCCAAGTCTCAGCAATTGTATGTAGAGCTGTATTATAGGCAGCCCATATAGCAGTAACCTTCATTTGTAAAATATAATGTATATGTGGGAAATACTGAAATATACTTCTGTCAGCTTTTCATTTCAATATTTTTTCTTTCAAGTAATTCTTTTCGATTTGAACATATTTCTTTATGCCACAAATGCAAAACCTGCTTACATGTTTATCATTTTGTTACTTCATTGGCCGTCTATCACAAGTAATACATTGACATTTTAGTACTTCCCCTCAATAACGGTCACAAACCTAATCTCCATATATGAGACATCATTTTTTCCAATTAAAAGTAGAAATACTTTTGATCTTCCTTCCTTAGTAATCACGTATATGTAATTGCCACATTCATGAAAAACAACTCTTTCTCTAATAAAAAAAGAGAAAATTCAACGAACTAGGCTTAGAAAAGTCCATCTGTAAATTAGGGTTAAGTATAAATAATATAAATGTTACTTATCCAACTGTGCTGGCAATATTAAACTGTAAATCTTTAAATTCTGAATTTAAATGTAAAATAACAAAAATCACAAGTTATGACTATCTAATATTTACCTGTTCTCAGATTTCTGTATACTTTTGGATTATGGTTGATACACTATCTTTAAAATACTACACATTTCTAGTATTCAACTGAACCACAAGCAAATCACTACCCATGTTCAACAGCATCTGTACTGATCTGTATCCTACTAAACAAGATGAGCTTGCTGATCTTGAATCTGGATACCATAATACACCAAAGCTGTAACAGTTTCTACATACTCCCATTTCTACACTTTCTTTGTATTATATTGTTGTAAACCAGAAATTGACAGAATCAACAGTTTACACACTGCCACTGAATGTGGAACTTACCTTGATACTTAGCATAATTATCTATCTACCGATCGATCTATTTATCTAGAAAGAGGGAGAAATTGAAAGATTTATCTTAAATTTGTAATCTGTATTATTATTACCTCTCATTATATGTTTTATAAAACAACTTTGTATGAATCAGATTTATTTAGTGATTCAAACCCTAATGTTCTCTTTTATTTCAGGAAGTGGGTCCTCATGTGATTTTTCAGTTAACCCTTGGCAAAGGCCCTAACCTCACCTCAGAACATTTCTTTGGTAAAACTAAGGAAATCACTTATTACAAAATGGTTCTTTAAATAGTAAATCTGACTATTTCAGCATCTCCCATTCTCGCCCTTCAAGAGAGAAACCAAAATTACCTTCTTAAAGGCTTTTAAAGAGCGATCACACAGGGCTCTTCTAAGGTGAAGGAAAAAAGGTACTATCAGCCCAGGATTTCCAAGGAGAAGGTATATGGGGGTTTTAAGAGAATTAGCACTTGCCTCACTCCCTCGCAGCAACCATGGAAGGTAGCAAAACTGCAAGAGGCATGATGCAACAGTGAAGCTAGGGAGCCAAGATCCAAGACATCGAGTCTCTAAACTTGGCAAAGCCTACACTGTCAAAACTTGGCAGAGAGGAAGCCCAGCAGACTGTCTTCAAGGAAGAACTAAAGAAACCAGAGACCCCTTGCCAAATTTTCTGGACCTCATTAGATTCCCAGGACCTTCACACATTCTGGCAAAGGAGAAGGAAGCCTGATGATGAATGATACTGAGCTTCCCACTATTTTGGCCAGATAGGGGCTCAGAGAAGAAATGAATAGCTATACAATTTGCAAATTAATACCCACTGTATATTCAAATTTCTATAGAATAACAACTAGCAGGGAAAGGTCATATTCAGGAGATTTATAACAGTTTTTTAGTGTTATTGGCTTTGCTACAAACAATTTCAACACATTTAATTCATAGGATTCATTCAATTGTTTATTTACTGAAGTATATTAAATTTCTTCTATGTATTAGAAACTGTTCTAGGTGCCATGCATAACGCTGGGAACAAAGGAGACAATAGCTGCTGTGCCCAGGGAACTTCTTTTTAGCCACTGAGACAATAAACTAAGTAAGTATAACCTGTAGTACCTTAAAGTAGTAAGTCCTAAAGAGAAAAACAAAGCACTAAAGGGGGACCAGGATTGTTGAGCGTAAGCTTTCATTTAAAAAGGGGTAATCAGGGAAGGAGTCCCTTAGAAGGAGACACTGGATCAAAGCCCTGAAGGAGGTATGGAGGAGAGCAGTATGGATATGAGAAGGGAAAGTAATCCAGGCACAGGTAACAACACATATAAATCTCATATTTGGGGGGATGCCTGCCATGTTGGAGGAAATACAAAGAGGCCACTGTGACTGGAGCAGAGTGAATAAGGAAAGAGAAACCAAAGATGAAACCCCAAAGACCCAGATCTTGCAGGGCCTTGTAAGACAATGTAAAGATTTTGGCTTTCAATCTGAGTGAGATGGGAGTGATTGGAGGGATCTGCATGGAGAAGTGACACAATCTGACATACATTTAAAGGTGACTGCAAAAAAAAGATTTTTTCCCAGCAAAATCCAGTTGCATGGATTAGAACCTAAGGTGAAGTAATAGCACGATGAAAGGAAGTTTCACTTTTTAATTCCTTTTCTTCCTTTGTATCATATTAAATTCTTTCTTCTTCCTGCCTGGTCCATCGATACTGTCATTACTAGCAGATACAAAAGTCATAATCTGTATTGTTGAAAGGAGTGAATAATGGAAGGCTTCCCAAAAAGCAACTATATTTGAACTCTTTAATTGGTTTTTCAGTGACTTGGCTCTGAAAGAACTGGCACTGTGGGACAATGCTCTGGAAGAAAATGTACTTCAAGTTTGCAGTGCTATTAGCATCCACTGATGTATGAGGGTATTGCTCACTAATTTCTCCCCTTATTTGAGCAGTAAATTTACTAACTAAAAGGAGCAAATTATTAAAATAAATCTGGAATTTTTCTTCCCCTTTTTCTCTCTTTTTGAAAGTAGAGTCACACATGTAGGGATATAATTTCATTAATCGTATATCGCAATAAAATTTCTCAAATTGTGTGTGGGAGCCAATTAAAGGGAAATTTATTGCTTTAAGTGCACTTGTTAAAAAGGAAGAAAGATCTAAAATCAATAACCTAAGCTTCCCTTGGAGTTCCCGTCGTGGCTCAATGGTTAACGAATCCGACTAGGAACCATGAGGTTGCGGGTTCAATCCCTGGCCTCGCTCAGTGAGTTAAGGATCTGGCGTTGCCGTGAGCTGTGGTGTAGGTTGCAGATGCGGCTCAGATCCCACGTTGCTGTGGCTGTGGCATAGGCCGGCGGCTACAGCTCCTGTGAGACCCCTAACCTGGGAACCTCCACATGCCGCAGGTGCGGCCCTAAAATGACAAAAAGATAGGAAAATGAGAGAAAATTAAATACAAGGCAGATAGAAAAAAGGAAACAATCAAAGCAGAAATCAATGATATAAACAACAGAAAAAGCAATAAAGAGAAACAAAGGAACCAAAAAGCTGGTTCCTTGAAATGTTTAACAAAATTGGTAAACCTTTAGCTAGATTTACCAATAATGAAAGTGGGAATAAGTAAATTAACAAAATCAAGAGTGAAAGAAAGATATCACTACAGAACTATAAAAATTAGGGAGTCCCCTTCGTGGCTCAGTGGTTAATGAATCCGACTAAGAACCATGAGGTTGCGGGTTCGATCCCTGGCCTTGCTCAGTGGGTTAAGGATCCAGCGTTGCTGTGAGCTGTGGTGTAGGTTGCAGACGCGGTTCAGATCCCACGTTGCTTTGGCTGTGGCGAAGGCCGGTGGCTACAGCTCCTGTTAGACCCCTAGCCTGGGAACCTCCATATGCTGCAGGTGCGGCTCTACATAAAAAGGCGAAAAGACAAAAAAAAAGAACTATAAAAATTAAAAAACAGTATAAAGGAACATTATGAACAACTGTATGAACTAAATTAGACAATTTAGATGAAATGGGCAAATTCTTAAAGAGACACAAACTACCAAAACATATTCAACAAGAAAGAGAATATCAGAATAGGTCTGTAACAAGAAATTAAAGCAGTAACACAAAATTTTTCTCACAAAGAAAATCCCAGGCCCAGATGGCTTTACTGGTGAACTCCAACAAATATTTAAGGAAGAAACAATGTCAATCCTTCACAAACTCTTTCTGAAAATAGAGTAAGAAAAAGCATTCTACTCAGTGTGGAGACTTCTCAGTCAGGATATATCTCAATTTCGACTAAGGGACTAATCACTACCTAGGACACAAATGCCTCTCCAAAGGCCATTAATTTTATTAATGTCATGGGAGAAAATTCACTTCCAAGAGGGAAGTGGTTTCCAAATTTCAATGATATTAGTCTATCATCTGGGTGGATATAATTTCTGTCTATTCACTAGTTACTTCCTGAAACAGAGTGACACAATACAACTTGTAGACTAGCTGGAAGAGCCATAGTATCTGAAAGCATAGTCATCAAATCTGTGACTCTCTTATGAAATTGCACTTTAATTATTTGGATTCTGTTTCCTTTGATTCAAGGAATTCCACAATAGGAAATGATATGGGTCCAGTATTTTTACAGTAAACATCTTTGGCAAAGGCAGTTTTACTGCACAACTAATTGGCTGAATGACAAATTTCTCATTAAAGATAAAATAACAGTTGTCAATTTCATCTGACAACTTTGTTTCAAATGATTGGTAGTATCATTTAATTTCTCTATTGGCGCAGTATTCCTATTTTTATGTTATATAAATCTTAGCCTCATAATGATCTTTACAGCTATGTAAATGAGCTTGATAAAAAAAAATACAGTGATAAATAAACTTACTAGCAGTGTGAAATTGAGGATGTAGAGCCAGACAGCATACCACACCAAAAAATAACCTATCAGTTTGCAACCACTTTGGTCATCCCACCCAAACATGAAAAACAAAAGTTTACCAAGCTATGGAAAATATAAAAGATGTCACTATTAATTCACAACAGTCTTTGAGAGTGTTAATTATCCATTCTTGAGCTACAGCGTTCAATAACAGCTCATTCTCTAACGAAGTCTTTACCAAATTTATCACACAACATTGTAAGTTGGAGTCAAAAGAAGAATCAAGCTCTATCTTGATTCTGATGTAGACAGAATTTTGGTATTTGGCATGGATTCTGGCTTGATGATTTGGTGAAATATAAGGACTGGGAACGTGATGGGACTTTTAAATATAGTCCAGATATATACTACCAGTTACATACATTACATATATTGATAAGAAACAGCAGCAACCTCCTCTGTTGGTTTTATTTCAGATTTATGGGTACATGCAAATACCCTTACAGTAGATTTTTTTATTTAATAAAGAATTTATTTCTGACTTTAAATCCTGAATCTTTAACGAGTGACTCGGAGAAAGGATTATCATCATTTGCTCTAAGATATAACTGACTACAACTGTAACCACGAATCTACACATTTTAAATTTTAAAATCTACATGCATTTTAATCAAGTTTTTTGTATTTTCATTTTTCTCAATAAAATCCTTTAAAATTTTATTATTCTTAATGTTTCACTATGTCCTTTCTGATGTCCTTTTTTACTTTTGTTATTGTATATTTTACGGCAAAATTGTCTTCTGGCCAATTAGTGGTGCAAAGAAACTGTAGGAAACTGTTGGCAAGACGAAAATACCTAGAACAGAAATGTAGTTCCTCTACAGCAGCTATTTGCCTAATCTGCATATAATCTGTGCCTATTAGTCTAGTTTCTCCAGAGAAACTGAACCAATCTCTTTGTAAATATAGAGGGATTTACTGTAAGGAAACTGCTCATGTAATTATGGAGACGAGAATGCCATCATCTGGAGTTGGCAAGCTCGAGTCCCAGGAGAGCCAGTGATATAGTTCCAGCCCCAGTCCTAAGGCAGAAGACCAGTGTCCCAGCTTGAAGACCATCAGTCAGCGAAAGTAAATTCTCTCCTGCTCAGCCTTTATTCTCTCAGGGCTCCAACAAGTTGGACAAGACCCACCCACATTGAGGAAGGCAATTTGTTTTATTCAGTCCACTGATTCAAGGGTTCTTCTCATCCAGATACAGGAACATACACAGAAAAATGTTTGATCAAATATCAACTATCTGGGCACTCTAGTGGCTCAGTCAAGTTGACATGTAAAATTAACAATTACACCATGTCTGATTAAACAATCTGCCCAGGATAGTAAATGAGATCACATTTACTCAACAAATATGATAAATATTTATTAATTCTTATTAGGTATCCGTTCCCAGTGCTGATTCTAGGGATACGTTAGTAATTAAAACAAACAAGACCTCTGTCTCCTGGAGTCAACATTAGGCAGTATATTCCATAGTTCATAGGCACTAGATTTCTAATGTCTACTGAAGGACCTCCAGGTTCTAACAAAGTTGTCCCACCCTACACTGTCCAACTATTCCAGGAACTTAGTCAACAATTACTTAAGTGAGTGAATATCAACCATTTTCTTCCTCTCTCGCTTCTGGGGCCTGTGTTGTATCTGTGTAGTCAGGTGAAAGTGACTCACAGCTGATAACTCACAGCTGATTCAGCTCTTGATGGTCACTGCTGTCACCCTTACAAGGTACGCGGCCACTGTCCAGGGCCCTGAAGAGGACAAAGGGATCTTGGTTCCCTGGAGTCCTCACCTCCATGAAGACAGTCTACATTTTATGCAGAAAGAGAGGTGGTAGATGGGGCTCGAGCCCTGTCTTCTCAGTCTTTGGTATTACACAATGACACATGGGTAAACAAAAAGGGCTACTTGTACCTAAGGAGCTGCTAAGACAAACACATTTGTGATTTTTTTAGAAAAAAAAATTATAGTTCCTTAAACTTATATGAATTCCAGGGAATTGGGGGAAGGTTGGGAAGGAGGCTGAGAGCCTAAGCAACATAAACCATGTTATATAGAAAATTGCCTGTTGAGTAATGAGTCTTTGCTGACTAGTCTCATGCATTTGACTCTTCTTCCCCTTAGGATGATTTATCTCTTAAGAGATGCTTCATTCCTAATACAAATAGATTCCTGGTGAACCAGTGCTACTTGTCCTCCAGACATGCCTGGTCATGTTTTAGCTCCAGGAGTGCACACAGCTGCAGATCAAACTGGCATCCCAACTACACACAGAATCAGTTCTACTGCTTCCCTGAACAAATCAATAACAGACTTTTTTGCCCTCCCTGAGGTTTTAAGACAGGTGTGTTCAATATCTTGCTATCTCAGTAAAAGATTCAGTCTTGTGAGTCATGAAAGATCTGACACGTTGGTTCCATTTGAGGCCTTTAATTCCCCAAAGCTCTTGATTCAAAAAAGTTCCTCGGCAAAAAGTTTCTGCTATGTGTCCTATGCGACTAAAATTTAAAAGTTACATTTCTAGAATTCACTTTTTGCTTTATCATCTTCCAATGAGTCATTCAAATATCTATATGAGATTATCTGAAGGCCAAAACAAAAAGTTTCAAACTTGATATCTCCATTTCCTTTACACACTGCAAAACCTGTTCCCAGCACAGAATCTTCTAATGAATGATTCAGAAGAGGTATGACAGGCCAGCCTCCTCTCTGGCTTGAGCAAGCTGCTGAAATCTTGCCTTTTCATTACAGAGGTTCCATCTGTAATGTTAGCTTTTCCAGGTTTATTATACATTTCTCAAATTCTTCACTGGCAAATGAGTTGCCCCCTTCCAGTCTTCGTGTGCCTGTACATTGAATTTTATTTTGCTTCATTTTTTATTGAATAAGTTATCAACAACTAACATTTATTAAGAGCTAGGCATGGTTATAAAGATACTTCTTCTAATCTTCATTACCATCAGATATTATTCTTCATATACAGCAACTGAGGTAACTGGGGCTGAAAAAGTAACTTTACATATTTGCTCAAGGTCACCCAACCAGAAACTGTAAATTGAGATTAAAAAAGTTTTTGCTAACTATCTCCTGATCTCTGTGTGTCAGCAATATCTAATGCAATAACGTATTATGCTGTTACAACACAACTGTGGTTAGAAAGAAAGAGTGAAATTTTGTGGCTTAGTTAATGCTTTGGAAAGATGTTTTGAAAACCAACCTCCATACAGTTTCCTGTGTTCTTCTTACTGATAATGGCCCACATGAAGGGGAAAAAAATACTATCAGCTCTCTCAATTGGCTATACCCAAGAACAACTTCCACATGAAATACTACCCCATATTAACTCCAAATGGAACCAACCCTATTTGTACTCGTTTGGTGTCAGTTTTTAAATATGCTCATGAATATACTTTTATGTTTAGTAAAAATAAAGATGATGTTATGATGGAGGTAGTGACACAATACTGAACGTTGTATTCAGTGTTGGTATAGGGATATTGGAATATAAGAAAAACAAAAAGGGCCATGGCCAAAATCTGTTAATTGCAGAGACTTTAACCTTCACTAATATTTGCCAGGTGGGAAGTTAATGATGAGGAGGAAGAGAAAAATACACCAGGAAAAAATGTACTTAAAAATTATTTGAATGGGAAATTAGGTAAAACTGGCAGTATTAGCAATGCTTTTGATTCCTACTGTTTTTTAACTCGATATTAATGCTGTAAAATTTCTCATGGGTGATTCTTTAATCATCACCTCTGCTCATTTGTTATTTTTCTGAATATTCAACCTCATTTCAACTAAAAAGATGATTAATATTTTGAGTAGACTTGACTATTGTCTGATGTTTAGTTCCAGACAAACTTATTTCAAAGTACCTTATCTTTTTTCAAAATATAATTTGTCACCAATTAATCCTTTATTAAGGTTTTTATTTTTTATTATAGTTGATTTACAACGTTCTGTCAATTTCCACTGTATAGCAAAGTGACCCAGTCATCGATTAATCTTTATTCAGTAAATTTTTCCACAAAAAATACATTTTTGCTTTGCAAATATCAACCACATATAACTCCTCAAGGAAGAAAGTGGTAATAAAATGAGGAAATTGATTTAAAACAGGAGAAAACCAGAAACATAGTTCTCTATGTCAGCTATTGATATCCAAAAAGATCCCCAGAGGAGCCAATTGCTAAAGCAAAGCTTATTTTATCAGATTTACTGCAATGAAAGAGAGTATCACCTTGATAGAAACTTGATAGTGTCCTTAGAAGAGGGAAGCCAGTGGAAAATATCTGAAGTGTTTTGAGACATAGGCTGGGAGATTTTAGGCAGATATTGCCAAAGAAGAGGAATGACTGAGTTGGAGAATGGTTTATGACATGATAGCTCTGGGCTGGACAGCACAACAAGGGGAGGACTTGATGAATGAAATATTAGCCTTGATAAGTAAGTTATTTTAGTTGGTTCATCATCATAGCTCACTGTAACAGTAATTTCCTAGAGCTTAGCTCACTGTAACAGTAATTTCCTAGAGCAAACAGCTAAGTGATTTTTGTTTGATCACACAATTACTTTGCACAGAGAAGGAAAACACTTGGTTTCTGGTGGAGTTGATACTTTACCTCTCCTGCCATCATTGCCAACAAGCTGATGGACACTTAGTTGCAGCACTCATTTCGAGGATGTCTTCCCAGCCGCCTGTTTCACCTACTCCAAGAACCATGTATAAATATGGCCCCAGAATAATATGTCTCCTCTGGGCCTCTAAATCTGCCTTCTCTCCTCATCTTCCCACCCCACCTAATTGGATTTTGGGTAGATACCTGGCCTAAGCCAATCTATTCCTGACCCAATTCCTTTGCTCCAAGTATTTGAAATGAATTTAGAGTACTTCAAAAATCTATTCAATATATTCTCTTTTCTTGATCTGAATATATATGAACTCCAGAGTAGCTATATTTCACCATATAATCTGTTTATTAGGGAGTTCCCTGGTGGCCTAGTGGTTAAGGATCTACTGTTGTCACTGCTGTGGCTTGGGGGCCAAAAACAAACAAACTAACCTGTTTATTAGTTTCAACTTATTTGTATAGAAACACAGTATTTAAAAAAATAATTGCCTCCAATGGAGCCATGTGGGACATCCCTTTTCTGCTGGACAGTGACTCTATGAAATATATTTTGTCCAGAGTCCCTAATCTTTTAGTTCTCATTTTAGCATTTAAAGAGTCAGTTACTCTTAAAATTGAGCCTCATTATCTAGTTAAACACCTTTTTCCTTTTCCCTTTTGAGGGCCATTTCTCATGCAATTTCAAGAAGAGCTATAATCTGATCTTTCCACATTCTCCCCCTCTACCTCCTGTGAGTTTTTTCCTCTGGTGTTGGGGAGGAGGAGAGTTAGGGGAGGGCATGAATGATATCTCAAAGCCAGATGGCAGCCCTCTTTTTTTCTTTGTCACTGTTTCTTAACACTATCTGACCAACTAATTCCCATAAGATGCCAGGGTCTAAATATCGGGTTTATCGTGGGACACAGGCTTCCTCCTTCCCATCTCTGGTGCAGAAGTCTGGCCTGGGTTTGGTCTCTTTCTCAGTTTCTTCAAACTGTTAATCCTGCAGCCTGCTGTTGCGGGTGCCAATAAATGGCTCTGTAGGTTGAGGGAACTCGTAGAATGGATTTAGCCCATGATCTTTTGGTGTACAATCCCTACGAGGGACTCCATTAACATGACTGTTAAAAAATGACAATTAGAAAACAACAATTAGAAAATTTTAAGAGACACATATTTCCAAGGAAAGGGGAGCCACACAGAAAACAGCAGTAGATAAAGGCAAAAACATTTTCCAGAAAAAAGACAATTCAAGCTGCAAAACCCCAGACAAGCACAAATTGGAGTTGTCACTGTGATGGGGGAGGTGCAAGGTGGGGCTGAAAATATGAGGATTTGTCAAAAGTTTAAATGTGGCACTTAACTCTCCACATGTATTCCCACACCCTGCATGGCTAGGCACATACCCCTTTACTTCCTTGACAGAAAGCTCAAGGTTCAGTCTTGCAGAGATAAGATAATAAATTCAAGAGCATCAGATATAGTCAAGGTGACATAGGAAGCATGAAAGCATCATACTAAAAATAGGTGTTAATAGAGACACACTCTATATTAGTCTGCTTGGGCAGTCATAGCAAAATACTATAGCCTGACAGCTTAGATGACAGAAACTTATTATCTTAGAGTTTTGTAGAATGGAAGTCCAAGATCAGATTCTGGGAGGGTTGGTTTCTGGTAAGAATTCTCTTCCTAGCTTACAATCGCCTTCTCACTACATCCTCACATGGCAGAGAGAGAGCTCTTTGGTATCTTGTCTTATTAAGACACTAGTTCTATTATATCAGAGCCCAACACTTACTGCCTCTTTTAACCTTAATTACCTCCATAAAGGCCTTATCTCTAGTACAGTCACATTGAGGATTGATGCTTCAACATGAATTTTGAAGGGACACAGATGTTCAGTTCATAACACCCCCTTTCATAGGTTGTCTCTCAGAATACTTGCAGTAGACCTCATCCCCAAGGGGAAATAAGTTAGATTCTCCTCTGGAGAAACTAAGATGCCTAAGAAAAAATACCTATAGATAGACACTCACATTTGGAGAACTCGTAAAGATCACCTTATAAAAGAATAAAATAATGTCATTTGCAGCAACATGGATGGAATTAGAGACCCTCATACTGAGTGAAATAAGTCAGAAGGAGAAAGACAGATACCATACGATATCACTAATATCTGGAATCTAATATACTGCACAAATGAACCTTTCTACAGAAAAGAAAATCAAGGACTTGGAGAACAGACTTGTGGTTACCAAGTGGGTGGGGGAGGGAGTGGAATGGTAGGGGGTCTGGGGTTAGTAGTTGCAGACTGTTGCAAAAAAAAAAAAATCACCTTATAGTAAGTTCACCAGTAGATAAGTTGCACCTATGCATGTGGAGTCAGTATTCTAGTGAATTTTTTCTTAAATATGAACAGACATGAAAGAATTATCAGTCAATTAGACCTCTGAGAAAAAATAAAGAAGCTAAAACAAACAAACAATGAAACTTTAGGAAAGTGAGACAAATTAGAGAACAGAACAAAATGTAAAAGAAAAAAAAAGGAATTAATTCCTTGAGATATAAAATTAATCCCCCAATGTTAATAAAACAAGAGCAAGAAGTTATTTTTAAAGAGATATTGAGAGAATAACAAAATATCTTTAGAAATGAATAAATTTGTGTCAAAGTTCTCCAGAGAAATAAAACAGGATACACATATATTAAAATATATATATTTATAAATACATATATTTTTCATGAGGAATTGGCTTATATGATTATGGAGACTGAGAAGTTTCAAGATATGCAATGAGTTATCATTTAGCAGCTATCATAATAATAATAATTGATTCAAGGATGAATCGCTAATGGATGCTAAACCAAATGGACAAAAGTTTGTTGAAATATCTTGCATGACAAGATATTATTAACTTTACAGTGGAAAATTTGGATAAATATCACTCCACCAAACTGTTCAAATTTAACATCATGAAAAATGGGGCAAAGTAACATCACATGCCTCACTGAGAACACAGAACCACTGCTGTAGCTTTCCTATCTATACTCGGTACCTGGATCTGATCATGAGAAAATATCAGACAAATCCACACTGAGGAACATTCTATCAAATGACTAGCCTGTACTCTTCAAAAATATCAAGGCAACAAAAGAAAAGAAAACATTGAGGAAAACCTTCAGGTTGGAGATTAATGAACTGCTCTCAGTAAATAGAGCACATAATCCTTGATTGAATCTTGGACCAGAAGAAAAAAATTGGACCAGAAGAAAAAAATGTTTGATGTAAAAGCATTAGTGGAAGTCTCTAGCTAGTTAAATTAGGCTTTTCCAGATGGAAATTAAGAAGTAAAATTTTCTCTGTTTGCATATGAAATCTTTTATGTAGAAAATCCTAAGAAATCCACCAAAATATATCAGATATAATACATGAATTTAGCAAGATTACAGTATACAATGCCAATGTACAAAAATTAACTGAATTTCTATACACTAGCAATGAACAATCTAAAAATGAAGTTAAGAAAACAATATAATATCATTAAGAATAAAATACTTAGGAATAAAGATAAAAGAAATGTAAGACATACATCAAAAGCTACAAAACATCATTGCAAAGTATCAAAGAGCACTTAAATAAATGGAAAGACAACTATGTTTGTGAATTGAAATACTTAATATTATGACGACAGAACTCTCCTAACTGATCTACAGATTCAATGCAATCCCTTTCAAAATCCCAGCTGGCAGCTTTTTCCTTTTTCCCTTTTTTTTTTTTTGTAGAAATTGACAAGCTGATCTTAACATTTCATGTGAAAATACAGTGGACTCAGACAAACAATACAATTTAGAAAAAGAAGAAAAAAGTTGAAAGACTCACACTTCCCAGTTTGAAAACTTACTATAAAACTATGGTAATCAAGAATGTAATCAAGAATGTGTGTGGACATGGAGAAGAGACTTGTGGTTGCCAAGCGGGAAGGGGAGGGAGTGGAATGGACTGGGAATTTGGGGTTAATAGATGCAAACTATTGCCTTTGGAATGGATAAGCAATGAGATCCTGCTGTAGCACTGGGAACTACATCTAGTCACTTATGATGAAGCATGACAATGTGAGAAAAAAGAATGTACATATGTATGTTGGACTGGGTCACCTTGCTGTACAATAGAAAACTGACAGAACAACGTAAACCAGCTATAGTGGCAAAAAATAAAAACAATTTAAAATGAAAAAAAAAAGGAATGTGTGTATTGACTAAAAAGTGGCATAGATCCATGGCATAGTCCAGAAATCATAACATTTATTGACAATTGATTTTCAATAAGAATGCCAAGCAATTTATTGGGACAAAACAATCTTTTTCAAAATATAGTGCTAGGACAACTAAACATCCACACGTGAAAGAATGAAGTTGAATTACTACCTTACATGACGATAATTAACTCAAAAGACCTAAATATGGGAACCAAACTATAATACACCTTACAGGTGTAAATATTCATGACCTTGAATTAGGTAACGTTTTCCCAGATACAAGACCTAAAGCACAAAGCACCAAGAAAAAGATAAATTGGACTTAATCAAAAATTTTAAATGTTGTGCTTCCAAGGACACTATTGATACATAAAGAATTCTGGATATATAATAAGAACTCACAGCTCAAAGACAACTTGATTAAAAATGGGCAAAGTACTTGAATAGACAATTCTACAAGGATAACAAATTGTCAACAAGAACATGAAAAGATGCTAAACATCACAAGTCATGAGGAAAATGCAAATCAAACCGCAATGAAAAATCAGTTTCAAACACTTTTCAAATATTTCCTTCAAACTGCAATTAAATATCGGTTTCAAACACCCTTCAAATATTTCCTCAAACACCCTAGGAAAATTATAATTCAAGAGACAGATGACACCTAGTGTTGACTAGGATGTATAGAAACTGGAACCCTCACACATTGCTTGGTGGAAAAGTAAAATAGTACAGCTACCTGGAAAACATATTGTCAGCTCCTCAAAATGTTAAATATAGAGTTAGATATGACCCAGAAATTCCACTTCTAGGTATCTACCCCCCCCAAAGAAAGCATATGTCTATACAAAATTTGTACACAAATGTTTATAGCAGCATTATTCATAATAATAAAAAGTAGAAAAAAAACTAGCTGTCCATTAACAAAGGAGTGGATAAACAAAATGTAAATGTAGAATATTATTTGTCCATCAAAAGATATTAAGTATGGGTAGGTACTACAACATGGATGAACCTCAAAAACATACAAAATGAAAGAAGCCAGTCACTAAGGCCACATTTCTTTGGAGCTTGTATTTTGATTAAATATTTAAAATAATTTTTATATGGAACATACTTAAAGATAAAATTTAAAAACAGTCCATCAATCCAAATTACATCTACAAACAATACAGTTTACTGTTATTGAATATTGTTCAATGGTTATGAGTATTGTTATTGAATCCCAAGGAAAACCAAGTTTTTTAGAAAAAATAAATATATGTATAAATTTATTAAAACTTTGAAGATATGTTAACAATTTATTGAAGTCAGGGAAATAGGTAAATTCTTAATATGTCAACACTAGAAACCTAGCATAGGAATTACATATCAAAGGATTTAAAAACAAAGCTTTATAAAAGATTTCAATGTTGCATTATTTGTTTTTTTTTCCTTGTTGCTTATGTAGTGTTTATTTATTTATTTTTTTTTTGGCTTAATGAATTTTATTACAATTATAGGTGTACAAAAATCAACTGGGACTTGGACCACTTTTGGTTTAGTTTTGCCCATGAACCAATGCCATGATAAATTAGTCAGCAGTGGCACATTCCATCTATATGAAATGGCCAGAATCAGCAACCCTGCAGAGCCAAAAGAAGATTAGTGGTTGGTTGGGACTAAGTAAGAAAAGGAGAAGAATGACTGATGATGAATATAATGTTTCTCTGGGGGATAAAGGAAGGATTCTAAAATAACACCACTCTGTAAATAGACTAAAAATCATTGAATTGTAGATTTTTAACAGGTGAACTTTATGGCATGTGAATTACATCTCAGTAAAGCTATTAATAAGCCATATGCATGTATACAGACAGAATGATAAGGTAAATATACAGTAAAACATAAACAATTAGGGAACTTTGGTGACATATACAGGATTCTAAATTTTGCGGCTTTTCTGTAAGTCAGATTTATCTTTAAATAAAATATAAAGATTATGGGGCCCTCTCACTTTTAAAATTAAATGCATGTACCATGGTTATAAAATTTAAAAATTATAAAACAGAAAGGAGTTTAGAATGAGGCAAAAGATAATATGGACTAGTCAGGACCACTCCAGAACTCCAAGAGGCACCATTCAGTAACAGTACAGTGGCCAGATGATTCCCACTAATCTGTAGCTTTAAATTTAATTGTCAGGGCCTATATGGCAAAATGTTAAAGCTCTAGAATTGAACAACCATGAGTTCAGATCCTGGTGCCACCAGTTTTTACCCAGGAGAGTTATTCATGCCATTGCGGTGCAGTAGGCACTACTGTAAGATTTCAATGACTCAACTCTCGTGTCACACCCTCTCCCTTGAGTGGGGGTGTGGATTGTGAATGTGACAGGATAGTCACTGCCATAGTAAGATTATGTCATATGGCATAGTTAGCTTTAAGAAAGTTAGCTTTTAGAAAGGCTAGACTTGACCTGACTACCGGACTCCTTTCAAGTAGGACTCTTGAAGTCAGAGAGAAAGAAGTCGGTGATTTGACAGAGACTTTCCCATGCCCTTCTTTAAAGACGGGAGGCCACATGGCAAGGAGTATAGGCAGCCTCTGAGGGCTGAGGGTGACCGCAGCTGACAGCCAGCAAAGAAACTGAAACCTCACTTAGCTCTGCATTCTCAAGGAACTGTGTTCTGCCAACGGTCTGAATGAGATCGGAATTGGATTCTGCCCCAGAGGCTCTGAATGAGAAAGCAGTCCAGCTGACACCTTGATTTTCGCATTGTAAGCAGATAACCAAGTCATGCCATGTCTGGACTTCTACTTCAGAGGACTGTGAGCTAATAAACGGATGTTGTTTTAAGCCACTAAATTTGTGGTGAAACGTTATGAAGCAGTAGAAAACTATTACATAGAGTATCCATTTCCTCACATATAAAAATAAAAATGGTAGCAGTATCCACCTTACAACACAGTATATCCTTGTCAAAAAATAACATAAAACATTTAGCAATCTTTCATATAGTACATGCTTAGGTTAGCTTTCATTATCATTACTAACATTACTGAAATCAGGTAAAGCAAAATATCAAAGTGAAATCAGAATCTTCTCTCGTAAACCCATAATAAACTTAATTTATTCATTAATGTGCCAACTAAGGTATTTTGGCATACCCAGGATGTGAATAGTATTCCTAATATCATCCATAATTAAAGCTTTGGCTTTCATCCAAAATCTGATTCATCCCCATGATGGCATTTCTTAGTGAAAGATAACTTTCTCTGTCCTTTATTCATCATAAGGCTACCTGTCAAGTTTTGACGATGGGTGGGAAATGACAGAGACAGCAGAGAACACTCAAATGTCCCCTGAATATGGCATCTAAAATTTTATACGTTAACTATAAGGCTGAAATACTTTTGCCAGCTAACAGCCCCAAGGTGGTATTCATTAAACACACAAGCCAAACTACCTGAATAAAGTCACACTGGTAAAATGGACTGAATAGTTTTGTGTCACCTAGTCCCAGCTGTGGGCTAATGCTCAGTGTGGCTAATATCCATATTCTAAAATTAACTGATTGTAAATTGTTCACCTGTGCATTTGCAAAACAAAACTTCACTTATTCCCATGTAGTATTTGCCTTTAGAATGAAGCTGAGCTATTGCTAACCTATATAATATTAGGGCAAGCTAATCTTACTTCAAACACCCCATAATTTCCATTTATGTTTCATAATATTACCAAGGTTATCATGGATTTATCCTCCTTATTACTGAGCAGGGGCTGCATGAACTCCTTGATTTTCACTTCCTATCAAATTTAAAACTATACCAATATTTTAAGATCTCTAGAATTAACAGAAATGCACCATTGAATAAACAGATCAATAGAGAATGTCATAGCTCATAAGGCAATGCATGGATCTACAATAAACTACAAAAAATAAAAACACTAGAGAAATGAAATTGGAACGTATCTTCTCAGCAAAGTGAGGCTGTCATTAAACTGTATGACTGTTCCGTTTTTGAGATTGAGTTACTTTTGAGAAAATATTAATCAAAAGTCATTAAGTTGATGGAATAGCAAGGAGCTCCAACTGTATTGCACGGGGAACTGTATCTAATTACATGTGACAAATCCATATATGTACATGTAACCGAGTCACCACGCGGTGCAGTTGGAAAATCTGACAGAAATCTGTAAACCAGCTATAATGCAAAACAAAACAAAACAAAACAAAACAAAAGTCATTAAGTAACTTCCAATGATAAACAACTTTTGTTAACTGGCATTTCCAGCTTAGAAATTAATTTTTAAATTTATTTAAAGACTTATTCAACTCCCCTAACTGCACACACAAATTCATTCTAATTCACTGGAGTCATTCATGTTGTCTTTATATTTTGAATTCTAACAAATTTCTTAATCATTCTTGAAACATTACTAATTTTTGGAAGGAAAGACTATTCATTATTTTTACAAAACACTTTGCTGACTTAGTTATTTTACTTATATATAATTTGTATATTGATTATTTATATGCACATTGCATTCAAAATACATTGCTAGTTAAACAGGATGGCATATCACTAAATGGCATATCCAAAATGAAATCCAATCTGAATGATGATATAGGGCTCATTTCTACATACCAAAAAAGCAGGGGAGGTGATTTTCTGCATTAAAAGATTCAAAATGACTTAAATGGCATTTTAATAAATTTAGTCAAGATTCAGTAAACTTTTTTTAGGGGTTGAATTGGAGCTACAGCTGCTGGCCTATGCCACAGCTATAGCAACGTGGGATCCAAGCCGCATCTGTGACCTACACCACAGCTCACAGCAATACCACATCTTAAACCCACTGAGCGAGTCCAGGATTGAGCTCACATCTTCATGGATACTAATTGGGTTTGTAACCAGCGGAGCCACAATGAGAACTCCCAAGATTTAGTAAACTTATAAGAAATGAATAGATATTTGAGAGTATAATCCCCAAGTACAGAAAACTATAAATTTGACTTGTATATTTTTATCATAAAATACTATTTTAAGTGACCTTACTATAACATAAATAGAAAAGCTCTGGAATTTGTTCATCTGCTTTTAAAAGGAAAATTAGCCTCGCTACTCCATAGCATTACTTCTAAACCAGATATATTTCAGATAATCGATTCCCTGTAACTTCTTTTTGGTATGTGTAGGCTTTCCGCTTTACTTCAAAACTCAGTATTATTCAGTCCCTAAAACTGTAAGAACCATGAGATTATTTCTTTGTCATCAGAGATTTAAATAAATATTGAAAACAAGCCCATCAAAGGGTTAACATTTATTTTATCTGAGCAGGGATAAAAATAATTTTACTTTTATTTGATAAATACTAAAAATATGAAAAGAAAGAAAAAAATTACTTATAAGTTTACAACCATATGTATAAATATTGCTGTGTATTATCTGCTCCTATATCTGACACTGGAGTTATTAGGTTATATGAACAGTTTGGGGCATGTCTTTGTCAGTATTAAGTTTACACAGACATATTTTTTTTTTGGTTTTTATAAAAAAGGGATGTGATATACATGTACAAACATCTTTATTTTTTAATTACAAATACATTGTGGACATATATTCAGGTCTATACACCTATATCTACCTCATTCTTTTTATTCATGACATAACTGCTCACTTCCTACTGTTCTATTCAATTTACTAATTAATTATATTTACTGTCTGTTTGCTCTCTAGAACATAATAAGCTCCACTGGGGAGAATTTATTTGTTTATTGCTATATCCAAGAGCACAGGACGGTGCTAACATAGAGTAGGCTCTCAATGAATATTTGTTAAATGATTCAAGTTCTAAATAATGTACACCCATAACTTTTTTTACTGTGTTCTTATTAATGAACTTTTTTTGATTTGCATTCTTTACTATTACGAGAAATGTTTCAAGGCTGTCATTACAGATATTTCTTCACTTGCTGAGACAGATATTTCTTAAATTCCTAGAAGGTGACTGCTAGGTTATATACATTACATGTTTTTAAAAAATGGATATTCCAAATTGCTTTCCAAAAATGTTTGTTACAATCTTATCACAGATATGAGCAGCCCATTTAGATTTATTTTTTATGATTTTCTGCTTTTCTAATTTTTATACTCAATATTTTCTTAATCGGAAGGAAGCATGATTAAAAAGAAAATTAACTTTTATTTCCTTGATCATCCTAGAAAATAATTTAACAGTCTAAAACTTGAAAGTGACAGATACCATTTGAACTGTAGTACTACTCTTTTCACTCATTTAAATTACTCCAGTATTTAATTTTTAAAAATTGTTATTTCAATGGCTATCAATAATTTACTACTAAATAGATACCTTAGAACGCGATTACTGGAGCAGAGAAATTGGATAGAAAGGCTTAACTAATTTTCAAAAGTTGTTGCTGCAAAAAACAGCAAGAAGAAGAATGCTTCCTCCAATAGGTAGTTTTATTCACGTTAGGTTATTAATAAATAAACATATTTTTCTCTCATTTACCCGTTTTAGCAAAAGTCCAGGAAGAAAAAAACCATGTTAAAAATTTGAGAGTTCAAAAAATATATTTGTTTGTAGATCTGAAACATTTATAAGCACGCAACAGATAAAAAGAGGTGGTAATTTTTTATTCAGCTTTAAACTTTACCCTATCGCTCTGTAAGTCTGACTAAAGTTTGGTAAGGTCTTTGTCCTTCTACAAAAATTACTCTATTAACCCCGAGTCATGAAATTGGAGCTACTTATTCGGACTTGCAGATAATTTCCTCTGAAATATTCACATACATTTGCATCCCACCTACTTGGAAACAGGGTACAGTTTATGTCCCGGTACAAACATTCCCCGCGTGAAGAGAAACCAAACCAGTAACTAATAGCAGTGGACTATCAGTCACGGCTTCTGTCCTCTCTGCACTCAGTAATCCAGGGGTCATTCAATGTCTCCTAAACAGTTCAGATGCTAACAAAACTCATAACCACTGAATTTCTGATTTTTAAAAGAAAAAACTTGTAAGTAATCAAATCGAATAGGAATATAAAAAGGTCCCACTTCAATCAACATTAAAGCATACTTCCTAGTGCCCTATGTGTTTCGCATGATATGGGGCTTATATAAAGTAAGCAAGCCCTGCCCTCAAGGAAGCTGCATTTTGCCTAGCATCCAAGGTGATGGAGAGCAAGAGGTAAGCAAGAAGAGATGGCAATTTGAGTAGGTACTATTTCTAGAGGTAAATCTTACGGTACTTCATATCAGTGTTATTATGAGAAATTAGAATGAGAAAATACTCTTGTTACAACAGCACACTGAGATGATAAAAGAGCTAGGAGATCTCAAGTAGGTTTCCCAGACCTTAAATTCCCTGACATAGAGGTCTAAGACCTATGTCAACCTTTGGCATTCTGGTTTTTAATTTTCTCCTCAAATTAACATATTTCCTCTACTCAGATTCTATTATTCATTTTTTTCTTGAAGAGAAAGTTAGCTTTTCAACTTTCTAATGCTTCTGAACCTCAAGTATTTACATGGATACTTTTCAAAAAGTCTAAATGTTTCTTTAAAAAGGCTTTTGTGAAAGGACATTCTTTGAATGGTATTGTTTTAATCCTAACAAAAGCAGGGCACTAATCAAGTTCCTTTTTGATTAAAATCAATATCTTCCTTGTATTATTTAAAAGTGTCTCCAAGGCATTAAACTATTGAGAAAATTTTAAGTGAATTCTCAATAGATATATCCTTATGTTTATCCATGCTTTCTGTACATTACCGTCTCCTCATTTACCTTAATATCATTTCCCATGCAACTTCCATTTCTCATTGCTTTAATAGAGAGGTACCATCACACTGTTGAACTTGGTAGACAGTCAACCAAAGATCCATTAATGCCTTAACTCTACAGACATTAATTGAACACCTTCTGTGTACAGAGTAAAATGGTAGCTGCTGATATAAATACAAAGATGAATTAATCACAGACCTAACTCTCCTCAAGTTCACAATCAAGTGACAGAGATGGTGACAAGATAGATAATTCAGTGCCTAAGTAAGATGTTGAGGAAAAAAAGGAGGAGAGAGTGAAATCTTGAGATACTGAAAGTTTCTAATTTACCATTGGTGCAAATTTAACATAATTAGTTGAGTTCCACTGCAAAAAACAAAAACAAAAACAAACCTCTTTAAACTTTTTTATTTAAACATTTACTACATCTCTCATTCATTCATTTGCTCTATATACTATTGTTTATTGAGTGCCTCCTGTGTGAACGATACTGCATAAGGATATGTTAGAATACAATTAGTATACTATTATTATGTTTTAATTTTTTTAGCCTTTTGCTTTCCTTGAGTTAATAATTATCTTGGGGAATAGATACAACGTCTATCATAAGAATGGATTTCTGCTGTTTACTACATACTACACACAAGATTATTTTTACTTTAGTTAGAAATTAAGCATCTTAAGTATAACTTTTTGTGACTGTATTTTTCTTTAACTGAAATTACCATAAATTACTTCACTTCTTAGCAGTAATTATGTGATAAGTCAACAATACTAAAAAGTAAACATATTTGTCTTCAGGGTAATTATGAGCAATTAGAGACAGTGACAATATAAATAAAAATATAATCTAATGACTTTATAATAATATAAAATAAAAATTGGATTTTCTATTTGATGAAATGAGAATCTAGATCTTGTTTATTAATTTGAGTCAACAAATGCCAAGAATTTAGGCTAGCCCAACCATCCAAAACTATACATATAAAATAACTCTCAGGAATAGTATCACTCCAAAATTCTTCAGACACATCAGCTCTTCAAGAGAATGTAGATACTATCCAAGCACTTATTCTCTACCTCCTGAAAGATTCTAATAGTCATTGATTCCCAAATGCATATGGTAGAAGTAAATTTAGAGTTGATGTGGAATATAACACCCTTCATTTTACAGATTACAAAACCAAAAATCTTAGAATTGGAAAAATTTCATACCTTCATTTTATATGATAAGAATAGCTCAGAAAGTAATAGCAATCACACATGTATGATGGAAGAAAACATTTTAGAACCCAGATGTCTTAATATTAAGTTAGCGTGGAGCCAGGATATCATCCCACGTTGTACTACATGTTACTTCTTGACAAAGAAGAAATATATACGGTTGTTACACATAAAAAGGCCAATTTCAGTTATAATAAAAGACGTAAATTAAAATAAGAGGAAATCACAATTCACGGTTATAAAGTCACTGTGAACACTATAAATGAATAATACTGAACCACTGCTCCTAGGGGAAATACAGGATTAAGTTCCTGAAAGCTTTTAGTCACAATCTTTTCTTTAACTGATAAATGTATAACTTTGTTTAATCATATGCAGTGTTTCTTTATAACAAAACACTAGCTGAGAACATTATCCTGACATTGGATAATGTGACCATAAATTTCTTTGGTCTTCAGTCTCATAATAATGCTGTCTATTACACTTTTTAAAATCATCCATCATTGGAGTTCTCTTGGGGCACAGCAGTTTAAGGATCTGTGTTGTCACTGCAGGTGTTCACGTCACTGCAGGTGTTCGCGTCACTGCTGTGGTGCAGGTTCGATCCCTAGTCCAGGAAATTCTGCATGCCATGAGTGTAGCCAAAAAAAATATATCAGTCACCATCTCATGAATCCACAAATTTAGCTGTCTTTCCATTTTTTTCCCATAACTTCATCATGAACTGAAGACATTACTTTTCCATTGTCCAGAGCAGTCTCACAAACAGATCAGTGAATTTCCTCTCCCTTTTTTCTGGATATATCATTCTGTTGATTCATTAACACTAAACTCAGCCAACAGCACTATAACTCATGCCTGAATGCAGCTTGTCTAACAAGTGTATTTTCTCTGGAAGGCACATCATGGTTTTCTTACACATGGGAACTCTAAACAACACTTCAGCAAAACATGAGGGAACCATTTAAACAGCAAAATTACCAACAAAAGCACAAAAATGTGAAAATTGTGGCACTAAATTAACTGTGAAAAAAACACTTGTTTACAGCATGAAAGTTGAAACAAGAACACAGTGCATGACCTTGTTTGACCTCAACTGAGAATATGTGACAAGTTTTTCACCACTCCGCACATGTCCACAAATGACCAGGAAAGTGCCCTGCATATTGATTTTGAACTTACAAATAAAGTTTAATGAGAAAGCAAATGGTAAATACAGAATTCATGAGTAATAAAGACTGACTGTATACTGACAAAGATTTCAAAAGATTGATAAGACTAGTATTGGCAAGGATGGGCAACAGTGGAATGCTCCACTGCTGGTGTTTGCCTTCTGAATTAGGACAGAATTTTCTGAAATCAACTTAGAAATACAAATCAGAAATTTTAAAACTGTTCACATTTTGAGATAATTTTGTGTGTTAGCCAGACTGGCAGTCTGAATAGAACAAAAAGGCTGACCTTTCTCCAAGAAGAGAGAATTCTTCCTACATGATGGCCTTTGAACTTGGACATCAGTTTTTTTTCCTGCCCTAAGACTCAAATTAAAACATTGATTCTTCTTGGGTCTTGAGCCTGCTGGAATTCTGACTGGAAATGCAATGTTGGCTCTATTGGGTCTTCCGCTTGTTGAATCAACCAGTATATTTTGAGAATTCTCAGCCTAATCTTGTGAGTCAATTTTTTTATAATAAATCTCTTTCTATATATAAATTCTATGGGTTCTGTTTCTCTGGAGAACTCTAATAAATATGCTTTGTCCTTGGAGTTGTATTTCTAGGAGTACATCTTGAGAAATTAATCACATAATAGATAGGTAGATAGATATATACATCTTTTACATAATAAGGCTTATGGAAATATTAAACAGCAATGAATTAGAAAGAATCTAAAACCCACAAAGAGGTTTCATATATCATACTATACTATAATATAAAAAATTATGATATTGCTTATTTACATGAAAGGTATTTACAAAATATCAAGTTAAAAATGATTACTAGCTACCATATAAGACTTACATTTTAAAAATATATGTGAACGTACACACATAGAAAGAACTCAACAAAAGTGATTATCTTGAGTGGTAGGAATCTGAATAAACCCACTACATGTTTATATTCTTTTTTCTATAATGGACATGTACTGCTGTGCTGTTTAAAAAGAAAATAAGTCCATGACAGACAAAAGACTTTGTGACACAGTAAAACGATCTCTAGATTGGATGTCATGGGACCTGGGTTTTTAAACCCAGATCCTCACTAACTTGAGACAGTAGCTTAACTACCCTGGTTCTCATTTTCTCACCTATAATATCACAGACCTGAGTTAGGTGATCTCTAAGGCCTCTCCCAGTACCAAACTCAATCTTCCCTGGGCCCACGTTTCTTTGGATTCTTTGGTGAAGGTTCTAAGTGTTCGTCCCCTTATGATTTCAACTCAGGAAAATGATGGAACATAAGAGGAACAACTTCGTCACAATGGCTGTTGGGACGTTCCCAACCTGTAATCCTACCCAAACCCTAACTTAGCTTGATACTGGGCTTGTGAGAGTAGCACGGGGGGGACAAAGTTCAGACGTGGGGTTTGCATTATTTAGTGGCATTGTTCAAGTGTCCCAGAAAGGGGAGACAGTATATAGTAAAAAGACATAGACGTTGGTATTTGAATTCGCACCCAAGCATTCACTAATTCTGAAGAGGGTTTTCCTCACCAGTAAAAAAAGAGTGTTCTGTGTATTTCAAGGGTTGTTGTGAATACTGAATCCACTGAGGTAGCAAAGTACACAGTTCAGAACAGGCAGACACTAGAAAAAATAAGTAATTATTTCCTTTTTTCTTCCTTTCGCAGATAACACATTCTAGAATCAAGGTGATTCCAGGGAAAACACGAAAAGGAAAATAAGTTTCATAATTGTTCTAGAAGCTAGAGGTAATCTTGTCTTTCTACCTAATGATCACATTAGACAGTTGATAAATTATAGCTTACAATGAATTTGTTGTCACAGCAGTGGGAAAAAAAAAGCAAGTTAAGCAATCAGAGGCAGGAAACAAGGATTTAATTTTGGGATCCAATTTGGAACACAATTAAGGTGATGTAGGAGACTAATATTTCATTCATCTAATAAAATATCTCCAGGCTTGGTAGTGATTAGATGCAGAGTCATTTCCTGTCCCCTCTAATAGATAATAGCTGTGACACTGTGTCCTTTAACAAAGTGCCAGAGGAACAGCTCAATATACTCCAAGAGGAACAAATCACACCTTGTCAGGCCTAACACGATTCTTGGATTCTGCCCATCAAAGCACTGACATAATCTGGCCTTAATTTACTCAAGAATTCTCATGGGGTCTTAAGATAAGAGGTTATTGCTTTATTTTGAAAACTAATTATATTCTTTAGAAATGGAGTTATGCAAACTCATGTTGATGCATAACTAGGAACAAATTATGAGGCCTCTTATGAACTCAACAAATCTTAGCTTCTCACAGCGAGGAAATCACTTGATTATCCAAAGAGATGATCTAAATGTTCTGTTCCTGATCCCATTCTTAGTTTTGAGTACCTCCTAATTCTCTAAAGCTGCAGGACCCTAACTCTGTGCCATTTCAAGACAATGCAGAAAATTCACAGGGAAGCTGTGGAATTTTTACATTTTTAAAGGAAATAGAGTGAGACTTAGCATCTGTCACACAGCCTATGAATTACAAGGTTGAGTTAATTTTCATACCACGCAACATTCCTTTGGATGACATCATCTTTTAAAAGCTGGGTTTTCTGCAGCAAGCACTGCACAAAAGTTAATATGAGGAACGGGCAGTGAGGATAGCTGGACCCAGTCTGATTCCAAGGTTTGAGAAGCTGTGCAGTGCCCAACAGAGGCACACGTCCCATCAGGAGGTAATCGTGGTTATGCAAGAATACTACACAGAGAGTTCCCATTGTGGCTCAGCGGAAACAAATCTGACTAGTACCCATGAGGACGCAGGTGCGATCCCTGGCCTCTCTCAGTGCGTTTAAGGATCTGGTGTTGCCGTAAACTGTGTTGTAGGTAGCAGACGCGGCTTGGATTTGGCATTGCTGTGGCTGTGGCATAGGCCGGCGGCTACAGCTCCGATTCGACCCCTAGCCTGGGAACTTTCATATGCCTCAGGTGTGGCCCTAAAAAGACAAAAAAAAAAAAAAAGAATAATATACAATTTTTTTCTTTAAATTTATGTGTATTAGTTTTCAAATGGCTACTCAGTTACTAGGACATAAATATTTATGAAGCTGTTTGGCCTCTAACTACTTAAATATTGAACTGTCAGATATTTATTTTGACCTAAGAATGCTGTGGGGAAAAAATGCTGAGACACTAAGGGCCCCATAAACACAAAAGGTTTGGTACCTATGCCCTGCAGTCCTCTTCTACTTTGTAAACAGAGCCCAGGTCAATATTTTATCTTTAAAGGCTTTTCTATCACAATATACTGTCTAAGGAGGTGGGTGTTCCCTTTCATTGAAGCAAAGAAAGTTAAAAAGATTTTAGGTCATTAAGTTCTTGTCAACCTACTGAGAAATGCCTGCTATGGTTCATGTTAAGTATTTATCACCTGAGGACAGCCATCTGTTCTTTCCAATTCTCATTTGGCCTTAGCCTCCTTTCTTCTTGCCAAAAGTATTAGATGGTTGTTGGTTTGATTTCCAAAAGCAGGATGCTTTGGGACTGCCTATTGTATATGTTTATTTATAGCAGTATTTATTCTGTCTGGACTGCTTTGTGCATTTCTCAAAACATCCACATCTCATAAATATACTACTAAATTTCTAGTCATGTTGCAAGCTGCAAGCGTCCTAAAATAATTATTTCTCCTTTTTGCTTAAATTGGAAAGCTGAGAAATAAATATTCAGACTTTATCAGTCACTCATAGCAGAAATAAGGCACAGAAACTCCAAGTTATAATTGCATATTAAAGATCCCTAGGATTCTGAAGTTTTTATCTTTTTTACCTTCATTCTCTCTGAGAGAACCCCTCCAACCTTAGTGCTACTACAGGATGGTTCCCAAATGTCTATCTCCTTTTTTATCCTCTCTCTGAACTGCAGCCACACATTCCAAATTGTCTACAATAGCCACAAACCCACAGACATCCTGGGCCCCAAATGTACCCATCAACTTTGCTCTCACTGCTCTTCCTTCCTCCTAAATTTTACAATCCACTCAGGCTCAAAATCTTGAGTACCTTTTCCTTCTTCTTTCTCGTTCTCGACAACCAAAAGATTTCAACTCTTCACAATCTCTCTCTTCATTCATTCTTTATTCCCACTGCAACTTCCCTGATTTAGGCTTTTATTTCTCCTTACTCCAGTTCATTCTTTACAAAGTAGCTAGATCATTTGCTAGATTCAAATAAGCCCATGTCAATTTTCCCCCAGCTTTACTGAGATGCAGTTGACATAAAACAGTGTGTAATTTTAAGGTTTACAATATAATGATTTTGACATATGTATTTATTGAAAATGACTACCACAATAAGGTTAATCAGCACATCCATCACCTCACGCAGTTACAATCTGATGTGTGTGTGGTGAGAATTTTTTAAATCTACATTCTTGGCAACTTTCAATACAGTATTGTTAACTAGAGGCACCTTGCTGTACATATATCCCTAGGACTTGCTCATCTTATAACTGGAAGTTTGTGCCTTTTGACGTTCACTCATTTTCCCCACCCCTACCCACCTTGCGACTACCGATTTTTTCTTTGTTTCTATGAGTTTAAATTTTTAGATTCCACATATAAGTGATACCACACAGTATTTATCTTTGTCTGACTTATTTCATTTAGCAGAGTGCCCTTAAACGTCACCCATGTTGTCACAAATGGCAGGATTTCCTTCCTTTGTGGTTGCATAATATTCCATTATTTATATCTACATTTTCTTTATTCATTCATTGTCAGTAGACCTGTAGGTTGTCTCCTTGTCTTGGCTATTGTACATGATGCTGCCACGTCACTTTCATATTTTAGCCTTTCATGCTTTGACCTTGCATGATTTGACCCCTGCTTGTCTCATATGTTTCATCTCAGGCCTCTTATCTCATAAGAGCTCTGGTCT
The DNA here is from genome assembly GCA_004024745.2 of Catagonus wagneri. Taxonomy (NCBI): domain Eukaryota; kingdom Metazoa; phylum Chordata; class Mammalia; order Artiodactyla; family Tayassuidae; genus Catagonus; species Catagonus wagneri. The sequence continues at coordinate 24,479,549 of PVHT021183693.1, forward strand.
TCTTCCGACTTCTAAAGTATTCTCCCTCCCAAATTCAGAGTCCATGTAATGATATTCCCTCTACCTGAAAAATTACTGCTTTGGTATCCCTCAGCTTTTCTTGGTTGGATAGTGTTAGATTTTAACCTACCTTTGCTTAAATTCTGTCCTTTTCTGTAGGAGTTATGGATGCAAGGCCACACAGCAACTCCCATCTGCCCACCACTGCCCCATTCCACCTTTAGGAAAGAAGCGCTCTCAGTTTAAGTTTTGCTCAAGCTGAGTTCAAACTGGGAGGACACTTTGAACATAGCTTTAAATATAAAGCTATTGTGGTATAGTGACCCGAGTTAGCCACAACAATGAAAAACTCAAGTGCAGAGGGATTGTAAAAAAAAAAAAGGAAACCTTAAAAGTACTTGAAAACATGAACAAAATCTTTTACTATGATTTTAATGGGAAGATCTGCCTTACCATGCTTTGTAACTTAGAAACCAAAGAAAGAGTTTCCATTGTGGCTCTGTGGATGCAAACTTGACTAGTATCCATGAAGATGAAGGTTCGATCCTGGCCTGCCTCAGTGGGTCAAGGGTCCAGTGTTGCCCTTAACACGTGGTGTAAATTGCAGATGCAGCTTGGATCTGGTGTGGCTGTGGCTGTGGTGTAGGCCAGCAGCTGTAGCTCCAATTCAGCTCCTAGATAGGAACTTTCATATGCTGCAGGTGCAGCCTTAAAAAAAGGAAAAAAAGAAAAGAAACCAATGAAGAAAATATTGACACATTGTCTTAGCAAAATGTTTGCTTTGAATATATTCTGCAGTATATATTCAGTATCTCCTTATTTATTCATTCATCAACTTATATTTATTGAATCTCTACTATGTTCTAGGTCGTGTGCCAGCTCCAGAGTCGGTTCATCTTGAGGCAAGGAGGCCAGCCTTCTGTATTCAAATATCACTCAGTGACTGGCTATGGATTGCTCAGGGTTGGAAGGCTTAAGTGTAACCTCCCAGACAAGATGCTCCTGTTTCTTCAAGGTAAGTAATTTAGAGAAGATGCAGCTGTGAATGCTTGGCAGCCAGAACTCATAACAGCTGAGTGATGGGCACACTAGCCATGCAAAGGTCCATGGGACACTAACAGCTTCCATGCAGGGTGTAAGTGAAAGATTTATAATTTGGAGGCCTCCACATGGTTCACTTCTGGGGTAGGAATGGGAGTGACTAACATAAGCATTGTTGCAGGAGTATGCAAGGGTGTATAGGGCAGAATTGGTTTTAACTGGGTTTTAACACAGTGTGGCAACAAAGGAAGAGATGGTACCCCCAAACTGGGGTAACCAGTTCTATCAGTTTCTAAGGCTGAGACATTTGGAAGCACAGCTGGCCTCCTTAGGGAGAGTAAGTTCCTGGGGTACTTGATTCATTTGGGAAACAAAGAGAGATAATAAGCTTTTTGAAAATCTATTATATGAGAGGTTTGGAAGATTCAGTTTGTTAAAAGAGAAAGGCATGACCACACTTGTGCTCTTAAGCTAGAGAACAGTGCTTACAAAGCGTGGGCCATGGAGGGGTTAGTTATGGATGAGGTGCCAAAGATGCCCTCTAAATTTCTGTTTCTCCCTCCATGTGGGATGAGAATTAATAACTCTGGGCAGGGGAAATAGTAATCCAGTACCAAGAAGGGTCAATCCTGGGCCTAGAAATGGATTAGGAAAGGCACAACAGGGGGCTGCTTGGTGATGGACACACTAAGATAATTCTCTCCATTTTAACAGGGATTGTTTACTTGTCAAATAAACACAGACAAATACTTAGGTAATTTAGTAAAAATGATATTAAATATTCAAAACTGGAAATCTCAGAACTTTTCAAAATGCTGTTCAGATTTACCTTTATTTTTCCCAGTACTAATACTAATGCTTGAACTTTGGTGAAAAAATATATTTTTTCTGTAATTCTTAAGTCTATTATTCTTGTTCTTGCTGTTACAGAGCCTTGGTTAGATGTTTAAAGTATCTGGCTACTAGATAACAAATAGTTCAGCATGAACACTTAGATTTTTAAATTCTACTTATTTTTTTGAACAGATGATAAATTCACATAAGTTCAAAATTCAGAAGGTGCAACACGGTAAAGAGTGAAAAGTGGGTTTTGCTGAGATGACTCACACTGGCTCACAGGGCTACTACGAGTATCCCTTCCCAACTCTCCATGTATGGACATCATGTTGACATATTGGAGTGGATGCGGTAGTAACATTTACACTACAGAAATTGGCAAACACTATAAATCAAAGCCCTTAATCCCACCTAGTTGTTGAACAGGCACCACAACACCAAGATAAAAGTTCTCCCCCATCCTCCAATTTCCACGCAGTCACCTAATTCTCCCAGGAGCCCCTTTGGGATTACTGAGATGTCTTTCCAAACATATTCTGAGCATAGCAATCATATATTACATGTAATAAATATATACACTTACTTTTTTCTCTCTTTGTAACACAACCAGTAACGTTTCCTTCATGCTGTTCTACTCCTTGATTTTTCAGTTAGCAAAATACACTGGCATCATATTGTAGTGGCACAGACAATGTTTCTACTCTTTTTGTGCCCACAAGGTAACCCACTCTATGGGTGAACCAAAAATTTTACTTAAGCTAACATACTGCATCTACAGGCATGTGTATTTTAAGTTTGATGGAGAATGCCAAATCTACTTCCACAAATGTTTCAAACTGCACTCCCCTAAGTGATGTCTGAAGTAAACATTTTTAATTAAAATGCTCAGCCTTTCTAACATATAGTCATATAAAGGTTCTGTTCTTTGTTAGAGAGAAATATTGTTTTCTATTATTCTTCAATAATTTCAGGATAGATACACAATGCTATATTTCATTAACTAAAAGCCTTCTTGACTAAAAATCTCTTCTACATCCTTTTTATTTTCACTGGTAGGTATTTGAGAAAAATGGCCTCACTCTAACCTTAGAGGAAAAAATTATAAGATTTGATACAAGAGAAGTCTTTTTTGTATCCACTTCTTCATACTCCTTTTCCATTTTGTTATTGCCACACACACACAAAAGTATGAAGTGATGTAGAGAACTTAAGTTAAGCAGTGATTTCTCAGAAAGAACAGGGACACACATTAAAATGTTCATCCTTAAAGAACCAGAAGGAACAAGTTTTTCTAAATGACTTTACTGTACATCTAACAAAAGAATCAATATCTGGCTTTTGCAGGAGCAACCCCATAGTGAAAATAAAATCACTCACCCTTGTAGCTTTAAACAACAAGCTGCTATGTCTAGGGAGAAAAGGGCATTTTCTAGAAAAGCTTTAAAAAATAATGAGAAGTGGAAATTACTCATGTTCCATTCTTCTGAAAAGCTTGTTTCTTGGAAGTGAAATAATTAATGTGCCATTCCTAATATCCAAAGTCTTAAATAATTCTTCACAGAATTTATTAAGTAGTGACGACTGAAGTGCATGTTAGCCAAAAAAAAAAAATTTGAGAGAAAGGGAGAGAGAGAGAAAGCTTCATAAACTATTACCTAACTTGAAGATCTCAAGCAGGGAAAATGCCAATGGAGTTGTTAAAATAAGCTTTTCAAAAGTTACAGGTAGGTAACCAAAGAAAAGATAAACAATATTTTTTTTTTGTCTTTTTGCCTTTTTATGTAGAGTTGCACTAGTGGCATATGGAGGTTCCCAGGCTAGGGGTCTAACAGGAGCTGTAGCCGCCGGCCTTCGCCACAGTCACAGCAGCGCGGGATCCGAGCCGCGTCTGCAACCTACACCACAGCTCACGGCAACGCCGGATCCTTAACCCACTGAGCAAGGCCAGGGATTGAACCGGCAACCTCACGGTTCCTAGTCGGATTTGTTAACCACTGAGCCACGAAGGGAACTCCTAAACAATATTTTTTTAAACAACATAAAAGTGAATGCAAAGAGGAAGAAGTCAACATTTCATCATCACCAGTAGCCTTTAGGTTGTGTTACCTAAGGCTCTGATTCCACCACATTAGGTGTTTTGGAAGTCTGCACTATCTATTGAAACAAAAAAGATGATGATGCTCACAGCATCAGCTAATATAAGCTGCTGCATTCCCTGCACCTGAAGGCATCTGCATATATGCTTAAATGAAAACCTCTCTGTTGGTTCTTATGACCATGCTTTTTGGCACACTGGCTCTGGAAAATTAAGGTTCAGCCCTTGGGACAAAGGGCCCCTTTACACATGTAGCTCACAAGATTGCTTTTACTTCAATGTGTGTTCACTTTTTGCCTTCTATGTATAAAAAATGTATTTATAAAAACTAATTCAGAGCATCTGAGCCACCAAAAGAAGTTCAGAAGCAGGGAACTGAAAATGCACGTATGAGGCTCAGATACACATTCATGGAACTCTTAAACATCACAGTTAAAATATGTGATGAGGCAGAATGAGGGGAGAACGATAAAAATTACAGGGGAGAAAGAACCAGTGAACAGACCAGGAGAGACCAAGGAGAATGGTGTTGGAGGGTCACTGCTACATTAGAAAGCAGGTGGCAGAGGCAGCCTAGCAGCGTGCCTCCTGAGAACCCTGAGCCTATCCTCAACCCGCTCTCAGCTTCAGTTCCCCCAACTGTAAATTGGGGAAGGCTGTCTAGACCTGATACTCTTTAGTCTCTGATTCTATGTTTATGAGGGAAAGTGAAAGGGAGGAGGATGGGGCTGAAAAGCATGGCAAGGACTAGTGATTTCCTCCCTCCCCTCTGACATAAGCTGAGGCTTAAACAATGGGGCCCCCCAAGTATTCCCCCCTCCATGTCCTAGTCCTTGTGCTAGGGTGGAGCTGTGGCCTGGATCTGGACAATAAGCAGTGAATAACTCCTCTGTCATTTACAGGCGGACACAAAGAAGAACCCAGTTATGGTTGTACAGCTGTCTCCCTCCCACAACCAATTCCATAGTCTCAGTCCCTGAATGATGAAGTCGGGGCAGGGGCCTCCACCAATCTATATGGGATATGTAACATGAATGAGCATAAACCTCCGCAGTGGTTGATACATATATACTAGGCATACCTCATTTTATTGTGCTTCACTTTACTGTGTTGTTTATGAACTGAAAGTTGTAGCAACCCCGCAATGAGCAAGTCTACGGGTGCCATTTTTCAACATCATTTGCCCACTTAGTTCTGTGATATTTTGTTAATTCTTACAATATTTTGAACTTATTATTATATGTGTTATGCTGACCTGTGATCAGTGATCATTGATGTTACTACTACCACTTGCTGATAACGGATAGCATTTTTTAGCAATAAAGCATTACTTAATTAAGATATCTACATTGTATTTTCAAACACAATGCTATTGCACACTTAGTAGAGTACAAATAAATTTTATATGCATTTGGGAAACCAAAATATTTGTGTGACTTGCTTATTTATTTCCTTGGCCTAGAACTGAACTTGCACTATCTCAGAGGTATGCCTATGTATGTGTGTATGTATATGTGCATATGTATGTATGCATATATGTGTATATATGTGCACATAAACATATAGGCAGACACTCTTCTCACCCGATAAGACAGAAGAAATGTTTGAACACATGTGACTAAAGAGAAAGGAGTGAAAAGAAAACAGAAAAAGAAGCTAAGTCATCTGGTAAATAAGGAAATGACTGGTAGAAAGAGACTATGAATAGAATATTCTAGAAAGGTGGTCAGATCCAGTGAGAACTACTGCTCTGTCTGCTATCAAGGGACCTGCAGGGTGTAAGCTCCCTTTTGCAGAAAATCCACAAGGAGTAAGTCTGAGGTTAGTGAGAGAAGAGAACATTAAATGCGTAACATCTTCTGTTTCAGGTGTTGGTTCAGAATTCAGATGCCTTATTTTTTTTTTTAATTATTCACTTTTTCCTCATTTCCAGCTGAAGCACAGTAACTATGATACTGGCATTCAGGGGAAAGATTGCACCTCTCGAGGACCTGTTCAAAGTGAAAATTCAGAAATGGGGTAGTAGGAACGTGTCTTCAAAGACCTCATCCAAAAATGATAAGTTTAAGAGGACAAGGCTAGATTTAGGAAAAAGAATATACATACATACAGTGTTACTTCAAAGGAGTTGTTGCTTCCACACTGTGAGCAGTCATTTTCTCTATCTAGCAGGAAGTTAGAAATGCAGATCTGAAGCACAGATACATATGCATCTGGAAGACTTCAACATGAAGGGCAGCATGAGGCAATTGTTTGCACAACACCCATTCTGATAACTGGCTTGCCTGCCTTGTTCTGTAGACCAGGCACTCTCTGGCTAGCACTGCACATGCAGCCTGGTTCCAACAAGTCTGTGTGCGTTTCTACTCTGACAGAGACCAGTGAAAGGCAGCTGCCAATCACAGGAAGAAATTGTTTTCCTCCAAGCAGGCCTGGTGGAAAGGTCCCTGGTCTTCTAGAACAGCTGCAGCCCAGTTTCTGGCACCCATTCACCAGCTTCCTGTGGTCTGAGTAATGAGAATAGTAACTGTGGTTTCGACCTTTTTTTTTTTTTTTTGCCAGCTTCGTTGCCACTTTACATCTCAACCTCATTTCCAGGAATTCTGGTGTTCTGTGAGTTTCCCAGGAGTGTTGCATAAGTCTCCTTATATTTAAATTAGTTGAAGTAGATCCTAGTCTAGGAGTATAATTACCCAAGGAAACAGTAAGAGATCCAAGGTAGGGCACTGGGCAAACTGGGAAAGCAATATCTGAGAGGAAAAAGTGAGGCAGGAAGTCCAGAATGCCTGTCCTATTACCAGGTGAGATTCAAGTTTACACACTATTCTGTTATTAGGGAAGGGTGGCTATCTGGTCCTACTTGGTCTCTGGCTGGCTATCTCATCCTCTATGTCCTATGTTCCCCGCACTGGTCCAGAAGGACATAGTCTACAAGGCTATCTGTCAGGTGTCCTTCTTCACTTGCTACTGATAACAGGCTGGGCATCTGTCCTCTGAAGTTCCTTGGTCCCTGAGCACTCCTCTTCTCTTTCCCTGTTCCTCTCAGCATTTCTGAGCCTTGTGTGGGTCCCAGGAACTCTCAGGTGCTTCATCCATCTCACGGTGGTGTGAGGGGGTCCCTTCAAGGCTACTCTCAGACCCAGAGTCCTGGAACCTCTGTCCAGCTACTGCCAGCATGTCACATGCAACCCAGAGCTATGCGCACTGGGAACTCTCTGGAGGCTGGTCACCATCCCAGGAAATGGCCAGGCAATGGAGCCCCAGACTGGACATTCTGTTAGAGTGATAATTCCATTGTCCCTGCCCTTCCCTTTTCTGGAATTCCAAATCAAGTTGGGGAAGCCAAAAACTGATGCCTGAGGTAGACTGTATAAGGACTGTAGAATTCTTATACATCTCTAGTTGGCATATAAATTAATATCACTTCTATGGAGGACAATTTGGCAATACTAAACAAATCTGAAATACACATGACGTTGAATGGCAATTTAGCCTTAGGAATTTATACTACAGATATAACCACACGCTCATAAAATGACTGTTTTATGAAGTTAGTCATTATGGGATTGTTTAGAATAGTGAAAGACTGGAAACAACCTAAGTAACTCTCAATATGACACTGTGTTAAATAAAAAATTATAGTAAATTCATACAATGGAATATAATGAAAGTATGAAAAACAATGAAGCGGCTTTTTATATACTGACTGTGAAATCTCCAAGATATATCTGGAGGGTGACACCAAAACCAATAATACTGATTGTGAAGAAAGTAAGTGGGAGAATAACATTCAGAGGAGGGAAGGGAAATTTTTAGCAGATATTCTTTTATATTTCTTGAATTCTGAACCATATGACTATGAAGCCTATAATATCTATACACTTTATCTTCAAAAACACTTGTTAATTTTGAAATATACCATTTTTCCTAAAAAGGTGTGTATTAAAATTATACAATCATATAAAAAGTTGTTCCAAGCTGAGCAATTATTTTAGAATATCTACCTTCCCCTGAAGCTACAATTGCTTCAGTTTTAATGAGAGTGGAGCCTCAGGGCAAAGAGAAGCAATTATTAATTCCTCAGAATAAGCACTTACTGGTACCAGTTTAATGTTTAAAAAAATACCATCTCCTACATATGGTCAAGAGTTGGGATGTGCATCATTCTTTACTCAGACCTTTGTGTGTTAAGTATTTGTCATTAGTTCATCTCAATATTTACAGTAAAATTCATTCTAAACCTGTCATTCTACAGTTCTTGTAGGTTGCATAAAATTATATCACTTGGATAGAAAATGACAACCAGAGGCAATCTTCTGGTGGTTCTTAGACAATCAGAAGCAGCTCTCAGTTTTATAGGCTGCTTAGCATATACAGAGCATGCTCTAGGCTCTTTGCTATAATTGTTTGTTTGGTTGGTCATATTATCACTATAACCCTATTAATCAAGTACAGATGAGGAAACTGAGGCACAGGATGTTCACCAAGGTCACGTCCACATAAGAAGTGCAGGAAGGAGGATTCAAACCCCAGATCTTGCTCTAACAATGAGAAAGCTTATGACAACTATTATCTACTGAGCAATAATTAGGTGTCAGACCCTGTTCTAAAATTTTTCCATGGGTTAACAATTTTTGAGGAATTAGCCAAATTAATCCTTATACCAATTCTATGAGGTGGTATCAGCCCATTAGATACGAGGGTATTAGCATAGTCAGTGCTAGCTGCTATAACATAATAGCAGCTTAAACAACATAGACTGGGTAGCTTAAACAACACTAATTTCTCAGAGTTCTCGAGCCTGAGAAGTCCAAGATCAAAGTGCAGGCAGATTTGGAGTCTAGTGAGAGTTTGCTTCTTGATTCATACAGGGAGGTGTTTTCATTGCATCCTTATATGCTTGGTGGGATGGGCATAAACATTCAGTCTATAGCACAAACATTCAGTCTAGAGCAGGTATCAAGGCACAGAATGCTGAAGAAATTTATCACATTCTTAACCACTATGAATAGTATTTCATCACCAAACAGACCCAAAAGACCAATACGTTTATCCCCATCTTTCAGTCAAATTCCCTAGTTCATACAATAATGAGTAACAGAGACAGGGTTTGAAACTAGCCCTGCCTTCCTGGGCTCTTCCTGGCGTGGCACCACTGTGCTCTCCCTAAAGAAAGAGCCCTGGAGCCCATGGCCACTGGGGTCTGGCATTAACCGGCTGTTTGTTGTGTCCAAGTTGTCTAATTGCTCTGAGCTTTAACTGGCACAGTTTTGAAAAGAGAGAGGAAACCAGACAGTCTCTACAAACAGTCTCTGCCGCCCAGCTTCCTCACTCCATTCGTTCTCTCACTTTAGAAATTCTACACCAAAAAAAGAAAAAAAAAAAAGCCTCTGTTAACTTCATATTCTGGTGATACAAGACTCAGAAAACAAGGAGCTCTAAGCATTTAAGATTAATGTTTGAAGTTACAGGAAAGAATTAACATTTGGAGCTGGGTTTAAACACTGGCACTCCTGTGTATCAGCTGTACCCTCCTCAACATTCCCTCCCGCCCCCACTGCCTCCACCACCACAGTCCCATGCCTCTGCTCATGCTGAACCTTCTGCCTTCAATACCATCTCCATTCCTTTCTGCTGTGAGGACACCAGTCTCTAATATTCTTCAAGACTATTTTCATTGTCTCTTTTCTGGGAGTCCTCCCTGTTCCCTCCTCTCCCCATACAGGAGGCAATCTTCCTTGCAACTGGTTTAATTTTTTCTCTAAACGTTAATGGATGTCAAAAGCACAGGGATCACTGCCACTGCATTTATTTTGTGCTATCATTCTAATAATGTTTCTGGTCAAAAAATTCCTCGTCATCTCAGGTCAGTTTTGCCTGCTACCCTGGAAGCCCATCTTAATTTTTCACATGTGAAACTAACAATGAGGTTATTTTATAAGCAAAATAATCCCAGTTCCTTTGACCTTTTTAAAAAAGAGTATTTCCCCCCATTAATACTACGGTTGCCTTTGTCTGCCTCTCTCCAACTTTTTTGTTTCCCTCTCTTTCTCACATACTCTCTTTCTCAATCTTGGTCCCGCCCTCCCTTCCTTCTCCTTCCTTCCTCTCCTCCCTCTCTCCTTCTTTCTTTCTTTTTAATTCTATAAATTCAGTTAAATTCAGTATTTGTTGAAGTCCAGCTAGGTACAGGACTCTATTATTGATATTACAAAGATTAAAAAAGTTCAGAAATCATCTCTCCCCTCAAGGAATTTAACAGTGTACTCAGAAAGAAGTATGCAAAAACTAATTATGACACAATACAGTTGAATACACGTTTGGGGAACTGGAGATTCATTTTCTTTCAAAACAAATAATGCAATACACACGCAAAGATACAAAGCTATCTTAAAAACAAGTTAAAAAAACTTATAAAACATTTAAAAATTGCTATTAGTTCTCCTAAAGAGGACCCAAGATACAAATTAGTTATAATTTGAAATTTCTTCCAATTTTAATAAAACAGAAAGTAAGTCCATTGCTATTGTTAGTTCAAAAACTAATCAAATAAATTTATGTCTAAAAGAAAAAATGCCTTTCTTCTATAGTTATTTAAGCCAAAAACAGCGTAATTTTCATTTATGGTATAAAATCTATTTCCTTTTTTTTTTTTTAGGTTGGGTAAGTATTAAGCAGAATTTTTTTTCAGCTTTTTTGGCTTTTTAGGGTCACACCGGTGGCATACGAAAGTTCTCAGGCTAGGGGTCCAATCAGAGCTACAGTCGCCAGCCTACACCATAGCCACAGGAACACCAGATCTGAGCCACATCTGCAACCTACTACAAAACTCATGGCAACTCCACATCCCCTACCCACTGAGCAAGGCCAGGGATCGAACCTGTGTCCTCATGGATACTAGTTGGATTCATTATGGTTGTGTCACGATGGCTCCTTAAGCAGCATTTTAATGGAACCCAAATGCTCTGACAGTATTTATAGTATAATGTTTGCTTTATGTGGAAGAGTTTCAAAGGGGGACAGCACAGAAGAGTGAGAAGGTAGCATCCCAGGCAGTCCAGTCGATGTTTTTAACTCTAACAGGCCAAAGATTGGCTTATCATGTCCCCTGGCTTATATTCTCACATTCTAGAACAGGCAGCTTTAAAATCTTTGGAATTTAAGCAATGCTAGAGGCTTCAGTGACCCATCTTGGCCAGAGCTATGCTCCTACCCCACCGAGGCTAGAGTCTCCTTCCCTGGCAGTGCTAAAGGCAACTTTAGTCCTTTCTTTGTCTCCAACGAGTTCTTCCACATTTTATATCCACCACTACCACACACAAAAAACAGATCTTCATTATTATGAACCTGTTAATATATTAGCTTAACATAGTTAATGTACTGATTTGCTTTTTTATTGAAGAAATAGCAACAGTCCAAATGACACTGTCTAGATAACACAGTGCATTTCTGGAAATTGGGATTGTAACATTTTTGTAGTTGTTTTTTGTTACCAAGATCAGAAGATGTCTCAAACATTAGAGGGTAGGCTTACCAAGTAAATCAAAATAATACACAAATGTGGTTCAAGCACACATATGTAACTGTAAGTATATATATATATATATATGTAGAGAGAGAGAGAGAGAGAGAAAGAAAAGAATCAGAAAAAGAGAGGTTGTCATTCCACCCATCCCTTACTTTATGAACAAAATCCTACTATCGGCTTACTTTTAAAAATATCTTACATACTGAAAAGGTACTTAATACAAAACTTAGTGAGCAACTGCTCCACTAAAAACAATTTTGGATAATGATTGTCACTATGCTGGCATTTTTCATCCATAGTGTCAGTCACATACATATTTATAATGTTCCAATTCATCAGCTTAGAAAATCCAAAGAGCATTTAAATGAAACACACTAGAACTCTCACATTATTAACAACAACAGAAAACATAAATATAACGCTCTTTTTCATCCTGGGTGTCCTTAGAAAGATTTGCATTGTATTTTATCATCATATTCACATAAACTATGCAAAAGGAAATTTAACATAGAATGTGGAGGTTTGATTTATTTTTATTCCTTTTCAACACTGTCTTCTTTTTTTTTTTTTTTTTTGCTTTTTGTCATTTTATGGCCGCACCTGCGGCATGTGGAGGTTCCCAGGCTAGGGGTCTAATCGGAGCTGTGGCCACTGGCCTGCGCCGCAGCCACAGCAACGCAGGATCCGAGCCGCGTCTGCAATCTACACCACAGCTCACGGCAACGCCAGATCATTAACCCACTGAGCAAGGGCAGGGATCGAACCCGCAACCTCATGGTTCCTAGTCGGATTCGTTAACCACTGCGCCACGACGGGAACTCCCAACACTGTCTTCTGATGTGAGTTTGAAATAATAATGAGTAACACTATCTTTTAGTCAATAATATCAATATTCTGTTTTTAAGAAATTAATTTGAGAAAATTAAAAAAGACTAACAAAAGAAAAAATAATACATTGGGATTCTGGGTGAATTTAAAAAATTCTGTCAACAGTAAAAATATATTTTGGGACTATTACATAAGAAGAATTTTATTTGGCCTATGTATGAATTTTTATCTCTGCATGTTCAATTTTGAGGAATATTGACAGAACGGTTTGCTCTAGCCAGAAATGTTTTTTAAAGAAAACAAAATTTAGAGTTTTTTTTTCTCTTTATAATTGTTAGCTGCAGAAATTTTGTATCATACGGAAAAGTAGAAAAATAATTGCCCATAAAACTACTATTAGTACTATTTTTGGCATAATTCCTTCTGGGTTTTTAATGCGTAACTTTTAGATTTGGTGTTATTTCTCTCCCACAAAATAATACCATTTGGTATCTCCTTTTTTTTTCACTAGCCTTAAGTGCAAGGAAAAGGACATTAGAATGATATTTAAACTCCCATCTCAGCTCTGCTTCTGGCTTATTTTTGTCACCTTATTTCTCTAAGCCTTAGGTTCTCATCTATAAAATGGGGGTAATACTGACATTTGCCTGTTGTGATCTGACCTAACTGAATGTGTGTCCTCACAATTATCAGGTTCTTTTTGGTGAGTACTGGTGATCTGCCAAAACCAGGACTCCTCTCCAAGTACCTGGCTATCAGGGGATGAGTAGCAACGACAGCATGGCTCAGACTGATTTCTGTCAAACACATGAGTATTTCAACACGATCAGGAATACTAGGTCTCTGTCTCTTTAGGTAACCTCTTAGCAGTTTACCTGGGAAGTTAAACTCTAAAGCAAAGATGTTAACACTCTTCTAAGATGAAGATCAATCATTCCTCTAGTTGGAATAAATGAACTATTCTAAACACTATTCCAGAGAGTCTGTGGGGCTTTCCAGATTTCATACACCATTCAGGCAAATTTACAGGTGTCTATAAAGTATTTATAACAGATCAACATAGTTGGAACATCATTCCACTCACGAGAAATTACCACTAATATTCCTTATGTTAACTAATGAACTCTCTAATTTCAAAAAATGACAGTGATATCTGAAACCTGGTATAGATACCCCTGGTGTATAGATTCCTGATCAATACCATTCAACTATTACCAGTTTGAGAATATGTATTTCTGCTTTGAATATTGAACTGTTGACCAAATTTATTTGGATTAGAAATAAAAACTAAGGTACACATACTTATAGTCCACTATCTATGATAAAGTATTTTAAAGAAGATTACAGACAATTTAAAACTATCTCATATATTGTCGTAGAGATTGAATGAAATAACTTAATAAAATACTGAACTCCTAAAAAATGTGGCAGGCACTATTCTAGGCTTTGAGAATATGGAAATAAAGAAGAAAACTTCCACTGTCATGGATATTATATTGACATTTAGTACCTAGGCATTGTATTCTCAATAAACTATTTGTAGAATGAATAAATGGTTAATATTTTTGGTTTTGTCACTATCATTAATATGTTGATGGTAATAATTTATTATGTACCTACTATATATACATATGTATAGAAATATATACAGTAAAAAATATATATATAAAATGAACATTTTTTCTAAACACTAGTGTTAATTACTACACAGCATCCCAAAAGCTGAGGTGCACCAATTTGCTTATTCATTCTCCTGTTCTTAGCATTTAATCTGCTTTTAATTTTTTATAATAAAAATAGTGTTGTGAAAAAATAATTACTTTTGCATGAAATCCTATGACAAACTACATAATAAAACTACTATAATTCTTCTTTCCTACTCTCAACTATATTTAAATTGACCTACTATTTATCTCTGGGTCAAGCAGCTTACAACTCTGGAAATACTTCCCTGTGTTCACACTAGACTTACATTACACATTTTAGTTTGTAAAAGGATAGCTTTGGCAAAGCCATGGTGAGAAGTCACATGCTTGGACAGTTAGATTAAAAAGTCTGAGGTGCAGCAATTTGCCTAATCATTCTCCTGTCCTTGGCATTTAAGCTGTTTTTAACTTTTTTTTAATAAAAATACTTTATTACTCATAGCCACAGTAGTAGCAGCAAAAGAATATCAACATATTTTGTGATGGTTCCCTAAGCCCAAAGGGCAATGCAAAGGGGTCATTGCAGCAGGATGTGTTATAGGAGAGGAACTCTGAGTGTAGGGAATCGGAATCTTTTATAATGGGCAAGAAAATGCCTGTCCTCTGTTTCAGAGGGAGCCGTTAACTTTCTTATACTGTGCAGTAAGCATGCCTGCCCTTTGCTCTGGAGGGGAACACTATCACTGTCTTCCAAAGCTGTTTGCAATGCAAACACTCTTGAAAAGATAAGTGAAAGAAATGGCAGTTGGTGCTTTACTTTTTAAGATGTGGAGGAGCGTGAGAGATTCACAGAGAACTGTGTCCCAAAACTAATAATAAACATTAGAAAAGTGCAGAGTATTTGTTCAGTAAAATATGTACAATCTCCTGAGGGATTACAGTGTTGGTCCAGAGAAGTAAAACATCAGTGAAGGGATCAGAGTGTTTATCTAGATGAGTAATTCATTAATATTGCCTTTTTAGGGCCATACTTGTGGCATATGGAGGTTCCCAGGCTAGAGGTCTAATTGGAGCTACAGTTGCCGGCCTACACCACAGCCACAGCAATGCCAGATCCAAGCCGCATCTGCAACCTACACCAGAGCTCAAGGCAACGCCAGATCCTTAACCCACTGAAGGAGACCAGGGATCAAACCCACATCTTCATGGATACTAGACGGGTTCGTTAACCACTGAGCCACAACGGTTACTCCTAGCTGAGCTTTCTTAACTTCTGAATTATGTGATGACATTTTGTTGATTACAGGGAGGTTGTTTTCCTTGAATCTATATGAAATTACATTGCATTACTATATTCCATTGACTTTGAGATCTCAAAGATTATAAAATGCATTATTATTCCATTTACCGTTAGGAAAAAAAAATTGTCAGAGTTCCTGTTGTGGCTCAACAGGTGAAGCACCCAACATAGTGTCCGTAAGGATCCAGACTCAATCTCTGGCCTCAATCAGTGGGTTAAGGATCCACCATTGCCACAAGCTTCAGTGTAGGTCACAGATGTGGCTCAGATCCATGATGCCCTGGCTGTGGTGTAGGCCTGAAGCTACAGTTCCAATTCGACTCCTAGCCTAGGAATTTCCATGTGCCACAGGTGCAGCTGTAAAAAGAAAAAAAAAATGTCTAATAACTACATATTGCAATGCTTTCTTATCACATCTGCTATAAACTGCTAAATAATTTTAGAGATATTAAGTTATGGAAAATAAATGTGCCTTAAAATCAATGAAATATGTATTTATCCATTGTTTGCTTCTCCCAACTAGAATAAACTCAAGAGGAAGGTAGAGGTTTTGTTTGTGTTAATCATCAGTATGTGCCAAGCATCTACGACAGTGTCTGACACAGAATAGATATTTAGTAAATATCTGCTTAATTAATATAGGAAAAAATTGCAGGCTCTGCACCCTTCCCTCTTCTATCTCTCTTCACCACCAGCTGAAGAGAACAGTGGTTCTCAACTCTACCTACAAACAGAACCATCTAAGGAGCTTTAGAAACATACCAGTGCCTGAACCCTATCCAGCCTAATAAAATTACGATTTCTTGAAACAAGACACAGACGCAAGCATGTTAGAAAAGTCGTCCAGGTGATTCTAACGCACCCTGAGAAGTTCAGACCCACTGATCCATGCTATCTCACTAATAACATGTACACATGCCGCTGCCATGTATCTCTGTATTGCATATCTGTACTGCATCTCCTTCTCCCGGTGTAAAGATCGGATCACTAGTTCAATGAGAAAAAGCCTTCTAAAGGACATCATTGGCATTCCTTCAGAGTAATAATCCAGTATGTTTGTATAATATATCCTTATCAAGTCTCTCATTTGATCCTCAAATAGTCAGGTGAGGAAGGCAGAACAAATATTATCATTTCTAATATTTGAAAGAATCTGAATCTCAATGACTTACTCAAGGAAAAGGAAGGATATGTATATGTTGCCTTCTTTTCTGTTTTATGATATCAAAAAAATGAGAAAACCTATTCTAGTTTATCATTTTTACCTCTATATGCAAACATTATTTCCTAATCAATGTGTTAGCATTAGCAAAGCACTAAGAGAAGATCTGATTACTTTGAGCTATTCATACATTCAACAAATATTCATTGAATATTGACCTGTTTATTGGGCATTGCTTCAAAGATCCCAGCTGTTATTCTAAGGCAGCTGAGCTTCCCCTGTAACTTTTACTCTTATCAAGCAACCTGTACCTTTAGCCAAGCCCCCGCATCTCACCACCCTCATAACCTTCTTTTGCCCACGCCGGTTCAAGTGAGTGCCCTAGGTATAGTAGAGCAAACAACACAAGTTTGTATATCCATATGACTCTGATTCTATGAAAGGCTGTTAATTTTCTTTAGAATTACAGTGAACTTTCTTCATGCTTTAAGTCATGATTCTCTCCTCTTTCCTTCCCCGTGTTAGTTTTTATTCAGTGAGTTTGGAGCTCCTTGAAAACAGATTGAAACATGCTAAGAATAATGTTCAATTAACCACTGGAGGATTAAAGTTTGAGAATGAGGTCAATTTTACTTTTTGTCTTTTCAGAGAAAGCAAAGTCCTTATATTTTTAATGTACTAGAAACCATTTTTTTTTCCTTGAGGGTGAAGAGAGCCATTAAATTTTCATTATCGTTTTATAAAATTGGGAACATTTGCTAGAATTATAAGAGGGATACTTCCAGCAACAGGGAAATCTACACTTAAGTGATCTTATGCCCATAAATGAACGGGACTTGCAATAAACCATTTTCCTGAAACAACCATAAAAGACTCCTAGAATCAAGTCACCGTGATGAAAATGTAGGAAAAATAGGCAGACTGCTCTAATGATCTTTAGGGACAGACCTAATTTCCTCTTGGGGTATTATAACATTATTAAAAAGTTAATGGGATATCAGTCATCCTTAGAAACCTTTAATCCCAAAGATTTGTATTATACAATTATAGTCCTCATTAAAGAATTTAACATCATCCACAGGCATTTATATATATATAGAAATCATAATTACCTCTTTCTGTTTTTTATGTAGTTTCCTTTTAAACTTGAAATGAGGATGGAGATGCAGAATCCATTGTTTCTAAATACACATTTAAAGACATTTCACAAACATGATTTGATCTAATATGATAATCCTAAAGGATCTAATCTGATATACAATATGTTGGGTGAGCATGGAGTTCCCTTCGTCGCTCAGTGGTTAACAAATGCGACTAAGAACCATGAGGTTGCGGGTTCGATCCCTGGCCTTGCTCAGTGGGTTAAGGATCCGGCGTTGCCATGAGCTGTGGTATAGGTCGCAGACGCGGCTCAGATCCCGCGTTGCTGTAGCTGTGGCGAAGGCCGGCAGCTACAGCTCCTGTTAGACCCCTAGCCTGGGAACCTCCATATGCTGTGGGTGCAAAAAGACAAAAAAAAAAAAAAAAAAAAAATGTTGGGTGAGCATGAATCCATCTTTGCCTGGGACAGTATTGGACAATTTAGTCTTGTCCTTTTCTTCACAGCAACAATAAAAATCACTTGCAGGAGTAGGTGTGGTAGAAGGAAATAAAGACACATTTAAGCACATAGGAGAAGGATGCCCTGGGCAGCTATCTGTCTCAGATAGAAGACACTGTTAAAGTGTAGCTGTGGAATATCTGGTCCACCACCCTCTAGTGAGTGGAAGAACCAGGCTTATGGAAGGTTTCCCAGCTCAGCTGCACCTTAATAAATATAGTGGATTACAGAAATAGCAGCAGCTTTTGCATGCCTTAACTACATCAGTTTATTTACTCCCAATGCTTACCACCTATTATCCCCTTAAATATTGCTAGTTATTGCAAAGAAAAAAAAATACTGCACAATAGCCAGTGGTGGAGTTGCACTGAGACAAAATTTGTGGTCACTCAGCCTTCATTTCAATTCCCCTACTAGTATTGGCTGGACGGGGAAAGAAAACATTAAAATCAGGGTAATTCAACTGGTCTAGTCTGGAATGTTTTGTCTGTGGCAGGAGATGTCCCAGGAAGTGTAGTTGGTCAGAGAAATTGACAGCAGCAGAGAATTCCTCTTTGGAGGTAAGACTCTATGACCAGGGTATGCTCAAGGTGATTGTCCTATTTTGCTGATGTCAGTGTTTTTTCGTTTTTGTTTTTTTTCAAATGGGCCAAAAGAGAAAAGGTCCAGACTTTTCTCATTGTCAGAAGACCTCACAGAGAAAAAAAAAAAAAAAAGTCCACATGACATTAAAAAAAAACTCCTAGAGAAAAACTAATACAATTAAAATTCTATAAATAATTTTTCATTTACTGATTTTTTGACTTACTTTTAACAACCAACTCAAACACAATCCAAGAAAAAAAACCCTCATTACATTGAAATAGACAAACTGTTCCTATCCATAAGAAAATCAATTGCCATCACAAATACTTGTTTATAAATACCAAATTATCAAGTGTTCTCTGGAAATTATTTCCTGGAGAATATTTGGGCCCCTAAAGCATTTCCAATATCGTCCTGCATTATTCTTAAATATTTATATGCACTAGTTTTCCTTGTAACAATAGTTAACACTTAGACAAAACTTTCTGTGTTCTTAATACTCTTCATGCAGCTACTCATTTTAACCTCCTACTGATCTTCTGAGGTAGATATGAATATTACTGCCTTCACTTACAGATAAGGAAACTGAGATGCAGAGAGGTTTACCAACGTGGCTAGTAATGCCCTCACTTACCAAACTGCCCCTCTCTCCTTACAATACAGTATATCCTTATTTAAAAGCTTTTGAAGAAAACAACTTTTATTTCTCCTTTTCTAACATTTCATGCCCTTCCTTATGTATTGCAAGCAATCAAGAAGAGATATGACAAATATTTTAATCAATAGTAACCATGTTTGAGGTAAGTGAGAGACCAATAGTCCACAAAGATGTGCAGTCAGAATAGTAAAAGTTCAATAAATATTTGTTGATTCCTTCTAATAAAGTGTATGAAGACCATGCCAATATTTCCTAAAAACAGTATTATTAAGTTACTTCCTACTTCTTTGGTCGGATAAAATTCAAGAAAAATTAAACAATATATCTCCTAAATAAAATTGTTTAACTGCCACTTCAATCACATAAGTACCAAAAATAGGTTCTGAGCCACTTTCTTAAAGTGCCAATTTTTCCTTTGCAATGGTTAAGACATTGTATGGGTTAAATAATTGAATAGTGTCCCCTCAACCCTAAATCATATTTACCCAGACCCATGGAATAACCCTTGCAGATATAATTAGTTAAGATGAAGTCAAACTGCATTAGATTTACCCTTACAGGAAGGTGATGTGCCTACACAGAAACAGAGAAAATATAGGGAAAACACCATGTGATGACAGAGGTAGATTTTGTAAGAGACACATCTACAAGCTAAGGAACCAAGGATTGCCAGTAATCACCAGAAGCCAAAACGGAGGGATGGAACAGACTAACCTTCAGAACTCTGCATGCACCTTGGCCTCAGACTTCAAGACTCCAGAGCTGTGAAAGAATAAAATTTCAATTGTTTTAAGTCACTCAGTTTGTGGTAATTTGTTATGGCAGCCCTAGGAAACTACTGCAGACACTAAAGTCAAATTTTAGTGTTTATTCATTATTAGATAGAAATTTGCTGATACCTCAATTGTTGAGACATTAACAAGAAAAACTATTTTATCAATATCATTGTTTTTATTTGTTATAAATATAAATGATCTTAATTTATCTGATATGACCATTTTTCAAAGCAGTATTTAAATATCTTTTTTAAGTTTTTGAGAATAAGCTTAATTTCTTCCAGTTAATTTGTTGCTTTATAACAATATGAACTACTGCTATATTTTCTCCAGCAATATTAACAACAGTTTGTTTCATTCCTGCCCAACAGATAAAGCTTTGGACTTCTCATATGATACAATACATGAGATAAAACATTTAGTCAAAGGCAAGTCAGACCTACTCTATTGTTTCTTCAAAATGATGGCCTTTCCTTCTTGGTTGTTTATAAAGATAATACAAGGGTTTTGGAAAGAATTTCAAAAGCTACATTTAATCCATTTATTAATTAAATGTTAAGTGAGTGAATAATGAATTTGGCAATTATTCTACTAAGCTGACAGAAAAACTGTTCAAGTCAGTTCTGACAATACATATGAAGCCATTTGTAATTACACAAAGCACTTTAGCAATTTGTTTTATTTCCTCACACAAGTCCCCAGGAATATTTTCAATTTAAAACGAGAACAAAGAAAAAATTATTCCTATTTAGATTTTGCTTCTGATACCATTTGGCAATTAAATTCTGAAAAAATAACTTAAATATGTGTTAAAATAATGACAATGTTAATTGATACCCAGAACTACTCATTTTTTCTTATTTTAGCAACTTCTTGCCTTTCTAAGAAATATCACTTAAGAGGCTGAGTGCATTTCCAAGCAAAAGGGAGAATTACATGATTTTTCAAATGACATAAAAGCAATATTTACAGTTGGAATTTTTTTCAAATTTTACTTTTGGGACTTTGTGTTTAAATCGCTAGAAAAGCTTACTTGCTGTTGGCATCACATATAGATTTAAAGAAATACTGGCACTGAATCCTTGGGGAAAGAACACAGTGAAAGTTATGAGAGAAGAGTGTGAGATGAAGGTGACTAGTTCTTTATTCTAGCCATCAAAATATAAATGACAGTTCATCAATTTTTCATATGTAAGGGAAGTAGGGTAATAATTGAATGATCTACCCTCAAATTGTGGGCTGGTCATATATACAAGAAAATGTTGCAGTTCCTCTTAATTCATCCATTTTATATATGGATGAGGCTGCTGAGCTACCTCATTAAAACAGATCATATGCTTATGTTAGGCTCTCAGCTATATACAAAATTAATGCTTTACTGGGAAGTTTTTATGGAATATATTTACTAATGTCTATGGCCATCTTAAACGGCTGTTAATAGTTTTATATTAAATGAGGAAACTCTTTAGAACATAGATATTATATAAAAATTAGAACTGCTCTCCAGCTATAGGTTGTTTGCTTTTCTTATCTAAAAACAAAAAGTATAACATTAAGATTACTTCCAAAAGGCAGTTCCTGGCTTAATGCAAATTTTGTCATATTTTTTATTCTTATGATATCAAATTTTAAAAATAATACAAAGATCAAGAAACCATGGGATGCTGGCCACTGGCCAGGTGATCCCTCACACCGTATCCTGGCTCACAGAATCCTGACTTTACCCGACTACTAAGGCAAGAAGAATGGATGGTGGGGTGGAGAGGAAGGGGGCCACAGCCAGACTTGCCTCTGACCAGGAAGCACAGATCAGTTCAAGAGCTAGAACAAACAATCCAAAAATTTATATGGAACTACAAAAGACCCAGAATTGCCAAAGCAATCCTGAGGAACAAAAACCAAGCAGGAGGCATAACTCTCCTAGACTTCAGGCAATATTACAGGGCCACAGTAATCAAGACAGCATGGTACTGGTACCAAAACAGACATACGGACCAATGGAACAGAATAGAGACCCCAGAAATAAACCCAGACACCTACGCCCAATTGATCTTTGACAAAGGTGGCAAGAACTTCAAATGGGAAAAAGAAAGTCTTTGCAGTAAGCTTTGCTGGGAAACTTGGACAGCCGCATGTAAATCAATGAAACTAGAGCACACTCTCACACCATGCACAAAAATAAACTCTAAATGGCTTAAAGACTTAAATATAAGACAAGACACTATTAAACTCCTGGAAGAAAACATTGGCAAGACACTCTCGGACATCAATCTTACTAATGTTTTCTCAGGTCAGTCTCCCAAAGCAACAGAAATCAGAGCAAAGATCAACCAATGGGACCTAATCAAGC
>PVHT021183693.1:24502954-24560413 GCA_004024745.2 Catagonus wagneri
AAAAATTTCCTGGAGAAAGACACTTGCACACGCATGTTCACTGCAGCACTATTCACAATAGCCAAGACATGGAAACAACCCAAATGACCATCGACAGATGACTGGATTAGGAAGATGTGGTATATATACACGATGGAATACTATTCAGCCATAAAAAAGGACAAAATAATGTCATTCGCAGCAACATGCATGGAATTAGAAACCCTCATACTGAGTGAAGCAAGTCAGAAGGAGAAAGACAGATGTCATATGAAATCGCTTATAACTTGAGTCTAAAACACTGCACAAATGAACATCTCAACAGAAAAGAAAATCACGAACTTGGGGAACAGACTTGTGGTTGCCAAGGGGGCGGGGGAGGGGCGGGGGAAGGGTGGGAGGGAATGGGGATAACTTGTGCTTTAATGATGGAATAGCAAGGAGCTTCGACTGTATTGCACGGGGAACTATTATCTAACTACATGTGACAAATCCATATATGTACATGTAACCGGGTCACCACGCGGTGCAGTTGGAAAATCTGACAGAAATCTGTAAACCAGCTATAATGCAAAAATAAAAAAAATAAAAAAAAAGAGCTGAGAACAATTCAAGTGCTGAGAACAAAGAAATGCCAAACGGATTAAAGCTCACATATGCCCTTGCTATGCTATGTGCATATGCACATGTATTCATTAATTCAGAGTCTATCCCCCAAACCAGGAATATTTTAAGAGTGGATGGAGTAAAAAGCAGAGGAAAAGAATTGGAATCCTGGTCTCAATTCCATTAGCCTTGACTTTGCCTATTGCCTTTCTACAACTCCTAAGCAGTGGAAGCCAAGACGTTACAAAGAGATAGAATAAAAGCGTCTCCCGGGGATTGTTAAAATTTACTCCAAAGCAGGGGTACAAACCAAAACTACCAACCCACGTAAGAAATCGGTCAGCAATCTATTGGGATGGAAATACTGCTCCTAGACTTTGCAAAGGGTCAGAATCTTTGAACTTTAATATTGTGTATGTGTATATACGTATACACACACACACACATATATATGTATATATATATATATATACACACACACACATATGTACATATATTTTTACTTTATATGTGTGTGAATATACATATATATATATATATATTTTTTTTTTTTTTTTTTTTTTTTTTTTTTTTTTTTTTACTTTACTCACAGCTAAAGGCAAACAAGGCTAAGGCCACCAGGCTTTAGGCAAATCAGTCTGCTCCCTCCTTCTTCTCCAGGCTGGAGGCAGCCAGCATCTTCTGGTTCTTCACCAAGCAGCATCCCAATCCCAAATCCACCAGGATTCAGGGACACACATTTAGTTACCCGAGATTCCATGAAGGTGGATAACCTCTTTCATCTGTAAGAACTCTGTACCAAATCACTCATTCCTCATTAAGGACTTGAAACTTTTAAGCCATCGTGTTCAGTTAAGGACATTTCAAATATTAGTAAGCTGGTCAGCAAAAAAAAAAAAAAAAAAAAAGAAGAAGAAGAAGGAGAAGAAGAAGAAGAAAACGACAAGAAGGAAAAAGAACATGTTGAGGAATACCTGGTACAGTTCATTGAAGTTTCAGCAACCCTCTGAGACTGTTGCACCAGAAAGATGCAGAGGCCAGAAGGCTCCTGGAGCTTTCAGACGCAGATGCTCCTGACCTGGGCTGTCCTGTGATGTAAAACTGACAATATGCAAAAATCTAATGGGTACAAACACCTTAAATTCCAGTGCATTTTCAAAGCGAGAAGCCGAGATTTCATTTTGCAGTCTCTCCTCCTGTGTGGCCCCAGGCAGAGGAAGCCTATGGGTTTCAGGTTCCACACAGCCATTTCTTTCCTGTCTAAATGTATCTTGTAGTCCAATTTCCTCCCAATTCAGTTCCATTCTTATTTAGCATAGATTGCGCTCTTCGGTCACGTAACTTCGTTACACTTCAAATAATCTTACCCCAGCTGCTGGAAAATATCTCGCTAGAGGAGGAGAACGCTTTCTGTCCCGGAAGCTGGACCCGGAAATTGACAATCAGAGCTCCTCCTCCTCCGCTCCCGGTCCTTGGAACGTAAGTCGGCCCGGCATTTGCACGTAAGGAGCTGTTTCCCAGGATGCATCTTTGAGAGAGCACTGAGGTGTTGAGACCATCAGAACTGAACCCGTGACTCACGTATAAATCCTCTTGTATAAACTTTAAGGCATCTGTATAAACTTTTAAGATTCTGGCGGGTGGGTGCGGAGGTCTACTCTCTTGGAGTCGCTCAAGACAATCCTCGTAGGTAAGTTTCCTTGCTTATTTAAGATGCCGCCTACCAATCTGGAGTGGCTGCCTCTTTCTCCAGTCTCTTCCCGTCGCCTGTGTACAGCGGCCAGTTTCAGAATTCTTCCCCAGGGGAATTCTCATAATTGCGAACCACACTTGGTTTTCTCTCAGGATTAGCAGTCTTTCCCATTGCCTCTGCAATCAAAATGCCAGTTTGGGAGTTCCCGTCATGGCACAGTGGTTAACGAATCCGACTAGAAACCATGAGGTTTCGGGTTTGATCCCTGGCCTTGCTTAGTGGGATAAGGATCTGGCGTTGCCGTGAGCTGTGATGTAGGTTGCAGATGTGGCTCAGATACTAGGGAACCTCCACATGCCGCGGGTGCGGCCCTAGAAAAGGCCAAAAAAAAAAAAAAAAAGGACAAAAAAAAAATGCCAGCTTGTCTCCAAACTGTTCAGGAGTTTAAAAGGTACTGAAGTACCCTGACCTAAGGATGAACGTTACATCAGGGTAAAATGTTTTCCTCGAGGTCTTGGAAAATTTCTAGTTTTGGCTTGAACAGACACCGGACTGAACAGCACCTGGTAGTGGATTAGATCAGCTGTGCACCGTGTGAATTAAGAGCAGGACTGGTTGCCAAGAAACCAGGATGCGTCTTGGAGAGAGCACTGAGGTATTGAGACCATCAGGACTGATCCCGTGACTGACGTCTCGCCCCGCAACCGTAACAAAAAAGAACTGAAGTGAAAGGCTGAACGAAGGAGCTGTGTTGCTTTGTGATTTATTTCTGAATATTCACTTGCATTTCGCACGGTTTATATTTCTGTACGTATAGCATATTTTCCATGTCTCTAAAGTTTTGGGAAGCGCCCTGGTGAATATCTGTGAACTCTGCAAAGTTGGCTAGATCACCAGAAGCTCTGGGGATGCTTTGGGACTGAGTGAGTGGTGAGGAATTCAACCAGAACTGTTTGTGTGGCCATGCCCTACCATTAGGCCTGTCTGAACACCTTTTTCCTTAGCTAGGTTAATCATCTCATTTTTCCTCATATACTGTTAGTTTTCCATAATGCAAATTCATAAAAATGAAGCATTCCTGGTTATTTTAAAGTAAGGATGAAGATGAGACAGATCAACTTGGGTTACTACTGAGTTCTCTTTGGCTAGATCAGGGGCTTAATTAACTCTTCCTCTAATAGAAGTGTCTCAGATCACTGGAGATTAAAGAATTCATACCGTTTTTTTAAATCTTTGGATATTTCATGTATTGTAAGCTCTGTTAAGACTTAGCTACCACCTAACATCATTCAAAGGAAGAAGATGATAAATTCAAGTTGTCTTTTGGCCTCCAAACTCAGAAATAGGTTAGGGCTTCCATGTCCTATCTTTTTCTCAGTGAGTCTTAACTATGGAGAGAGAGAACCTTAAGAGTTGGGCTCCTTAGATGCAGATTCGATGATACCAACCACAGCATGAAAGTTGCTGCGATTATTCCCGTTTTACTAGTGGGCAAATGGCAAGCAAAGATCAAGAAATTTGTCTAACTTCAGGAAGCTAGAGAAGGTGTACCCAGGGGTCCAGTTTCTATCTGTCTCCTTTCTTCATGGCAGGAAGAAACATAGGTATCTGGTTGTATTCCTCAGAGTGTTTTCACTGTGTTTTTTCTCACCATTAGTGCATCATGATAGCAAGCTACAGAGTCATGACCAACACTGCCATGACATAGAATAAAACAGGAGAGGCATGAGTTGTTTCTTGAACCTTCTGTTTCATTTATATTAATATATACACACATATTCCTACACATTTTTGTTTTGTGTTGTAAAATGTATTTATTTCTTCCTATGATCCTCCTCAGAAATGAAACTAATTAAACTGCCAAACAGCTCTCCTTTTGGGATTCGTTGTTATTCTATAAAAACCTCAGTTTATGGGTTTGAGAAACATTGTTTTTTGAGGCAAAGCGATTGCATTATGAGTTTTGTTTTCCAAGAGCAGAGATTAATAGAACTATTGACTCATACAATTCCCCAGTGTGAATTTGTGAGCTACAGTTATAGCTCACTGTTATTATAGTATTTATAATTGACTTTAAAATACTTCTGCATATACAATGTAGTGAGCTTATATGTGTGGATGTGTGCATATGTGTGGTGAGAGGACGTTTGTTCACTTAGGAAGTTAAGACTGGCGGTGCCCTGTGAATGCATATCTCAGAGATGACAGATCAGTCCTTGAAAGAATCTAATCTATCACTTCCAACCCTGGCTATGCTTTCTACTCATTTGAGGCTTTTACAAAGAATTTAATAGGTACAATATTTTATTTCTAAAAATCATCAAACAATAACCTTAACCTTTCCTTTTGTTGTTGTTGTACAGTTCCATGAGTATTAATACATGTGCAAGTTAGTATAAATCTCTCACAATCAGAACATAGAAGAGTTTCATCACCCAAAAAACTCGCTTGTGTGTATTATCACCCCTCAGTGTCATACCTCCCTACCAAACCTGATTTATTGAGAGATTTTTAAAAAACTGACGCCTAGGCTCTGCCCTCAGAATTTCTGATCTAATTAGACTGGGGTTGAGGATCGGGTCCTTTTTACTTTTTTTCTTTTCTTTTTTCTCTTTTTTTCTTAAGGGCTGCACCCATGGCATATGGAAGTTCCCAGGCTTGAGGTCGACTCAGTACTGCAGCTGCCGGCTTATGCTACAGCCACAGCAACACCACATCTGAGCCACGTCTGCAGCCTACACCACAGCTCTCAGCAATGCTGGATCCTTAACCCACTGAGCGAGACTAGGGATCGAACCCACATCCTCATGGATATGAGTTGGGTTCCTTACTGCTGAGCCATAATGGGAACTCTGGTTGGGATCTTTTTAAATGTTTCTTGGGTGGCTCTAACGTGCTTCCAGGCTGAAGCTGGTGCTCTCGTCGGGGCCCGCACTCCAGAAGCTGCTACTATCACAAGATCTGGCTTTAGCTCAAAGCTGAACTTTGTGTGTTGTTAGTTAGGACCATGGATATTAAAGACTTTTTTTTTTCATTGTAGAAATGAATGATGTTCAAAATATGTGGGTGGGCTGCTGGAAGTCTTGCTCAGACAGCTGCCCCACCCCTCACAAGGAGTTCTGGGCACCTGGTGAGACCAGAACCCATGGCAGAAAGTCCTGGCCTCATAAGGGAAGACTGTCAGACACAGGATCTGACCAGGCATTTAGCTGAATTCTGTTCCTAGACAATTATAGGATCTGCATGAGCAAATCCTTTATGCCTCCTGCCTGTCTAGAGTGCCTGAAAGTATATGTATCTGTGCCTGCCTTGAGACTTCAGAAAAGTTTAATGTCTATTTCTGCTTGGCTGTAAATATTTGCTTTGCAAATTTGGTCTGAGACTCACTTTTTATTGTAATTTATCATCTGGTAGGGAGATGTTGGAGGAAAACATTACTCTTTCCAACTTCTAACTTATAAAGCAGTAGTTCTCGGTCTTATTTGTATATTAGAAACAGCTGGAGAAAATTTTAAAATCTGATGCTCAGACTGCAGCCTAGTACAATTAATTCAGAGTATGTTAATGTTTTAATGGGCAGCCATGGCACTTGGTTCCCAAACCTAACATCTTAAAAGGAAGAAAGAACATACCAGACCAACAGGAGTCATCTCATCTTGCTCAGACCCCTGTTTTCCAGTGAATCAGATCTTTAGAAGACATGTACTTCATGAGGAATGCTATGCATGTGTTAACAGATAAACAGAAATGACGTTTAATTTCAAGGTACATTAGTAACATATAGGGAATGGCAAGAACAAGGTCAGCCAAAATGGGAAAGGACAAAAGTATTTCATTTCCAGTTACTTAAAATAGTATACAAATGCAGCAGCTAAGATAATGTTGCGTGCTTGCCAACCTGAAATAGAAGCGATTATAGGAAAGAACTAGAAAGCCTTGATACCTAAAGGTATAAAAATGCTCTATTTTCTGTTGAAATAATTGTTTTTACAGAAAACATTTGGATCTTATAGACCAGGTGTCTACAGTCTATAGGCTAATTCTGGCCTGCTGTCTGTTTATATAAATAATTGGAACAGAGCCGTCCTCATTCCATTACATGTTATCCCTGGCTGTTTTCACAGTACAGTGGCAGAATTGCATGGTTTCAAAAGAGGTTTATGGCCGACAAGGACCAAAAGATTTACTGTTTGGCTGTTTATAGAAAAAGTTTGCCAATCTTTCCTACAGACTAAAGATGGGGATATATGGGTATTCTTAACTTCATTACAGTAATCACGAAGATTTTATGATGGATTCTGTGGACTTAAAGGCAGATCAAAGAGAAAATATGATGATTAAGAGATTGACAAAAACATGTCAATTATTTGTTTTTAATTTTAGTTTTTATTGATGTATAGTTGATTTACAATTGTTGTCATTATTTATTAAAACTACATTAAGGGAAATATGACTAAAAGTTAATGAGAGTCTTTTATTTCCTCGCATAAATAAAAATATAATGTGGGAGTCTGGATTCTTTAGGATGTAAGTGACAGAAAAGAACCTTAAACTAGTTTAAGGGAAAAAAAAAGAGAAATTTATTGGCAAAAAAAAAAAAAAGGGAAGGGAGTCAGAACCTGAGAATTTGAACACCATTCTCTTTCTTTATGACTCTCCCTTTCCTCTGTTCCATCCCCACACTCCCCTCCAATCCTGTCTCTCTTTCTGTGTTGGCTTCATTTCTTCTGCTGCAGCTGAATTTTTTTCATGTCATAAGGAGTGTGACTCCTGGAAGCTCCAAATATATGATCCCTGTCATCACCAGAGCAGCCAGAGGACATCTCTCATATCCAGCCTCGTATAGAAATTCTAGAAGATGAAGTACAGTAATTGGTTTGGTGCCCAATCCAGTGGTTACAGGCTTAAGCCTTTCAACAAATGAAGAACAGAAGAGGAAATAGTGTGCAGACAAAAGGACAATCAGTAGAACATAACCTACTTCATCCCATCAGCTGGCGTTCCCACAATACTTAGTCATAAGACCCAAGGAAATTCTAAGAGGATACTACCTCTAGTCCTTGGCTTAGACATGGCTCTCATAAGTCATAATTATTTAATATATTCTGATTTGAAAACCTCTCTAGGTTTCACAAATTCATTCACTTGTTTCTCAAGAAATTCCTTATTCTTCACGATACAATTGATACTTCATAGAAAACAGGCATACAATGTTTTATCTTCCTTTGACCATATCTTTCTCAGGTCAGATAATTCCAGTTTCTTGGTTCCTCCTCAAGACCCTATGGCTGAGACTTCATTTTTTTTTTTTTTTAAACTTGTGTTACACGTGTGTCTGCAAAATTTAAAACATACCTTCTTAATATATGAAACTCAGAATATGACACTGGATAATAATCCATTCAACCCTGGCTATATTTGGAATTAACATTGCAATCAGATTCACCTGGGAAGGAATCTTAACTCTGCCACTTATTAGATGGAAGATCTTGAAATACTATTCTCATTTTACAGAGGATTGTAAGATTTCATTTAGTGAACAGGTACTGAAGGTATCAGTGCTTGGGCTGCAACAATGAGTAGGAGAAATAAGGTCTCCACCCTCACAGAATGTGTAAGTCAGGAGAGTACAGACAAGTTGAGAGGCGATTTCCATGTACTGTGGGAAGTACTGTGATATGAAATGCAGGATGCCATATGGGGACATAGAAAAAAGGTATGCAGCCTGGATGGGAGGTGGGGGGTGAGGGAGAAGCAGATGCTTCCCAGAATTGGTATCAAGATAAGACCTAAAGCAATGAGCCAGGTAAAGGAGAGGAGAGCAAATAGTGACTGAACAGAATTTGGGAGGAGAGTAGGTACCAAATTTATCATGATACAATAGAGCATGATGATTTAAAGGAACTGAATGTTAGTCAAGTATTAGGAATATTCAGGTGGCAAGTGACAGAAATTCATTTCCAAATGAATAGAATTTATTGGCTCATTAATCAACCTATTGGATGGGTGGACTTGATTGGCATCTGGGATGAGAAGATATATCAGGACTAAGAAAATGCCATAGCTCTCTTTATCTCTGCCTCTGCTTTTGCTTGTCTTTGCGGGTTAGGTTTGTTCTCTACCTCTGTAGACTATTTTCTCCACACAACTAAGAAAATAAATACCAGCTGATGTGAATTTAAAAACAGTAGGTTTGGTATTGGAAAGGAAAGATAGGTGCTGTTTTTCATTTTGTCTGGCCTGCAAAAATGTCAATAACTGTGCAGGGTCTGAGCTAACAAGTTAGCCTGCCACAGTTACCTGGATGCTGGTAGGAGACTCCAGACTGTTGGCTCAAAGGCAAATACTTCTCATGGTACAGCAGGCAGCGTGAACCCCCCTGGTTCCCTGGTGTCATGGGGACAATGGGGAGCATCCCAGGTGGATGTTGCATCCACAGTGGGCTTGTGTTATACTGCTAAGGGTCTCTGATCTTAAGAACCTTTCAATCTTAAAAGGGACTGCTAGCAAACTGCTCAAATTTCACCCTGCAGGGAGATGATGTTATCTTAATTATTCTATTCAGGGAATAAACACGCTAACCCAGAAGGAGATCCTGTCTCTAGTGTCTGCTTGATAGGCATATATCCTTGAAAAGATAGTCCAGGATAAAAACTGTCACAAAATGTGTTAGAAACACCATGGAGAATTGCCCTCCAACGAGAAAAAATTCCAAGGAAAGCGTTAAACTGGTGTGTCTTGGGTCATATGCTCGTCTTGGGTCAAGCACTTTGACCCAGGATATAGGGTAGTAGTATTGGTTCTAGTCAAATCAACTTCCCACCCAAGGACAGATGTCAATGTCAGTTACTAAGATGAGTGCGCTTGACAAAGATGAGTCATATTTATTATGATTCAGTATCAGAATATAAAACCATAAGACTAAAGAGGTAAAATGGATTTTGAAGAATTATGCAGGTTGGTTATACTAAAGAGTTTGGAATTTTTTCCTATGTGCAATAGCAGTTTTTTTAAATAATTTTATAATGGGGTAGTGCTGGTGTTATCTTTAGAAAGATCACATTGGCACAGATTTTAGGGCTTGGTAGGAGAGGGTGAATAAGGAGACAAGTTAGGGGACTATTACAATAGTTCAAGTAAAAGATAACAAGAGCCTGAGCCAGGACAGTAGAGATGGGTAATGTAAATATATTTTGGTAGCATCTATAGGGCAAAAAGACAGATTCAAGGACAAACTTTGTTTCTGTTTTGGAAAAAATTGAGATTCGGAACCTCAGAAGAGAAGTGGGTTTTAGGAAGGAAAGAAGGCAAATTTAGGTTTGAAAATTATAAATTTGAGATAGGACGGGTCACTGAAAGCTAGGCTGAGGAGAAAGATGGGGAGATGTGCCTAAGACAGAGAGAAAAAGACTAAATAGAGTTGACTCGAGGACAAAAGTTGAAGAACAGTGATATTTTAAAGGCAGGGGTAAGAAGAGAAATCTCGGGGTGGGGGGCAAGATTGGGAAAGAATATCCCGGATGTTTACAAGAAAACTGGGAACAGATAGTACAAGGGAAGCCAAAATAATTTGAGTAGAAATTGAACTCATTTTTTTTTAATGGCTGTGCAAAATGCCATGGTATGATGTATGTAGCACAACGTAACGAAAACTAAAAACAAAACAAAGAACTCAGAGCAGTTAAAACTATGTCAGATGCTCCAGGAGAACAAAATTCTCCAACTGTAAGAAGGGAGTTCCATCAACTTTAAAGGAGCACTGTAGGGATAAAGTGAATCCTTTCTCACACTTTACTCATGCAATGAAGGCAATCAGTGTCTGTCATTTTCTTTTGTAACAGTGAATCACTCACTGTGACCTCCAGATTATACCCTTACTCCTAGATCTTGTTCAGTCACTCTTACAAATATCCAGTCATTACATTTGTACTAATATAATTTTTTTTGTGCTCCACTGTACTTGTCCTTCAAAAAAGTGCTTTTCCCCTTCTGATTGTGTCACTGGTACTAAATCCTTTGACACATGGGTTGTACTAAAAGTCATAGATTGATAGGCAAGGTAAATACAGTGACATTTTACTTCTTCTTATCTCATTAGTATAGCTCAGCTCTGGTTGATTAGATTTCCTAATCAACCAGAGCTAACTCAGCCCTATGACTTGCTCCATACAGAATAGAAAGGTTTGTGACTTGTATTCACTTTCCTAGGGAGGATCTAACAGTTTGTCTACGTTGGGTGTGTGCACATGACACTCTCTTACATTTCTGTTTTTTTCTTCCCCCGGAATTAGCTCAAATAAAATAAAAATTCTTAGCTCTTTCTTTAGAAAAGAGGGGAAAAAAGCTCAGATACCAATCTAAGTAGAGAAAGAGATAAGGAAAATAGGAACAGGTTGGAAAAGGCACTTTATAATTCATCAATATACACTGGTACCTCTTAAAAGTTTTCCTTTTTTGAAAAAGAACTGAAAAAAGATCTAAGACCAGAAACTAATAAGAAGTCATATACTTTAAAAAAGATTTACCACTTGCTTTTTATAGCTTTATTCACTATTACCAAGTTTCAATATGTTTCAAATAATTAAATACTGCAATTGGGACATTAAAAATACAAACTAATTTACCAAAATAATTGTATTCTGAATATTATGTACAATATTATACATTTTACATTACATAAAGGATTTTTATACATAAAAGTAAGATTTGATTTATGACTACTGAAAATCCAAAATACATTTGAATAAAACATTCCTATGCATACATACACAATCACTCAATTGGGATAATCAAAACCATACATGAGTGTGGTTATTAAAAAATAAAATTACATTCATACAACAATGGTAGAAATTGAATCTGTTTTTATTAATTTGGAAGTATTATTATAAAACCACACATATATGTATCATATTACCTAGTTCTATAGTTAAAAATCTATGTTCAAGACTAAAATATGTCTCTACCCCATGAGAAATTTTTAATTTTTTATTTTAAGGGATTTTTTTTTTTATAATTCATAACCATTAAATGTCTATCCATGGGCACAGTTCAGACCCAGTCCCAGCAAATGGAGAAATCATGAGGGTCAGCTATATCTCCATGTATATTTCACCATATATTTTTGAAAAATGTCCTATTATACAATTTGGTATGTCTTCATATTCATGCTTGTCATCGGTGATTACATATTGGGGCACAGAGCCTGTAGGGGAAATATATATTACTGTAGAGAACTAGATACTAAAAAAAGATATCACTGGGTGACTCCAGAAAAGAAGGGGTGTTTACATGGAAGACCCCACCCATACACACTAAATTAGTTATTAAACAAGGTGTCAGTCCTTCAAAAAGGTTAATACACTGATGATACCTTGTTTGAATACTGAAATATCTAAGTCTAGAATACTGTCAAGTGAGTTTTAGTATTGTTTCATTTTTAAATTTAATTCTTTTCAAAAGGAAGAGCTGTGATTTTAAGTAAAGTCAAACATTTTTCTAACTGATCTGAAAGGCCTGAAAAACAGTGTTTTTATAAAAAAAGTGTCTCTCTGTGTGTATAACTCTATCCATGGCTCTTATCCCAGAGATACACAAACTGGTAAAAATTCTTTCAGAACTATAAGAACCTTGGAAAGGCAGCAATTACTAAACTGGCTGTTCTTCTTAAAGTCTGAAAAGCATTTTTTAGTATTCCCTATTTTGAAACCCTGCATTTCATCAAAGGCAAGTAACAGAACACCTGAAAACTAGAAGACAGAGAAGCTAACAAGTTAAAACATAGACAAAATCAATGTCTTTTCCAACATCACATAGTCTATGAAAAATGAGTTTCAGAGCCTAAGGCCTGCTTTGTTGTTTTTCTTCTCATTCATGTTTTGCTTGAATATAAAAAGAAGCTCTAACCTAGGTTATCAAAATATATTCATATAAATGTATAAGCATTTCTAATATAAAAGTTAAAAAAAGTCTAAATTCTTAATTTTTTGTAATTAAATATCCTAGAGTTCAGTAGGCAGATTTATTTTTGAGCAGCTTGAAAAGAATCCATCGACTGAGTGCTGTGTGTGAGATCGGGCACCGCTACATTTCAGCTCTCTGCCGTGATTTTTCAGCAGCAGCTGCCCCATCCTCCTCCTCGTCCTCCTCCTCGTAGTGCTCCTCTCGGCCCTGGGGGCGGTTGTCCTCTCGAACTTCTTGCTCTTCTCCATCATTGTTTTTCTCATCGGCCTTAAAGTTAAAAGAAAAAAAGAAAAACTATGAGGTAGGGCACTGAGTCAGTGGTATAAATAATTCTCTCTTAAAACAAACAGAAAACCCAGCAGGAGGTCCTTCATTTTTGGAGAAAGGAAACAAGTGAAGAAAAATGTTCCAAGAGGCAAGAATGCTACAGTCTTTGCTAATCTTCACATTGTCCAAAAATTTTCCTAATTCTAGGATGGCCTGTCAAACTCCATGGTAACTTAGATATACCCAACTCTACATAGGTATCTCCTGCACACGCGCACATCTACACACATGCATAATAGAAATATATATCCTACACATACATTTTCGTCATTTTCACCGTAGGTCTCTTCAGCATTATGTTCCAGTTGCCTTTTTTTCTCCTCAGTCAAATCTTCCTGCACCTAAAACAAACCAGAGATAACAGGTGACACTTTGGTCATTTCAACACTTGCAACAATATGTTTTGATTTCCCACAAGTTCACTCAAAGCAGAGACAAATTTAACCTAAAAATAAATTTGAAAAGAAAGTCAAAGATTTGACTTGTCTATTAGTCATCAAGAAATGTATAATATACCTACTGCAAAAAAAAAAAAAATGTGATTCGGAATCACAGAAACTCAGATTTTTGTGTTCTTAGTTTCTGATTTATTTGAATGGGGTTAACACTCCAAGTAGAACATCTGAAGAAATTCACCTTATAAAATTAAAAACTCCTTTTTCCAAAAAGGAGAGCTGTGGAAGTCTGACGGTTCTGACAGAATGTAAGTTCTTACTAAGACAGGAACCATCTGTCTTAATTAACTTCCTTCAATACCTAGATGCATGCTTGGCACACTTATTGCTTAATATATTATTGCTGAATGAATGAGTCAATGAATGAGTCAATGAGTCAATGCAAAAAAAAAAAAATGCTCTGTAAGGCACAGAAACCAGGCACCACTGCCTATATACAATGTAGTAGAAAACTGAGGAAAACCTGTATATATGCACTTCTATAATTAAGGATAAACTTCTCTGGCTAAAATATCTAGAACACAGGACACAAGCATTTCAACTTTTTAATAAAATAGTTAAGCCACCTCAAATCCCTACATCTCTTTAGTGTCCTAACACAGTTCTAAGTAGTTTTCTTTTATGTATGCTATTATATGTCACTGATACTGATTATTTTTTTTTCAAAATGCAAATCAGGAGTTCCCTTCGTGGCTCAGTGGTTAACGAATCCGACTAAGAACCATGAGGTTGCGGGTTCAATCCCTGGCCTCCTCAGTGGGTTAAGGATCCGGCGTTGCCGTGAGCTGTGGTGTAGGTCGCAGACGCGGCTTGGATCCCGCGTTGCTGTGGCTGTGGCGAAGGCCAGTGGCTACAGCTCCTGTTAGACCCCTAGTCTGGGAACCTCCATATGTCGCGGGTGCGGCCCTAGATAAAGGCAAAAAAAAAACAAAAAAAATGAAAATCAAAGCAAGCATCCAGTATTTCTGCTAAATACTATTTAATGCTCACGTTCCACAAAAATAGTAAAATATTTTCTAACTTTATATCAAAAACCATACATATTCCAAAAGGTTTAAATCTTCTGAATACATTTCAAAAAATTGCTGACCACCAGTTAAGCATAATGCAGTGTCTTAGTACCAAAAAAACCCCTGATATCTCTGAGGACAGTGTTAAGTCTTCTTGAATAATACCCTAAATTACCTGCTTTGGGGAGGGGGCACATATGTATGTTAAATATCCCAAAAATGGGCAGGGGAAGGAAAGCGTGCTAGTGTTACAGTTAAGGAACAAATTAAAGGCTGTCTTAGGGAGTTCAGCACAGGTGCAACAGGATGAACCCAAACGCACCAGTCACACTTGGGAGGGATCCCAGTCTGTTAGAAGCCTACGAAGATGACCTTTCAAAGATACCCTAACAGAGCCTTCATGAACCTCTTCTGATGAGCCCATGGTTGACTGGACTCAGCCCCAACACCACATTGGCACCAAATAAACACAATCTGAGGACAGGATTAGAGTATATTTTGTATTCAGATGTCCTGGTGAGACGAGCTAAAAAAAAAAAAGACAGCCCTGCTTACCTGCAGGCTCTGTGAGTGGCCCATGACATCTCTGCTGCCCTTAGTCACAGAATCTCATCACAACATTCCTTAGGACATTGTGATGAAAACAGTGAAGCACTTATTTTAAACTATATTAAGCTCTCACTAATTGAAATATCTTTAAATGCCTAAAGTGTCCCAGGAAGATTTCCGTGAACAGAGACACGTCTTCTATAGCCTTAATAACAAAAATATACTACTGAACACTAAAAATGGTTTAGTTGGGGTTGTGGGTAGGGGAACTGCCTTGAAGCTGTGACATGGTGAAAATGTATAAATCAGGTTTGGGAAACTTTTTTTGTAAAAGGCCGGATAGCAGATATCTAGGCTTTCTTGGCCATAAGATCTCTATCCAGACTTTAAGGTTTTGGTGTAGAGGCAACCTTAGACAACATGTACACAAAAAGCCATGGCTTGTCTTCCAATAAGGCTTCACCTACAAAACAGGCCCAGTCCTTTATTCTGCCAACCCCTAACATAGACTATGGAGTCACAGAGACTGGGATTGAAACCTTGGCTCTGCACCTCTCCAGGTGGTATAAACATTAAGTTTGGTTGTTTTTATTGTGAAAATTTTCAAGCACACAAAATAAAGACAATAATTCAATAAACTAATTATAGCCATTATCAAGGCTCAAAAATTATTTCAATGCCATACTAGCATCACCTATCACTTTTCTTTATTTTCTGATGAATTATTCTTAAAAATTCCAGACAGCATGTAATTTTTTCCCCTACCAATCTCAGTATATATCACTAAAAACAATGGATTTTTCTTATATAACTGTAATGCCATTATCACATCTGATAAATAGTCCCATGGTACCATCTGATGCCTAATCCCTACTAACATTTTCCTGATTGTTTTAAACATGTCTATTTACAGTCAGTTTGTTCTAACCGTGGTCCAAACAAATGCCACATCTATCATCGATTCCACTCCCCTTTTTCCTTAATGCTATGCTGAATTGCAAATTATGCACATTCTGGATTTATTTGCTGCTTTATGGTATCACCACTTAACCCATTTCTTTAGACTCCATATTTCTTGCAAAAAGGAAGTTAGCATAAAGACTTGAATTAATTCAGATTCAGTTTGCAGAGTGAGGTGATGCTGTAGATTTCATATTTTCACATCAGGAGGCATATAATATCCCACTTTTACTCATGTTTTTAATTGCTTTTTTCTTTTATTGTGATTTTTATTTTTTTCCATTATACTTGACTTACAGGGTTAGGTCAATTTTTACTATACAGCAAAGTGACCCAGTCATTCATAATTTAATAATTTTTCTCACATTATCCTCTATCATGTGTCATCAGAAGTGATTAGATATAGCTCCCTGTGCTATGCAGCAGGATCTTATTGCTATCCATTCCAAACGCAACAGTTTGCATCTATTAACCCCAGATTCTCAGTCCATCCCATTCCTTCCCCCTTCGCCTTGGCAACCACAAGTCTGTTCTGCAAGTCCATGATTTTCTTTTCTATGGAAAGGTTCATTTGTGCCCTATATTAGATTCTAGATATAAGTGATATCATATGGTATTTGTCTTTCTCTTTCTGACTTACTTCAAAGAGACTCTCTAGTTCATCCACATTGCTGCAAATGGCATTATTTTGTTCTTTTTTATGGCAGAGTAGTATTCTATTGTGTATATATACCACATCTTCTTAATTCATTCATTGATGGACATTTAGGTTGTTTCCACATCTTGCCTATTGTGAATAGTGCTGCAATGAACATACGGGTGCATTTTCTTTTTCAAGGAAAGTTTGTCCGGATATATGCCCAAGAGTGGGATTGCTGGGTCATATGGTAGTTCTGTATTTAGTTTTATAGGTACATCCATACTGTTTTCCATAGTGGTTGTACCAATTTACATTCCCATCAACAGTGTAGGAGGGTTCCCTTTTTGCTCACCCCCTACAGCATTTGTTATTTGTGGACTTATTAATGATAGACATTCTGACTGGTGCGAAGTGGTACCTCATAGAAATTTTGATTTGGATTTCTCTAATAATCAGAGATGTTTAGCATTTTTTCATGTGCTTGTTGGTCATCTGTATATCTTCTTTGGTGAAATGTCTATTCAGATCTTTTGCCCATTTTTCATTTGGGTTGGTTTTTTTGCGGTTGAGTTGTATACATTGTTTGTGTATTTTAGAGATTAAGCCCTTGTCAGTTGCATCGTTTGAAACTATTTTCTCCCATTTTGTAAGTTACCTTTTTGGTTGTTTTATGGTTTCCTTTGCTGTGCAAAAGCTTGTCAGTTTGTTTAGGTCCCATTGGTTTATTTTTGCTTTTATTTCTGTTATCTTGGGAGACTGACCTGAAAAAAAAAATCGGATGGTTGATGACAGAGAATGTTTTGCTTCTGTTGTCTTCTAGGGGTTTGATGGTGTCTTGTCTTGTGTTTCTTTAAGCCATTGTGAGTTTATTTTTGTGTATGGTATGAGGTTGTGTTCCAGTTTCATTGATTTACATGCGGCTGTGCAGTTTTCCCAGAACCACTTGCTGAAAATACTTTTTCCCATTTTATATTCTTGCCTCTTTTGTTGAAGATTATCGACCGTAGGTGTCTGGGTTTATTTCTGGGTTTATTTCTGGGTTCTCCATTCTGTTCTATTGGTTTATATGTCTGCTTTGGTACCAGTATGACACTGTCTTGATTTGTAATACTGCCTGAAGTCTGAGAGAGTTATGCCTCCTGCTTGGTTTTTGTTCCTCAGTATTGCTTTGGCAATTCAGGGTCTTCTGTGGTTCCATATGAAGTTTTGGATTGTTTGTTCTAGTTCTGGGAAAAATGTCATGGGTAATTTGACAGGAATTGCATTGAATCTGTAGATTGCTTTGAGTGT
This sequence comes from Catagonus wagneri, assembly GCA_004024745.2. Taxonomy (NCBI): domain Eukaryota; kingdom Metazoa; phylum Chordata; class Mammalia; order Artiodactyla; family Tayassuidae; genus Catagonus; species Catagonus wagneri. Next base: position 24,520,427 of record PVHT021183693.1, read on the forward strand.
GTTTTTTTTGTTTTTGAGTTCTTTCTCTCCTATTCTTGGTGAGTCTGGTCAGAGGTTTGTAAATTTTGTTTACCCTTTCAAAGAACCAGCTTTTGGTTTTATTGATTTTTTTCTATCGTTTTTTTGAATGTCTGTTTTATTGATTTCCTCTGTGATCTTTATGATTTCCTTCCTTCTGCTGACTTTGGGTTTTGTTTGTTCTTTTTCTAGTTCTTTTAGGTTGTAGGTTAAGTTGTTGAGCTTTTTCTTCTTTTCTGAGGAAGGCCTGTATAGCTATGAACTTCCCTCCAAGCACTGCTTTTGGAGCATCCCGTAGATTTTGAGTGCTTGTGTTTTCATTATCATTTGTCTCGAGGTATTTTTTAACTTCCGTTTTGATTTCCTCATTGTCCCATTGGTCTTTTAGTAGGATGTCGCTTAGTCTCCATGTAGTCAGTTTTTTCTCCTTTATTTTCTTGTGGTTGATTTCAAATTTCATGCCATTGTGGTCAGAAAAGTACTTGAAATGATTTTTATACTCTTAGGTTTGTTGACGATAGTTTTGTGCCCCAGCATGTGGTCAATCCTTGAGAATGTTCCACGTTCACTTGAAAAAAGTATAAATTCTGATTTTTTTGGATGTAATGTCCTGAAAATATCAATTAAGCCTAACCCTTCTGTTATGTCTGTTAGGATCTCTGTTGCCTTATTGATTTTCTGTCTAGAGGATCTGTCCATTCATGTAAGTGGGGTGTTAAAGTCTCCTACTGTTATTGTATTCCCATCCGTTTCTCCTTTTATATCTGTTAATATTTGTTGTATGTATCATTTGGTTTTCTGTCTGCTGTCCTGATTGGATGAGTTCCATGATTCTATCTTCCATGTCACTAATTTGTTCCTCTGAATTATTCATTCTCCTATTTAGTGGCTTTAGCTCAGTTTGAATCTCTGCAAATGAATTTTCTAACTTTTCTTGGTTCCTTCTTATATTTTTCTAGTTCCTTTCTAAAGTAATCTGCATTACTGTTTACATCTGCTCTTAATTCCTTCATTTTTACCCTTAATTCCTTCAGTATTTTCACTATCTCCTTTTTGAACTCAGTGTCTATCAGACTGCAGAGGTCTGTTTCATTATTTTCTACTTCAGGTGAATTTTCCTGTTCTTTCAACTGGGAATGGTTCCTGAGCTTCTTCGTTTTGCTTATATATTTCTTATTCGGTGAGTTTAGGGAAACCAACTATTGCAGTCTTGGAGGGCTATTTCTATGCAAGAGCGCTCCTTTGTATTTTGCAGTGGGTTACTATTTATTTTAGGTGTGGAAATTTGGATATTTGCTGCATCTTTTTGGCTTGATCAGGCTGTTATCCCCTTAATAGGGTGATAAGTATGTTTCCAGGGAGACCTAGGCAATGGGCAGGGCAAATAGTCAGTGCCTGTGTGCAGGGTTCTTAACAGTATCAAGGACCTGCAGGACACTGTTGCAGACTACTCCTAGTTGCATAAGAGGTGCCCAGTCTCCCACAGCCCAAGCAAGTGGTGCCTCGCCACCTGTAGCCTGCGCCAGAGGTGCCCTGCCCTCTGAGAGTCCACACATGTACAGGGAAAGAGATTCCTATGGCGCTCAGCCCCTCCTCCTCTTGCCCTCCCCAACAGTGGTGCCTTGCTTCTCCTTCAGGCCCAGAACTCCTCCCAGGTTCCCTCAGCTGTGGCGTTCCGTTCCCCATCCTGTGGCACACCACTCTCTAGTCCCTCAGGCTGTCTCCACACAGCCAACCCTAGTCCTCTCCCTGGAACTGACATCCGGAGCTTGAGTCTCAGTGCCAAGCCCCCGCCCAAGCTTCTCAGGCTGTGGTGTCCAGGTCCGTGGTGCAGATGATCTGTGCGGCTCTCACTTAGCTTTGCCCTCCTGAGTCCAGCTGCTGTGCTTTTCTCAGTGACTTTGAGGTCCCTCCCTCTCAGCTAATCTCCCCGTTGGTAAGGTGACTTCCCAGGGTGTGCGTTCCTTTCCTCTAACAGCTCCCCCTCAGGAGTGCTAGTACCATCCTGCTTCCTTTTCTCTCTTTCTCTTTTTCTTTTGCTCTACGGAGTTATGTGGAGGGTTTTGTGCCCTTTTTGGAGGTTTAAGTTCTTCTGCCAGCAGTCAGTAGATGTTCTGTGTGAACTGTTTTACATATGGATGTGTTTTTTTGATGTGTTCATAGAGGTTGAGTGTGACGTCTTACTCCTCCGTCATCTTGATCCTTTTCCTGTCACTTTTAGAGAGGCTAAGGATGGTCAGTGAGCTCAGATAGTCACATCCTGACCTTTCCATGGTAAAATTTCCTGACCTCCATTCATCTGGTGATGTTATCCACTGATGACTGCTGTTATCCACTAAATCAGCTGTTTTAACAAGAGGGTACAAAATGATGACTTTTTAATTCCATCATTCCTTCTGTATTTACTAACTTCTATAAAGAAAAACATGCCCTTATCAACTACTTAGTTACTATGCGTGGTATACCAAAGTATGCTTAAGTATAGCTAATTATAGTATATCTAAGTATACCAAGGTATACCAACTTTTTAAAAATCAGAATTGAGTGCAATCTAATCATGGTTCTAACAATAAGAAGCTGTGTGACCTTTGAAAATTTAGCTAACATCTCTGAAACTCAAATTTCTTACCTGTGAAAGAAAAGGGTTAGATGAAAAACACTGATTTTTAATTTTTCATGTGTGCGTGTGTGTGTTTGTGTGTATAGTAGGAGCCATGGACCCTTTTTAAGACTTTGGTGAGAAAGTCTTTAGCAAATGGGCCTAGATACAAATCATTTTGCACAGAAGCTTCAAGAGGTTCAGACTTTCCAAAGTCCACTTGTAGAACTGTCCTAGGACTGCGTCTTCAAATAGCGTGTCCCTGAAACATCAGCATTAGCTGGGTGCTTGTGAAGAACTCTGAGTCCTAGGCTCTAACACAGATAGGATCAAAATCTCCACAGTGGAGCTCCCACTGCGGCACAAAAGAATCAGCGGCATCTTGAGAGCACTGGGATGTGGGTTCAATCCCTGACCAAGCACAGTGGGTTAAGGATCTGGTGTTGTTGCAACTGTGGCTTAGGTTTAGATTGTGTCTTGGACCTGATCCCTGGCCCAGAAGCCATGGGGTGGCCAAAAATGAAAAAAAAAAAAGAAAAAAAAATCTCCAAGGGTATGGGAATCTGTATGTTTTACAGACTCTCCAAGGTGATTCTTAGCCACAGCAAAGCCTGAGAGCCACTCGCTTGAGGCACAATGGGTGCTGGGTTAAGAATGTCTCTGGCTAGGGAGTTCCCTGGCGGAGGCCTAGCAGTTAAGGATCCAGCATTGTCACTGATGTAGCTCTGGTACAGTCTCTGGCCAGGGAACTCCTTCCTGTCATGGGTGTGGCAAAAAAAAAAAAAAAAAAAAAAAAAGAGAGAGAGAGAGAGAGAGACGAAGAAAGAAAACAGAAAAGTGGCTAGAGAGAGAAACACCCTTTTATGAGTTTTTTCTTCTCTTCTCTTGGGAGCTATTGTAGAAAATTTAGGTTGTTTACCAGTTGTCATAATCTGAGGTGAAAACCACTGATTTTAAATACTCTTTAATTTAGGTATCAGACAAAAATTTTGTAATTTTTCAAATTTATAGATACATCTTTACTATTCTAGTAACATATCTTTCATGTTTGGGGCAAAAGTAATTCAAACTCATCTTAAAGGCATTACTGAAATGGGACTAAATGATAGGGTTTCTCACTTTAAAATATGTTCAGACTAATAACCAGAAGCCAAATGTTACTCCTTTATAATGTAGACATGCCATTTATATCTTCCACATTTATGTCTTAACCTTCTGTATTAACCTGCTAAAACTGACACAAACATTTTGTTAAAGATTTCCCTACCCTGCTCCTCATTACTCGTTAACTAAAATCTAATATTTTAGGCATTTCAGAAATGGTCCCTATATGATGTGGCTAAGTTTAATAAATAGTGAAAACAAACAAACAAACAAAAATAAAACATATCTCCTGAGTCTGAAATGGGCTTTGGCTAGCGACCCAGTCCCAGTATGTATGCTCGTCTTTCTCTGATACATCACAGATGTGTGGGATGATCGAGGAACCAGAAGGATGTACCTTAAGTAGTCAAGATTCCTGGGATCCAAAGAGATGGATGGGATGTGACAACAGACAGGCCTTTAGCAATGTCCACCACAGTGATGGATACTCCTGCTTGCTGGCTAATGTTTAATAGCCATTGCTGTCTGGATGACTTAATGGTGTGGTGTTCACGGTTTGGGGTACCACGAAAAGGTAGCCAGATAACCTTGTACCTGCTCTTTCCTGAGTGTGTAGATCCATCTGTTTTCACTTAGATTGGAGAAACTCAGCACTCAGGTTTTTCAAAGGAGTCATTTTAATCTCCATGTACTTTTAAACGTTTAAGTAATTTTGAAGCACATATAATGCTTTTTGGCAATGTCATAATTTGTCTCGTTTGTTCATAAGGAGATAAAAAACCTGGAAAGGAAGGGATGTGAGGATGGGCTCACCATAGCCATGTCTTTCACTCTAACAATCCCAAGCGATAAACAATGAACGCTTGTTAACTGCCACCAGTTTTAGGTCTTGGAAGGATACCATTGTTGCACTAAGATAAGAGAAGGCAGGGATAGTGCAAATTTCCTAGAATCACACTTGTCTGGGTCCTCTACTCTCAGAGTTCAAATCACAAGTCTGCTGGGCTGTACCTCTGAACAGGTATAAGCCAGGCAAGCTGCATCTGGTCCTAGGAGCAAATGTGACAGCAGTCTGGTTGACTGTGGGCTAGAAAGGCAGGTCCACCAGCAGCAATGAGCCTTACATCCCAGGGGCAGCTGGGGCAGCTGCAAGACCCCCAGGCTAACGGAAGCTAAGAATGGCGCGCATCACACAGCACTGTGTGGTTTTCAGAGTGCTCACCCACAGCACTTATCAGCAGTACACTGTGTGCTCTCACATACTGTGTCCCTCTTTACTTTCCTGATTTTGCAGCGTTCTGCTGAGAACTTCATCTCTATTGCTAGTCCCTGACTGAGGAAATTCTTCTCCCTCCTCAAGGGAAGAACTGAGAACAGTGGAAAGAGGTGGGAAAGGAAAATCCAATAACTAATCACCCCACAACTGCCAGAAAAAAATAACACAGCCAGAAAAAGGACTGCTCGGGGGGCAGAGGGGAAAGTTATCCAGGCAAGGACAAAGGCACGCTGGGCTTCCTCTGCGAGCTCACGGGGTACCCATCCTAAATGGCAGGGTGTGGTGACCTGGAACCCCTGGGAGAGGGTTAGAAGGTGGGAACAGAGGTGCCAGAGCTAGAAGTTCCAGGACAGGAACTAGGGCCAGGTGCAGGGAGAGAGGAAGGGCTCTGGTCAGTCAGCCCACCCGAGGGAGCAGCGGTTGCCTGGGGCTAGGCACCAGCCTCTCCCTGGTCACCATCCTCCATCCCTCTTGCTTTTCTGCCTTTTTCTTTTTTTTTCCTATCCTTGATCCCTCTTAGATTGCAAGATTTCTCTCTACCTTAACTGACAGAATATAGGGGTAAAAAAATAATCAGTAAATACTGATTAAAATTTTATGTTTACCCTTCTGAATTTTTAAAAAGAAGCCAAGGTGAACCTCTTCCCTTTTAATCCCTGGAAGATTCCTGGCATCTGACATAATGAAACAAAGTAATATTAGTCTAGACATGGTGTTACAAGAGAGGCCCAGATGAATATCTTTCTCTTGCCAAGTGTCTTAATATTCAAAGCTGCTGCTTTCTCGAATGCTCTCTTCAGATGACACGGCTCAGGGGGCTTGATTAGGATGAACAGCAGGATGAGAAAAAAGGGAGAGAATAAAAAGATCAAGCCAAGTGTACTGCGTGTGACTAGAGGCGTATGTTGCCTATGGCTGTAAAGAATGACATCCTTTTCTGTTTTCCTAGTACAAGCACAAATTTCTGCATCAGCTCTGAAAAGCTGACAAATGCAATTTAAACGAAACAGCAGCCCCAGTCAAGGGAACTGTGTCCATGAGCCCAGCAGTACATGCCTTCTGAGCAGGGGCTCAGGGGTGCGTGTGTTTGTCCAGGCTGCCATTTGTCCATCCTCTCCTGCCATTTCTCTTAGGGCTAGAACCACACACACGTGTAAGAGGCCTAGATGAGAAGTGCCTCTGAACCTGGGATTTCATTTGCTGGACCATTTACTGGTCCAGAGAGAGAGTAAGCACGAGGCCTTGGCCTCATCCACATCATACTGCTGAGTACTAAGCCTCAGCAGTCCATACAGCTCCAGCTGTGACTAGCCAGCCACAACCAACAGTGTTCATCAATCAGTTATACAAATGTGGCAGCACGGTAGATGCTCTATAAACCTAGTTAGCAATAATACACCAGATGTTTACAATAAAAAGCAAAGTAAAATAAAATGTTAAGAAATTCTACCCCAAAGCATTCTATTCAACCGAGTTCCTTCCATAGTTTTCTTTTTCTTTGTTAAATTTAATTAAGATGTTAAATTCTTAGGCGGGGAGAAGCCAAAAGTAGAGGCTGCAAACATTTTTTAAGTGTCTGGAAGGTGTTATGTGTATTCTGACAGATACCACGGGTACTCCTGTGAGGCAGGCACTGTGGCAACATCTACAAAGCCTCTGGGGTTAGTCCAGACCTCTCAACATACAGAGCTTTGTTTTTTCTTGTGAGGGGAAAGAGGCATGAGAAAGTATTCTTACAAAGATCCCATAAACCTAGGTCTGCCATTCCTGGAAGCCCAAGTGTCAAAATCTCTAGGGAAAACCAGAGAGGAGGATTCTGTCACCCCATTTCTGTTCTCTTCTAACTAAATGTCTCCACTGCCATGGTGCACTTCCCCTCCAGACCACCCTTCTGTACGCAGCCTACAGCTCTCTGAACATTTCCACAGAAGCCCTGTTGCAGAGGTTTGTTTCAGGTGAGCGTGGGGCTCCAAGCCCTCCCCCTCCCTACCTCCTCTTCCCCCTCTTCCTGGTACTGCTCATCCACATTGTCCTCCTGCTGGTCTGGATTTCCTGCCATCTGTTGAAACAAAAGGGGAGGCTCAGGTTACTGAACACTGGAGATGCGTTTTCCAGTCCCCTGGGACAAAGAACAGACAGGCCCACATGCACTTTTAATGCATCAGTGGCCAGGAAATGATGACTAATCATTCCCAACACAAAGCCCAGGAGGCCTGTCACCCTCTCTCTCTGAATGCGGGCATGTCATTTCACATGATGGCCCAGCCCAAAGTCAACCAAAGAGGCGAACAAACTTCCTGTCTATGTAGGTTATGACTAATCTTTGGCGTACACCAGACATTTGTCAAAACACCCGGGTTAAAACCACCCTCCAACATGGCATCTGCTTACCACCAAATGCTCCTCCATTTCTGCATTCTCTTGCTTTTGATGTTGTTTTTGCTCTTCATTTTCATCTGGCAAATTTTCTTCCCTCACTTGCCCAGCTTCCTCAAATTCATCCTCGCCTTGATTGTTAGGGTCATCTGCGGGGTTTATATCCTCTACAGCTGCCCTCTGTAAAATTTTAATGAAAAGCAACCACCACTTCAAATTCTAGGATCAAGTTTAATTTCATTTGAAAGGCCACACACTGGCAGAAAATGAAATTGTCCTTCGCCAGATTGTTCAGATCTATTCTCGCCAAGTTTCACAAGTACCCATCTCACTGTCAAAAGATAAAATCCCCGCCTTATTTGTCAGAGGCTGATGTATCAGAATGAAGTTCAAATAGCACTTCTTTCCTGCATTTGATCTCAAAATAGTCTTAAAACTCGAATATCACAAGTAATATGAGCATAACTAGACAACAAGAAAAACAGTTAATAAAAGCCAAAGGACCAAGTAGGAGAAATAATGAAAACAAGAGATTTAGATAGGCAAACAAGTAACTTCTCTTACTGGTATTTTTTTTTTTTTTTAATTACTGACCAGTTATCCTTTGCAAACCAGTTGTTACATGTAAGTGGGTAAAAGGCAGTTGAGGAGAGAGTAAGCTACAAGAGAAAGGACCCAAGAAAAAGGCCTGTGAGGAGACAAGAGGAGGGCTGATTCAAAAGTAGACACTCGGAGTTCCCGTCATGGCGCAGTGGTTAACGATTCGACTAGGAACCATGAGGTTGCGGGTTCGATCCCTGGCCTCGCTCAGTGGGTTAAGGATCTGGCATTGCTGTGAGCTGTGGAGTAGCTTGCAGACGCGGCTCGGATCCCGTGTTCCTGTGGCTGTGGCGAAGGCCGGCGGCTACAGCTCCGATTAGACCCCTAGCCTGGGAGCCTCCATATGCTGCAAGTGTGGCCCTAGAAAAGGCAAAAAGACCAAAAAAAAAAAAAAAAAAAAAAGAAAAACCAAAAGTAGACAATCATATTCTAGTGTGGATCACACTTTATCATGTGGAGCTGAGAGATGTTGCTCTGGCAAGAGACAGGAGAAAAGGGCGAAAAGCCAACTTTTGGCAATATATTTTGAAAAATAACCTTCCTCACCCCACCCTACCCCTCAAGTAGTTCTCAGTTATCGTGTCCAATTAATGCCCTTCATATTATCAACTTTAGAATTATTTGGATGTCTTGCTTATGCTCTCAAAGCACCTTTGAAAAGAACACGTCTTCATAAAGGTTCAGATTTTAGTGCCTGAGCTGGGCAGCAATGGCGATGCTTGTAGGAGCTTCCCAGATGACACCAGGGTCATCAGCAGGACACTTCCCTGAGACAGGAAGCCTCAGCGTGAGGGTCAGTCTGTGTCAGTATTCTCCAGACCATGAGATTCTAGTTCAGTTCACTTCAGAGCCTTGAACATGTTCAAGAGCTCATGGCAGTCTCAGCTGGCTGACGTATTCTCTGCACATCCCTGGCTATGTACTTCGTCCAAGAGCAAAATAACACTTCTCATGGGACTACAGAGAGTGACAAATCATCACCTTCACAAGGAAAGTCCAATCATTTCATAATCTCTTGTCACACGAATTTCTTCTTGTGCATTATCAATAAATTGTGTGTAAATGTGGAGAAAATATATTATCTTTGGGAAAAAAGTTCCAAATGCCTTCTGCAAAAGTTTATAAAAATGTACACACCAGCTCCAACTCTGACCAAGTAATAAGTAAAGTTTTACAGGCTCAGATGCTACATTCAAATAAAATAGATAATAATTAAACCTCCGTGAAGCTGGACATTTTTATTTTAACACTTGTGATTTTTCAGGTTTATTGATTGGTCTTTGCTATTGTTATAGAAGTCTTGCTTTTTTTTTTTTGGCCCCTGGGCCAAGGATCGAACCCATGCCACTGACTGCAGCAACAATGCTGGATCCTTAACGCACTGTAACACAAGAGAACTCCAAAATGTTTTTAATTTAAAAATAAGTAAATAAAATGAAATAGTGAGATGAGACAAAGAGAGGGACAGGCAGGCTAATAATTTCTAATTAAAAGGAGGCATGGCAGAAAGGCCAAAGTTTCCCAATGTGTTGTCTAGAGCAAGTGGACTGAGGAGATGAAAGAATGACACAGCCAGCTGCTAAGTGGAAGCACACAGTGTTTCCCAAACGCCAGTGACTGGAATACACACTGCTCCTATGTCCCCCCACCACTCTCAGGGACCTCCCAGGCTTCTGCACACTCACTCCCTTGCTCTCTCATGGACACGCTCTTGCTTTCACATCCTCTGGCTCTCATACTCTCCTACCATCTATAGCTCTGGCTCTTTCCTGAAAATATTTCAGGGCTGTGTTCCCTGGAGCATTCCTTCAGAAATGCTTGGTCAGGGGTGGGTACACAGATGCGTTCTGCCACCCCTCTGTGCAAGTTATGCGGAAAAGCCATTTCCATCAGGCTGACTCTAAGCAGCTGTCATGAAGACTTCCTCAGTACTTGCCAAGAAAGAATATGGGTCATCCTCTCAACCCATTGGATAAATATAAACAGGGCCAAGCGTAGCACAGACTGAATTTTATAAACATGGTGGTTGATCTACTAGCAAAAGATGACAGGAAGGCTAGAGTAAAGTTGTAAAAATCATCTTACACGTAAGCACAGGGACACATTCATTTCCAGGCAAGGCCACCCAAATGAATTGGGAGTCTTGGGCCTTTCTGGGTAAACACAAAGAACATTTTTGGTTATTATATGTCTACCTGCTAATATTCTAATTTTCCTATAGTATCATGGTAACTGAGCAATTTTTTCATGTCTCAAACCACATATTCTTATCCATGGTTTTTTTTTTTTTTTGCCTTTTGTCATTTTAGGGCCGCATCTGCGACATGTAGAGGTTCCCGGGCTAGGGGTCTAATCGGAGCTGTAGCTGCTGGCCTACGCTGCAGCCACAGCAACGCAGGATCCGAGCCATGTCTGTAACCTACACCACAGCTCATGGCAACGCCGGATTGTTAACCCACTGAGCAAGGCCAGGGATCGAACCCGCAACCTCATGGTTCCTAGTCGGATTCGTTAACCACTGTGCCACGACGGGAACTCCTCCATGTATTTATTAAATGGTAACTGGACTGCTGGGAGATTACAGAGAATCACACGACACACATTCACACCCTGGCAGACTGCTCAACGTGCTCCATAGTGGTTACGCTTTCTCTGCTTCTCTCTTCAACTCCCACACTTGCTTTTTGTTTTCTCATCTTTCAAAAGATGAAATATTCCAGTTTTGTAGATAGGTTCACTTGTGCCATATTTTAGATTCCACCTAAAAGTGATACCATATGCCTTTCTGATGCCTCTTTCTGCTTTTCTGTTTTAATTTTCTTAATTTAAAAGTCCCCGGAGGGAAACTCCTTGGATGTTTTCCCAGAAGAATCTTTAACCCACTCTCATCACATATACATGCCATGGTTTACAGTTAACAGTAATTATGCAAGCCACCTTCCTTCTGTGCTGAGGAAATAAGAGACATATCTGGAGCCAGAGGTACCATGTCAGGGAAACATTCATGCTTCCTTTCCACCTTGTAACTTCCCAAGTGTCATGACTAGAAGAGAGGACACTTACATCTGCCTCTGATTCTGGGTCAGCTTCCTGGGGCCCTTGTTCTTGAAGTTCATGTCCATTCTCTGGGTCATCTTCTGCCTCGTCTTGGTGCTGGTTGTCTCTCTCATAGGCTAGCAAATCAAAGGAACTCATATGAGCCCAAATGAACCAGACAGGATTCTTCTCTTTCAAAGCAAAGCCGCCAGTGGGCTTCCCTACAGACCACTTCATCCCCTCTCTCCTCCAGCTAGGGTAGTTCTACATAAGGCCTGCATCTCAGCTTTTCTGGAAAAGTTATGTCCTCTTCCCAGGCCTTGGGCCTACAGAGATCTGTGATAGATAACACCATTCTAACTCTATAAAACAAATATTCATAACAGAAGCTAATATATTTTTCCCATTATGCCAAAAATAACAAAACTTTCTTGATAAAATAAAGCCCAGCCAATTGGACATCGCTAAAATGATCAACTAATTTTTGGTAATGTCAGAGAAAATAGCAAAGCAAGATAAAAAGAAACTGATGCTGTTTCAGGAAATGAAAGAAAGGACAACCCCACTGTGGGGCTCAAAAACAAATTCAGACCTCCTGTGCTAAGGTGACGGCGGTGATGATGCCTCAAACCACACATTTATACTCACATACATTTACTTGCTACTTTTTGAAAAAAATATTTGAACAAGGGGAATCTAGGTAAGGGAACACAAAGAGAGGAACAATTAGCTTTTTTGGTAAGATATAAGCGAAAGGTTAAATATATGGAGAGTATTTAGCCTACAGAAAATAAAGACGCAGGTAACCTACCATCAGGTTTCAAGTTTACCAGGGGACCCATTAAATAAAAGAACAAATTGTTCTCTAGTCTTACTGATAATGGAACAAAAAAAGCTTAAAGTGCTGCATGGGCTGATATAAGGAAAACAATTTCTTGCTATTAGGGCTGTAAAATATAGGAACAGGCTATAGGGGGAATTTGGGTAGTCACCTTCCTTTAGATTCTTTAGGAAAGGATACACAGCTACCGTTGCCAGGGAGACGGTGACTGTCTCATGCTGTTATCACACTAAAGAGTATTTGATAAATAACATACTAGAAGTGCACCATAAATGAAAGCTACTATTGACTTAATGTGAAAAACTTTCAAGGCAGTAATCCAAATTCCTCCAAAGTAATAAGAAAATGCAAAAGTTTCCCAAAGCATAATATTCCCATGACAATGCGTTAGAAATAAGTATTTAGTATACAAAAAGCTTAAAGTACTACTATTTCCTCCCTACTCTAAAATGTCAGCGAGGACACAGATTATCTTGGGTGATTTAAGCTACCAATGTGAACTGTTTGGGAGGATTAAGAAAAAACATATTAATAACCACAAAAGACACTTGGTATCCAAATCTTCATATGTATAGGTATCCTCTACTTTTTGAGAGTTTTATGCTGTTTTGCTTTTATGAGGGACCTGTTTTGGCTAACCAAAAGAAACGGGAAGAGGATTTTTGATTTTACGATAAAAGGTGAAAAGCAAAAACAGCAATTAGTGTTTGTTCTGCAGAGAAAGAGCCTTTATGGAGGCAGCACACGCCTGGAGCAGAGGAAAGGGAGTGGCATCGCCCAGCTTCTTCCCCGGAACCTACACTCAGCATCTCAGCATCACGCTGAGCTCTGAACTGTGCCTGTGAGCATCAGTGCTTCATCTTGATTTATTTTGTGTATCTGATGGCAAGATATGATCTAAGGTAACTGCTTCTTCATTTTACACCATTTCAGCTTAGAAAAGGTTTCGTGGGAATACTCCATTTGTCAGAGAAAGCATGAGAAGCCTGTATGCAGATACACATATAACTCTGAACTGATAGTATATATTACAAGCAGTTTTATTAAAGTATTTATCATTTAAGAAGTCTCACCACCTCCTTCCTCTTCCTGGATGCCCTGGTCCTCTGCTCCCTGAACGATATCATTATCCATGGCATCATAATGAGCTTGCTGCCTGCAAGGGAAACGATCGTCAACTTGGTGACACAAGTATTAAGCAGCACAGTTTGATATAAGTCATTTATCTTTAAAAACAGTTATTAGTGAATTTTTTCACTTTTTAAAAGCCATAAAAATATTTCTTAAACGTATCCACTGGGCTTCATAAAATTCCAGATACACTTTCAAAAGATACCCTAAGAAAGATCAGATACCTTTCAAATGATAAAGTAAAGCTAGTGCAAAACCTGCTAGGCTATTTTGAGACTTAAACTGTTATTTTTAAGCAAGAAAAGAGGTTGATTATTTGAAAACTAAATATTAGGGATTTAATCTTCGGGTGGTGGTCCTGCCTCAGCTACATGAGCAATGAGAGCCCCTCAGGTTCACGGATAACAAATGCACGAAGCTGGTTTTAATCTGCTTCTAAAAACCAGGGCAGGGGCTATCAGGCCAGCAGAAGGCTACCGTGGCTGCTCCGGGCGCGGCCGGCCTTCCTCGTGCCCAGCCTGCCTCTGCCGGTCCGTCTCCCTGGAGAGGAGATGCGGTGGCTGCTGCTGCTGCTGTTGCTGCTGCTGCCTCAGCAAGTGTCCCTGCAGCCTTTGCTGGTGCAGGGCCTCCTGGTGCTCCCGTAGCCGCTGGGCCTCCTCTGCCTGCTGCACTGCCAGCCTCTGCTGTTCCAGCTGCTCCTCGTATGGTGACTGGAATTTGGTGACCGGCTTGGCTGAAGGATACACCTGAGGAAGAGCGAGTTGGTGCTGAGCAAGAGCAATCAGGTCCCCTGGGTCCTCCCTTTCTCTCTTTCTCACTCATGCACAGAAGGCAGGGTTGGTTTATTAACACACCTATCTGTCAGGCGCACTGTAATTATACACTAGGTCCAGTGCCACCCGGCACTGGGACTCCAGTTTCCTCTCTTTGAGTCATTCTGGGCGTCTTTCAGTAGCTGATCTTCCCCGTTTATTGGCATTAAGGCAGATTTTTAATGTGCTCCCTCTCAAATGGAAGAGGACACAACAGAAGAAATGTTTCGAACTTTAATTAAATTTATGTTCAAAAGGCTTTGCTATAAGTGGGCACTTAATAACCTCAGACTAATTGGGGCAATTTGTGAGCTGAAGCTGAGACTGAGGCTTTTCCATGAAGAGCTGAAGACCTAGGGAAGTTAATTAACTCTAGCAATGTGCATGCCAATCTCAGGCAACCTAGAGCCAAAAAAGGCCACATTTCAGATGAGGATGGAAAAGCAGAGTACTAGTTTTCTTCAAAGAAACCAAATATGGATGAGAAGAAAGGCCCTTCTGATTAAAGGAAAATCCGATACAGGAATTTTTAAACTCTATTTTCCATTCTTAAACTCTATTCCCACCCTCTTCTCCACCTCTCGACTAATGCAAGCACATACAATTCTCATCAAAGGGAAGAGAGTGCATGGTTGAGAGAAATTAAACCTAGTGGGGAATTACGTTTGAAGAAAGCTGTGAAGGACCCAAGACTGGGAGAGGCTTCTTCACAGAAGGTTTGCAACAATGTAAGCGTGAACCTACAGAGGCTTTCATAGCTGCTCAGCCAAAGGCTCTAGCAGTTTGAAGTCTTGAGAAGTTTGAGGCCAAACAAAGCCTCAGAACTATGAATAAAAGGTGACTAGCATCCATGTAAAGGCCAGGTAGCCTATTGTCAGGTGTCAGCTTGGAAGCTGTGGTATAAAGATACTTCGTTGCATCGGTACTGCTTTTAGTTCTTTTAAAGTATCATTTATAAAAATAATGGATGTTTTTATGAAGTCTCACTTACATGAGAGGGGAGTACCCAGTAGGTGGGGCCCGAGCCGAGGGTTCAGCTTTCTGATGACTCACTAACCACCCTGAAGGTGAGTGTGCAAAAACCAACATGCGATTTGACAGTAAGTGAACAAGGAGAAAAGTACCTTTGATCACGGAAAACGAGTCATTTCTTGGCCTCAGGACGCCCACGGGACTTTAGCGTGGACCAGGAAGGTGCCAGATCAGAAGCCCACCTAGTCTCCTACTCTGTTAAAGGGATGTGGCCGAGTCTCCCTGACTGCGCACCATTACCAAAGACAACACACATGCGTGGACACCTTTCTCTTTTCCCCAGTCATCATTCTGGGGTAAGGTAGCTATGCTACTGACATCACAGCAGAACATTTAAATATGTGCATGGAACATGTAGCAAAATCACTCAAATTTTGTTTTAAAAATTATCCATACACGGGAGGGCTTTTTCCTTAAGAGAGCTGACCCTTGAACAGTGTGACTCATATCACTTATAGTTGGGGCCTCTGTGTACAGGGTTCCTCCATAACCTCCCTATGGGGGTCTTCTGTCTGTGCAGCACCCCACCTGCAAATTCCACCAAACATGGATCCTGGAGTATTTACCACTGACCAAAAAAAAAAAAAAACAAAATCCTTGTTTAAGTGCACCTGGGAGGTTTAAACCCGCCTTGCATAAGGGTCAACTGGATACAGACACAAAGCCACGCCCCTCATCCCAGTGACTGGGGGGATGGCCTCGTACCTCAGCACGAGCCTGCCCTTCCAGAGGTCTGACTGCTTTTTGTTCACGCTGGTCCTTCCAGTCCCGATCCTGTTCCTCCGGTGATGGATCGTGCTCCTCCTCCAGGTGCTCGGCCTGCCCCACCTGCTCCATGGCCTCCTCCTCCAGAGCCTTTCTGTGTTCCTCTTCCACCTGCCGCTCCTCGGGCTCCCTGGGTCCCGCTTCTTGCTGGGGCAGTGCTGCAGGAGCCTGAAAGTCGGCCTCCTTCTGCGTGGGAGGGTAAGGTTTTGTTTCCTCTGTTCTTCGAGGGACTGCTTCATGGTTCTGCCATGCTTCACTATTTCGGGACACCTAGGCCAAGCACATCACTGGAAATGACACTCTTCTATTTCCAAAGTAGTGACAGAATTTTATTACCATGGCTACAGGGTTACAATATAAGAAACTTCTGGAGTCTAGAAATATAGCCCTGACTGGAAAAGTATGGCTGCAATAGAGTCACTTAACTCTTCTCACTGTGTAATCTCACCTATAAAATAGAGATAAGCAAAATTTCACTGTGGAAAGAATACTGTAAATTATACAAAAGTAAAGCCTATAGGGGACCACATCTCAGTAGACCCTGCCTTCAAAAGCAATCTCAGTTCTGTTTTCCCCTAGAATGAAAAGATCAAAACCCTCATGCTTCAAGTGATCAAATACTTACATAATTTTCTTCAGAGTAAATTTTGAAAAGAGAAGAATCAAATCGAGGATGAGTTAATATTATTTTTTGCTAGCTAATATAAAAAAGAATGCCATTATTAATGGACATCCATATTAGCTAAAACAGCGCCCATTAGGCTAGATACAAGACAGTTTTAACATATGAAAGGGGTATTTCTTCATAAACCAGAGGGAAGCCTTTTGCAAATATTTCATATTAATATAAAAAATTCTAAACAAAAAGATGTATTTTTGCAGAGAATTCTTTTTCTAAACTTTGATGACTTGTTTCCCTTCAAGTTTCAGAGATTTCTACATGGTCTTCATTAGTTAGAAAAGAGGAGCTGATAGAATATCAATAGGAAACTGTGTTAGTCCCTCCCACCCCCCCATCTTCCTACCAACAGCCTTCCTATCAGAAAGAATACCTCTTTGGTCAGGTTGCTCTCGTATAATTGAAATAAATGTGAGGGCTTCTTAAATTAGCAGAAACTGGATTGTATAAATAAATAAACCAAGGAAAAAAGTCCTTTCTCAGACATCTGAGGACAACCTTTGAAAGTGTACGTTTTACCAAGTCCTTGAATACCGGGCAAGTTTGAATTGATAGTGCCCTGGCTTTGTAGGAAATATTTCTCTGAAGAGCCCTAAGTGCTTTCAAACCTCTGTCATTTATCTCCACAACATCCTTGTGAGAAAGGTTAGAGCAGATAACTAGTATCCCCACTTCACGGATGGAAAACTAAGAAGTCTGAGTCATGAAAAGATTAATCCAGTAAACAGGTAGCTAAACTGAGAGAGAGAAAAGAACCAATTCCCAGGCCAGGGTTGTGGGGTTGCATTTTCTTATGTTAGGAGCAAAGTAAGACCCAGAAAAAGAACAAGCGTCCATGAGGACACAGAGCCTGTCTGTGAAGGAATGCTTTGCTTGGACTGAAGACTCAGATCAAATCCACTCATATCAACTTAATTATTCCCATGAGATGACTGGAAGGATTGGGGCAAGCCTTCTCAAACAGTTATTGTTAAAAACATCTTTGTCAGGGGTAAAGATAACCACACTTGCCATTTTTATTACAGGTGTGGTTGCAAAAACAACTTTGTAAGAATTAATCATATGGGTGACACCTTTGATGCTCCACTTGGGAGATTCTTAAGCCACAAGGCTTAAGAAGAACAAGAATACAAAAAAGCAGATTCAGTGACTAGCATTTATACTCTTGATAGCTTATGAAGGCCTTTTAATACAAACTTTGACTTACTCTATATGGACCTAGTACTGCATCAAATTCAAATATATTATCAGCCTTAATACTTGAATGGGCTGATTGTCACCCAATAGCCTCATTCTCTACACCTACCCCCACAAAAAAAAACCCTTAAAGTACTCAGACATAACAGTTCCTTTCAAACAAATATACCCACATGAATAAAAACAAAGCTGGTTTAGTCTTTTCCAGAAAACAGGACAGCAGTTCTCAAAGTGCATGTCCCCAGACCAGCTGAATCAGTTAGAAATGCAAATCCTCAGGCCTCACCCCAAATTAACTGCACTGCAAACTGTGGGCTGGGGCCCTGCTATTTGTGTTTTAACTACCATGCTGGAGACTATGAAATGTGCCAACACTTGAGAACCAGTGTTCTGCAGGAAGAGTTGGCAATATTTAGAGCAGTTCATCTGAGGACAGCTTGACAGGGAAAATGACCCAACCACAGATTACCAGTTTATGCCTCTTACCTCCTGAGGCTCTCCTGGTGACTTGTCCCTTGCTATGATGTCACCTTGTGGAGAATGTGCTACCTGGGTAATATTTTGCTGCTCTGCTTGTTCTGGTTTTCGAAAGCTTGGAATCCTATTCAGAGTATCTTTCAGTTGTTTGTATTCTGCAACTTGAGTCTGCATACAAATTGCACAATTGGAGCAAATTGCACAGTTTAAGGAGGGAAAAGGATATCATTCATAGATGGTCCACTGGAAGACTAGACAAAAATATTACACCTAAATGCAAGTTAGGAAAAACATGTAGACTGTTTCCATGCATTAGTTATACTTACTTGGACATGCTTAACCATTTTTAAGCACATGCAAATTAGAATTAGAGTTAAAAGGGAACAGAGAAAAATATCTAAGGCAGATGTTAGTTTCCCATGCCACATTAAACTAAGTCAGAGTTTTTATAAATAACTTTCTAGTATAAATATCATTATTAAAAGACAGCTATGCAATCAGTTTTATGACATTTAAACCTACTTAAAAATTCCACAGTTATATAAATATATTTGTAGATACATTTTAACATGATCTGAGTAATACTTTCCAGTGGAAAAGAATCATAGGCTTAAAATAAGTAACCCTCTTTCCCCAGTCAATTTGTGCTCAGATAAGGTCCCTTCCCCTGCAGAACGCTTCCTGTGTTGTGCTCTGCAGTTCTGGAAAGCAATCACATAGACATGAAATGAGGCTGGATTTTTATTCTTCAATTCTAAGTGTCTTTTCTTCTAATGCAATAAAGGCATTCATATAGGTACAGGACTGGAATATACTCATATGTGTGTATCTGTGTGAATGTGTGGTAGAGTATGTATGTAGTATTTTTAATACAAGAAGCAAGAAAGAAAAAAATGAAATGCTTTAAGAAAATCAATAGACTGTTTATACTTAGCTCATCATATGCCCCAACCCTGTTATCCTAAAACAGAAATGCTATGTGTGTAAACACGTGCTTAAATAAACATACACAAGAACCCAGAATTTGCTTCTGAATGAGCTTTGCAGACAGAGCTGCCTCCCCCAGTGTATACAGCAGAGCAAGGAGTTGGGGCTGGTGAGTCGTGCTCCCCGAACAGCCCTGCACCCGCAGGGCTCTCTCGCCCCAAGGAAGAGGTGTCTTTCTGCCTTTTTAAACTCACACAGTGGTGAAGAAGCCTGCTCTTGTTATATCTGTCTCAGAGGAGTGCTTCTTTATGATCTGTACAAAGGTGCGTCATATGGCTAACAGTGGCCCTTAGCCCAGAAGTTACCAAAACATTTGCAAGCCAACTTTGAAGGTCAAAGAAAAAAATGACATCCAAATAGTGATACTTTTGATATGATACATATTCTAGCCTTTCTTATTTCTCTTCTTCCTAGATATAAAATCTTTGAAGGCAGTAATGCTGTGGTTCTCAAACATTAGCGTGCATTAAGAATCACGTTGAGAAAGAAAAAAAAGGGAAGGAGTTCCCCTTGTGGTTCAGTGGGTACAAACACCACTAGTATCCATGAGAATGTGGGTTCAATCCCTGGCCTCGCTCAGTGGGTTAAGGATCCGCCGCTGCCATGAGCTGTGGTGTAGATCACAGATGTGGCTCGGATCTGGAGTTAACTGTGGCTGAGGTGTAGGCCAGCGGCTAGAACTCCGATTTGACCCCTAGCCTGGGAGCTTCCATATGCCACAAGTACAGCTCTCAAAAGAAAAAAAAAAGAAAAAGAATCATGTTAAGTCATGGAAGGATCATGTTAAAAATGCAGGCTCCTGGACCCCCACCCTGGAAATTATGATTCACTAGGTCTAGGGCAAAACCCAACTGACCGTGCTACAGGGGGGTTCTTCAGATCTGGACTTAAGGGTTAAGTGTGATTTTGATGTTGGGATGACCTGAGCTTCAAGTCTGGTTCTGGGCACTGATCTTGGGCCTTCTGACCTTACTTTATTTAGCTGTAAAAAGCGTACAATATTATATACCTCAGGAGATTGTGACTACTAAGTAAAATTCTGTATTTATTTATTTTTTGCTTCTTAGGGCCGCACCCGTGGCATATGGAAATTCCCAGGCTAGGGGTCAAATCAGAGCTATAACTGCCACAGCAGTTATAAATCAGTTACAAATCAGAGCTATAATCACCACAGCCACAGCAATGCCAGATCCTTAACCCACTGAGGGAGGCCAGGGATTGAACTCGCAACCTCATGGTTCCTAGTCAGATTCATTTCCACTGCGCCACAATGGGAACTCCTAAAATTCTGCATAGAAAGTTATTATGATAATCTCTTAAATTCTATTCTGTTCCTGTTTTCACCCTCCTCGGTTACATTTAAAAATCAGGCTGTCATGACAGAATATCTCATAAGATGATTTATATGGGAGACATAGATGCCTGAAACAGCATTTGTTTTTTAAGGAGATCTGGGGAAAGTTTTAATAGGGGGGTAAGAGCAGGAGAAACTTGGAGGCCTCACCCAAAAGAGCCAAAAATGTATTTAAAGGAATAGAAAACTATATACATAAACTAAAATTCTTTTTCTATTACAAAACCTTGTCAGTAATACTCCCCATGTACTTATGACAGAATTTGATTTTTTGTCATTAAATGAACTATTTTACTTATATTTTTCTGAATTTTCAAATTATTGCTTAGTCTAAAATTTATGGACATTATTGTACATAGAGTATTCAAATTAGTTTGTCACATTTTTCAGTATGAAAAGCAGTTTTATATAAAATAATACTTGGCAAAATTTTTATAAAGAAGCTTTTGAATGTAATAATATTCTCTAAGGTCAATTTAATTTATACATGTAAAAAGTTACCACACAGCTCTACGGTTTTATAATAAAATACCCAATCAATGCATGTCTTAAAAAAGGGTCCCAAAGACACAGATGCTACAGTTTCTGAGATGGATCAGGGCCCAGCATGTTATACTTTTAATAATTTTATAAATACAAAAAAAAACTGGTAAGCACAGATAGTTGGTTTTCCTTTGCCCTTTCCTTTTAATTCTTCCAAGAGAAGACAAGACCAGTGGTTAAGAAGACATAGCAATATTCCTATTTCTTTGCTTTGACTAGAAAGCTGTAAAATAGTATGGTATTACTTTAATAACCCTCCCAACACTTGCATTTTTTTGTTTGTTAATTCGGTAAATATCTACTGAGGGCCTGCCTTGTGCCAAGGACTGTTCTAGGTTTGAACAAATGAAGTTTACGGCTTTTGTTTTCCTTTCTATTGACCTGAGGTCTCTTATTTCCTGTATTTGACCAAACAACCCATAAGCCTAGTCTTAAAAGGAGTGTGTGTGGCTGTAATACTAAGAGCAAAGGAGGAAGGGGTAAAATATTAAGCCCGATAAAAATTTATCTAGGTAGCTAGCAACATAAAATCCTATAGATTGTAAAGTGAGGGTGGACACAGGTCAGACAGTGGCAAAGACTGTACCTATGGGATAATTTCTGTGATTGAAATTAGTTTTAGACCACTGCATGTAGGGGCTGGTGGAAGGTAGAAAAAGTCATATGCACCACACTGTCAGTACAAAATTATAATCAAAGGCTTTGTATTAATATTCTTTTGATTGAGTTTTGAAAGCATGCACAATCTTTGGGATCAGGAAAGCTCTGTCCTAAGGAACTCAGTGAAGACTGTCTTGTAAGAGACTACATGCATAGAGGAATTCAGAAATGTTAAAGCAGACTTAAAAAGAACCCACAGAAGCTGCTACCCTTCTAACCTGTGCAGCAGCTAGTGCACTCTTGTGGTCTTCCAAAGTCACTACAAGTTGTTCATGCTCGGAGAGTAAATTCTTATGCTGTTGCTATACAAAAAAGAATTTTACATGTTGAGTTTTCACATTCTAGGACAAACTGCTCTTGGGCAGACAGTGGTATGACTACCCAAATGTTGCATGTTTGCCTGTTTGTTTGTTGCTGCAGCATTTATTAAGTTTAAAAAATCTGTGTAGAGGGAAGCCTACAAATTAATCAAGCCTACTGACTAATGCAGTATTCCAGGGTCTAAAATGTGCTACCCAAATAGCATCATCACTTATAGTGAAATTGAAACAAAAATAAAAGTATCTTTCATTATTGATAAACCTTTATAAATAAAAAGCTGATTAAAATGCAACCATCTAGCAAAAGAATCATTCCAGTACTAATGGAAACACTGGGATTTCCAGATCATTGTTTGGCTTACGATGCAGAAATGGTAAAAGTATTGGGCATGGTCCGGTTTATGCAAAGCCCAAAATAACAGGGTGGATTGAGAAGCGGGTCAAGAAGGAACGACTTTTAAAGTCACTCTGCAAATAAAGTAGGCAAACACTAAGTAGTCAAATGCTGCTTTTTTACCTTGACATCTTGCAGCTGTGTGTGCATATCCTGGTGTGCTCTCCTCAGTTGTCTGTTTTCTTCTCTCAAATTATACACAGTTTCTATTTTAGAAAAAAGAAAATCACCCGTAAAGCCTTGGGGCTTTCAGCCTCTTTATTCTATTATTTTCACATCTAAAGCCTTGCATAACTTTTTCTAGGCTTTGTTTTGAATTTTGACAGTACAATATTCCAAATCAATAAAACCTGTACCATTTTAGTTTGTGGCATGGATTCAGCTGGACAACTGAATACAAGCTGGTTCGGTGGTTTAAAAATGTTTAAACAAGCTACACATTGTATAAGTTAACAATTTTTATTTACTCCTGGGCTAAAAATGAAATATTTCTATTAGAAGCAAGCCCTTAGGAATGAAATGTAACATGTAGGGGTCATTTAAAATTTTAGTCTCCTCACAAATTAAAAACAAAGTTATCAAAAAGTACAAAGTGTTTTTCTCATAGCATGAATAATTTCCACAGTCCTTGAGTATTTTCCTTACAAAGGCAACTCAAGAAGTAAAGACACTGAGAGACACCCCACCTGCTCAAAAATTAAAATATATTTTTCTTTCTCATACCATGGAGGTCTTGACTGATCCAAATTCTCCCTCCAATAGCTATAGGGCACTTCTTCCCAGGGCTACAATGTGCAACTGTAGCAGTGAGTCCTAAAATCTCCCCAACAGCAAGCCCTGCTATTCAGCCTCTTGGTAATTTCCCACATCTTCTGTATCTGGATGTTAGATGTTGTGAACTGGCAGTCCTTGGGCCAAATCCAACGCACAAACACTTTTTTTTGGCTCTACCGTGTCGGCTGACATACAGTGCCCTCCACATTTGAACAACTGCATCTTTCAAAAATCAAGAGTCTGGGTCTAATAAGATCTGGCAATAATAGGCCAATTCTTATGTGACAACACTCAACAGCAGTTAAATGGTGGCTGAGTAACCATGTAATTCACTTTCCAACGGGAGATACTTTTGAGAGTTAAAGGGGGTGCTGTTAAGAATTATGCTGGGACAACAAGTATGAACCTGGACTGAGCTAGGCGACCGTCCCCAGAGTGGCAGCCACTCATTGCAGATAGAACTTTAAGTCTCCAGGGTGGCACTCAACACTGAAGGAAAGCACCAGTCTCCAACTCTCCTCAGATATTCTGTCCCCTTTCACGCTACTATAGTCCCTGCTTGATCCTCGGGCACTGGATTTGAGACTGGGTTAGGGGAGAGATCAAGATCAAGGTAGTGGCTGGGTTGTCCATGAAAGAGTGGGTTTTCTCCAAGGTCAAAACAAGACACCAGCAAAAACCAAGAGAACTTAAATGTGTCGTCAGCTGCTGGGGCTTCAGTCTACACACACACACACACACACACACACACACACACACACACACACACATACCACACACACACCTGAAATACCTGAACTTGGGTGACTTTTAAAGGAATTCAGTTTATAGCCTTAATGACAGCAGCTCCTGTGCCTTTGCTGTATGACCTTGAGCAAGTTATTTAACTTTAGTAGGCCTCAATTTCTTCGTTTGTGAAATTAGTTCAAATAAAATGCCTCCCTTACAGGTTGTTATGAAAAGTTTCCACTGGCATGTGGCAGATATGTCAGCTATTATTATAACAATAATGAGAAGAATAATCATCTAAGCCATAGCTATACATATTCTAAGTTCCAAATTCCCTCTTCATATCACATTAATCTACCAAGGACTACTTGGACTAAATACCTCATAGTGTTCCACTACAGACCCGCATTTCTCACGGTGTGCATTATTAACGTACTGTCCTATGTATCTCTCAGGGACCATGATCAAACAAAAGTGCGAATGTGAAAACTGATTATCATCAAAGGCACTGTCACATTAAGTTATTTAAAGTTTCTCTGAGAAACTTTCAAAAATTAATTTGTACCAGAAATACTGTTCCCTCTGTTGCTGTCTGTCTCCATCTCTGTCACTGCCTCATCCTCATGCCACAAGGTAGATTCTTTCTTCGGGTGACAAGAGCCCTATAACTTACTGTATTTCTCTTTTTGTTCTGCATTCCAGGAAGCTCAGACCAGACCATCAGGCTTGAATTAGCTGAGTAGGCAGAACTCATAAGTGTCCCCTTTTTTTCATGGTTCTGATTTCTTGTTAAAATTTCACTATACTTAGTTTTGAAGAAAGTAGTAAAGACAGAGCAGACATAAGATAACATGGTCTTTCGGACGAAAGCTGAAAGAACTATATTAAGTCAAGTATGACAAGATAGGTCGGGCACCTAGAAAATTCTAGTTCTCACTCCTACTTAATATCAATGTAGTTAAATGCATTTACTCAGCCTAGCTCAGGCTTACAAGTGCTAAAGAGTGTATCCAGTAAGTCCAATGTCATGTCCCTTGTCACACAAAGGTGTAGCTTCCCCACGGCAGCAGCTACCGTCTGGACACTGACGTCCTCAGGTTCTCTCTCCCTTTCTACTATCTTTGTGTTCAGTCTTTCCTCCTTTCTCTGTTTTGTTATCTCAGCCACCTGCCACAGCACCTGCCACAGCACCAACAAGCCAAGGCTTCTCCATGTCTACATCTCTTGAGTATCACCTGCTGCCATCTGGCCTAGCTCTATCAAGACAACCTCAAATTGCCTCAATGGCTACTTAACACTCAAGTGCCTTTTGGTTGTCACCTATTATTCTGGAATACTTATACACAAAGCATTGCAAAAAAAGTAGAAAAAAGTCCAAAGGACCTATTACACAGCTTGGCTTTATGATGACATTAAATAAAACCAGGAAATCGTTTGGCACAGCACAGTTAACTAGATTATAGAAGATCTTACTCGGATTTCACCCTTGTTTTTACAAGCACCATGTACCTTTTTAAGCCAAATCTCAAACTTATTTAGAACCTAAATAGGTGATTGTAGAATATGCTGTTGCTCTTTTTCAGAACTTTTATGTACTCAGAAGTGATGTATTTTGTACCATATTACTATTAAAATACCTGATGCTGATGTTGATGGTGGTTAATATACCATGTACTGGTAACTGTTCTAGGTGCTTTACATAAATTCTTTAATCCTTGCACCTACTCTATGAGGTTGATACTTTTT
This sequence comes from Catagonus wagneri, assembly GCA_004024745.2. Classification (NCBI taxonomy): domain Eukaryota; kingdom Metazoa; phylum Chordata; class Mammalia; order Artiodactyla; family Tayassuidae; genus Catagonus; species Catagonus wagneri. The sequence goes on from PVHT021183693.1 coordinate 24,545,877, forward strand.
ATGAATATCCAGCTTTTACAGATGAGGACAGTGACGCCTGCAGTGATTTACACAAACTGCCTGTGGTTATATAAGTAGTCACGGAAGAGGCCAAGATTCACCAGGGCAGTCTGACTCCAGAGCCTGAGCTTTTTGAAGCTACTATTAGGGATCAACAGGGAGTCTCTGTGCCCCTGGGGAGATCTGGAAATGTATCACTGTGACTGGGATGCACTGATGGCATTCTGGAGGTGGGGTCAGGGACACTAAATGTCTCACAACACAGGTAAAAAGAGAACTGTCTTGCGCAACATGGCCCATGTGCCCCATTGAGAAAGACTAAGTTTTCTGTTCTGTTTCCCTAAACAAACCCAAAGAGATAAGAATAAATGTTAAAAGTCATAAGGAATTAAGGATAAAGGACTGCATGAAACGTAAACCAATCACCAAACAGCAAACAAACAAAAGTCTTCTGTTCCAATGTTAATATGACTATTCATTTCTATACACACTGGCTAATTAGGTGGCCAAATACCTTTTAGCTTAGAAAGTTCTTGTTCTTTCTCTTGCTGCAGCTGCAGGTATTTTTGCTTGTGGTCATTAAATGTCCGACTGAAGTCTTCTCCTTGTTTGCGGTGTTCCTCTTCCAAGTCGCTGTGCTGCTTCTTGAGCTCTTCGTGTTGACTCTGCAAAGATGAAAACTTGAGCTGGGATGTACATTCTCTAAATTATATCAGAATCTATCTCCCAAGACCACAAATGAAGAAGTAAGCTTCGTTTTCCTCAGGTTGCTTTGAATTTGTGCAGCTCCCTTCCATTTCCTTTCCATTTCAAATGAACGGTTTGGGATTATGGCCAAAAATAATTTTCCCCTTAATTTTTAACATTAATGTGAACAACAAGAGGTTGGAAGTTTCCAGAAGCCATAGAAAAGGATGGGATTTGGCGGCGGGGGGTGGCGTGGGGTGGTGTACAGGGTTTCCCAGAGACTCAAGTTACTGTGGAAACAACGTAAAGCTAATGGAAAAATTACACCTCCATGGATACGCGAGATTGCCTCTTTCAATTGGATGTTTTCCCAGCAACATTTTTTATTTCCTTTCTTTGATTTTCAGTCTTCCTGGTAACCTAGTTTAAAGAAGGGGAAAAAAGACTCTCCCCCCCCCTTAGGGGAAGTAGTAAATCAATTGCTTATAAGGCTGATTCTTACATTACACCTCATTCTAATACTAAGCTGTAATCACAGTCTAGATAAATTCTAGTCTCCAAATGCTTAATGGGAAAGGGCGGTCTGCTTTCATTCATATGTTGCTTTCTTGATAACAGGAAAGATTCTGGTTTCAATAAAAAAGCACATGCCCTACTGACAAAGGCAGAAAGACAATACCAAACAAAACACTGGGAGTGGGAGGGGTGTGGGAGATGGTGCTGAGGTTTCCTGCTGTGCAGGGTGACACAGTGGCTGCTGCTCATCTCTTCTGGCCTGACAGAAATAATGAAGCAATCTCTCTCTCTTTTTTCAGTCTTCCTGACACGGAATAATGAGTTTTATCCAAGAACCAAGGAAGGAGAATCTTTAAATATAAATTGTGTTCCTGTGGTAGGTAAAAGGATACTTATTAAACACTAGTAACAAGAAGGCAGCATTTTAACACTGCTACTGCTTCCAGCGTGCCTAGGCAAACTGCTCTGAGAAATTAGACAAAAAATGAAACAAACAAAAATCCTTAAAGGATAGAGAACAAAATAAGTAATTAGGCTGATTTATTAAAAGATGTGTAATAAACTCGCACAATGTTCTTTGTAATCAGGTGATAACTAGGATGGAGCATTACAACTGTGTATCACTTTTAGCCAAAAATGACTTTAGTATACCATATTACAATACAAATTAACTTTCTATAATCTTTCTTTAGTCACTTAAGTTACAGAGTTAATCCTTTCATTCATTCTTGAAGAACAACTTTAAATTACTCACTTTCAGCATCTGATGTTGGACATTCAATGCGCTGTACCTGCTATTGGAATCTTGCTATAAATTGAAAAGCAAATAGTTAACACAAATATAACAGATTTGGCTCTTTTGCTAAATAGTCTAAAAACTTTTAATAGAAAGATTCACTCATTTCATTTGTCTGCACACACCCAGTGTACAGTCTTCTGCTCTACTAGCTGAGCTAGTGAAGGGTGCAGGCTGCTTTTTTCACTTGTATAAGCTAAAAGCTTGAACCAGGACACATCTAAAGCCGTCTCTTTGCTTAATAGCAAAAATGAAGCTTTAACTTTCTTCTAAGTTTGCTAGACTTTCGTAATGAAAAAGCAGGACGTGGAATTACGAAACAGCACCTGGACAGGGCCTTTGGAGATGATTTGCTTCCACCTTCTGACTTAGAAGAAAAACAGAGGCTCAGAAGCACAGGGGAACTTGTCCTGCAGCACAGAACCACAGTGCTTCAAGGGGAAGAGGAAATAAACCAACAAAGACCAGACCTCACAAGCTTAGCATGTCTTTAGGGAAGGGAAAGAAAAGGCACACTCCTCTCCTGAGCTTCAGTGGGTAAGAAATCTACATATGATACTTTACCCCAACTAGACTCCAGCTCACTGAGTGAGAAACAGAAAGGCTAAGAAACAGGACAAGGGCAAACATTTCCTTCAGAAGCAGAGCCAGGACGGAAACTTGAGCCTACACCCACCGCTGAATTCTGTGCCCCAGGCAGTACTTGTGTGTCAGTGGGGCATTTTCACATTTGGACCTCACACGTGTCCAGTCCTGGGCAGCCGTAATGAGTCAGTATACAAATCAAAATAAATACCACATTCTACAGAAAAAAGAATCTGTAAGTGATTAAAGTTAATAAAAAGAATCTTCTCTTTATTGTTGAACGTAAAGTCTGTTTCCACGTTATCACTATCATCGATAATGTAATAAGCAAAGGAAGGTAGGTTTTAAAGGAACCATTTGTAAGGTCCTCCTTTCAGGATTTATTTATTTTTTTTTTTGGCAGAAAAAGAAAGAAAAAAAGAGAAAGAGAGAAAGAAAAATGTGTATTAATCCTAAGATACTAATAATCAATAAAATGGTTTGTGACTGTATTTCCCTATCCTTCCAGTTTCATGAAATAAAAAACTAGGGGAGAAAAAAAAAAAACTCACCCTTCCCTTGTTTAGTGTTTCCTGTGCTTCTAATTTATAAACCAGAAAATCTAGAAAATAAAAAATAGAGAAAATAGAGTGTGAGTTAATTCACTGTGGCATTTTAGACATCAAAAGAAGGAAATTTTACTTAGACCTAAAAAAATGTTTTATGTTTAAAACAATCTGCTTGGTGACATATATGATCTTGTCTTTTAATGCTTTAGAAAGAGTTAAAAAGAACTACTATATAATTTTCTTAAAGTTGTGAATTTCTCATTAACAAAATACCTATTATAACCAACTGATTAAAAGTACATTTAGAATATATACTCTGTGATGCACTGTCCTTAAAATTAAGGAGAAAACAAAACAAAGCATAAAGTGCACTTAAGGACATAAGTAATTTACTGCCAGCCACTAGATGGCACACTGAAATCATCCAGAACCTGAAAAGGAAATCAAGTGGTGGAAACCATCTTTAATGCTTTCGTAAAGCTTTTTTATCCACTAGATGGCTCTATAAAATCACTCTGCATTGGAAGACAAGGAAAATCCAAATCCTATCAAAGCATTTTAATGACGTTAAATTTTTCTTCTTCACACAGGCTTAATAATCCAAGTGTCAGTAAAGCATCCTAGCCCGCACTGCCCTCCTCTGGTCTCCCTCCTGTCTCATACCAGGGTAATGAGACAGAACACCTCACTTACATCTCAAGATTTACCGAAAAAATATAAATAAATAAAAATAAGAATGCAGATAACTTCAAAGCACAAGCTGTATAAAGTTCATGCTTTATAGAAAAATTCTGATAAACATCAATAGCATTGCCTAATACCTGTGCTGAATGTTATTTTTCCAATTGAACCAACTGGCTGTGCCAATAAAGCCTTTAATCACGATGTAAAAATGGGTGTAAAACTTAAAAAATATCATACAATGAGATGAAATCATTATGTTATAAATATATATATATATATATATATGTATCTATGTATATATAAACTTTGTTGTATACTAGATAATACATGCTGTCACTTTCCTAGGTATCTGTTGGCAGAAGTTGCAGGTAACAGTAACATATGTAATATTTAAATGAAAAGCTGTGTTATTTCTGCAGTAATACACCTAAACTATATATGAATGACCTCAAAGTAGCATAAATTGAATGAAAGATTCTAAATCCAGTCTTGAGCAGGAATTATTGTTTTGCACAATGTACAGCATATTACTTGATATCTCTTTTTCTGTCCACCGATAAAACTGACTTTGGGTGACTTGAAAAATTTCTTAAGAAAAAAGTGGTAAAGCAAGTACATGATGCTTCAAAGAACAGTATGATAAAAACACAGGCCAGAAATTACATTATTTATTTACCTTCTTTTGCTTTCTTATGTTCAAGTCTTTCCTTTTGCAAGGATTTCTCTAATCTTGATCTGTGTTCATACACAACTGGAAAAAAAAGAAGTTAAAACTTATCTTCAAAGAATCAGAAATTCTAAAGTAACATTAACATCAATTTTCAAAAAAGGAGGAAGACGGTTTAGAGTCCTTTCACAATTAAAATTTAAATGCATGCATTTTAACTTCCACATTCTAGGTAAAAAATGGAAACAATAATAGACATAATTCTGGGCTGACTCCTATGCTGTCTGCCCACTTGCAGAGCCAACACTCTGGAAGAGCCTCCACCTTCTTGGCCAGCTCCTTGTCCCCTGGCTTCTGGAATGCGAGTCTCTGTGAGGTCCCCTGTCTCTGCTTGGTCATGCATGTTCACTCTCCTGACTTCAGCCACCATCTGCCCAGCATTTACCCGCATCTGTCTGTCCAGATCCCAGCTTTCTCTCAGGCACCAGGAGAGAATTTCCATCCAGATACCCCATAAGGATTGCCAAGTGCACATGAGCTGTGTCTGAATCAAGCTGCCTGGGTTGGTAAGAAAACCCAGGGAGGACACTGAGGCTTGCTGAAAGACAAGGTGTATTCCCCCTGTCAAGAAAAACATAGGTGAGAGAGCCACGGAGATGAAGGAGGAAGGGTCCGGGGTATCTCTGCCATGGGAGGGAAACCCAAGGCCAGCTGATGTGGTGCTATAGGACCTTCCTGAGGAAGCCAGAGGTGCCTGGTGAGCTGGGGAGACAGAACAGATGTGCTAGGGGGAGAAAAAAGGGGCAGCCCCATCAGAACTCTCTCTACAGCCTTCACATCTAGAGCAAACAGCAGCTGCAAGAGCTGGAGAAGCTTTGCCTCTAAATGAATTAAATATGTTATTGTTACATTGGACTAGACTAGACATGATCCTTACTAAACCAAGATTGTGTTTATGAAAAGTTATTGAAAAAAAAATTTTTTTTTTAATCTGAGGGAAGCTTAAAAACAGTTAAGTCTGTCTTAGATTTCATGTGGGGACAGAAAACCCAGTCCTGCAGAGTGGTTGGAACAGGGGAAAGGAGGAGAGAATAGAATAAGTTTCTGATGCACCCTTGAATTCTGTTTGTTCACATTTTGGTCACATATGATTTCATTTCCTGGCAAGCCAAGCCAAGCCTGTCAGTTGTTCTTTTACCATCTCTAGCTCCCACAACCACCTAAGATGGAATTTAATCATCAGTCACTGACTGACCATGTACAGCACATATGACTGCCAACACTGCTGGCTGCCCAGTGTTGCTCCCCTCCCCATCTGCTGTCTGCTTGCTGCTGAAGGGCCACCTGTCCTTCCCCCGCCCTATCCCCACTACCTGCCCGACCCTTGCAGCCAGTTACCAGCTATCACTGTCCTCCTTCCAACATGGCCATCATCTGCAGGGTCCTGCCCCTTTTCCCAACACCGCATCTCTCATCTTGCTATCCTTTCTAAACCATTCATTCCCAGGGCTCCATCTACGACTCCCACAGCCCCCACCTCTTCTCACACCTCTGCTAACTTCTCAGTCCGCAACTCCTAGAATGCCTGCCACCACCCTAACTGGTATGGTGTCATCCCCTAATGGCATGCCTGCCCAAACTCATCTTTCCCATCATCTCAGCCTCCTGTTAGTCACTGAAACAATTCCTGCCCCATTCCCTTTCTCCATTTGTGTTCCTATTCTATTCACCACCCTCCTTTCTACCCCAGTGTTACATATTATGAAGAAATCTAATACAATTCCACATTTACTGAGTTCCCGCTATGTACTCAGCACCGTATTATGAGTAGATATGGAAAATGAACAGGCATGAGCCCTGGCCTCAAGAAGCTAGTCTAACACAGGAGATGGATTAGGTAATTTTCAATAATTAGAGCTAAATGCATTGGGCATAGTAAGAGTATATTCAAGCCCGGTGAAAGAGAGAAGTGGGCTCTGGATGGGAGAGGAGCGAGGGAAGGGTCTCAGAGGTAGTAATCTCTTGCCTGACTCTGAGAATGAAGAACAGCTTGGTAGATGGGGACACCAGAAGAGAAAGGCACTCCTGGAAGACATCACGGGGACAAAGGCACAGAGGTGCTGAAATTGGACTAAAAATAGTTGTGTTCCAGGAAGCTTGGTTGCAAGTCCAAGAAATTAGAGTTTTTTCAAACATATAGGCACATAGTATATAAAGGTCTCTTGGCCAATACTGAAAACCTTGTTAAAGTCAAGAGGATCCTTGGATTGGTACTAATACTACCATCTTGAATGACAATGGAAAGGAGGGAGGGAACAAAAGATTAGTGCTACAGAACCTCACCAAGCCAAGCCCTGAACTGTGGACTCATAGTCTTTGAGAGTTTCAGTCAGGTGCAGGAAGCTTAGGGAAATAGATAAAGTACAACATTAGTATGAAATACACAGGCAAGAACAGGATGCCATGGGAACACCTAAGCTCCCCAGCTGGAAGGAAAATACCCTCTCGTCTCCAATCCACTGGCCCAAGTTTCCACAGCCTGGGTTGAGGGTCACAGGAACATAAACATACCAGTTAACAGGGAAGCTGGGTGTAATAACTGGACATATTACAGACAATTTCAGCAAGCATGTGCATCACTTTTAGAGAAAGGAGAACAGGCAAAATAGACCAGATCTTGCTCTAATGGAACCAAAGTGGCAGCAGGCATCCTGAGTGTCGGAGCCTCCTGAATTGAGGTCAGGACCATTAGGGGGAGGCAACTCCAGCCTAGCAGCACCCAAGATTAAAAAAAACAAAAAACAAAAAAAACAGCATTACAGTCAAGAAAGCGTACGTGAGGGGACCACTCACCACCCATCCCAGCTGCCTCAGACTCTAGATTATTAACTATTGTTATGGAGGGTAAAGATAGATAGGGAAAGCTGCACTCACAAATTACAACCCTGTGAAATTCTTCCGGACTTAATAAAATATAGCAGTAATCACTATAAACTCAGGGTGGCAAACTCAATGCAATGTGGTTCTTGGTCCTCAGGTAACAATTATCTTTGGTTTAAGAAGCCAAAGGTTTAGCAGGATGATTTCATCTTCAATAAGGTCAGAGGGTCCACTAGATTACACCCAGCAGAGAGGGAGTGTTGGGGCTGGGGTGTTGACCGGGCGGTGAGAGATGGTGTTCCATGCTTTATCCTCTTCCACTGAGATTCAGTTAGGATGATAACATGCCAGCAGCTGGTCCAAAGCACCCACTGACCAAACTGAATCACATAACTATCTCTGACAGTTTTACGTGCAATGGGAATTTACACATTCAACATATTAATAGCAGTGTGTCTCAAGAGCTAGAAGGTACTAGGATGCACAGTTATAAATGCACCTAAATAGCCTGAAGAGAAGCTATATAATGCCCTCAAGGAGGCGAACATGTTTGAGGATTACAGTCCACATTCAAAGGTCTTGGGGAATCTGAGATATAGTCGTGAGTACATAAAGCAGCATCACTAAAAGCACAACCAAAGGTAAGAATAATGTGTTTTTGCAAATGCAGCAGAAAAAAATAATGTGGTAACGGGAACAGAGTATGTGTGTAGAAACCATGAGATAACTGCACTATTAATATTACCTTACTCAGAACTGGCCAAGCTATTATTACAGCACCAGCTTCTAGGCCAGATATATAACCTAAGAATTCAGAAATGGTTTGAGGGCTGGAGAATATGGTTGAGGAGGAAGGGGAGAGAATGGAGTGGCAGTGAGGACAGAGAGCTGAGAAGCGCTGTCTTCATTAGGCTCAGAGGAAGGAAAAAGGAAAGCAAGCTGAGAAGGAGCCTCAAACTACAGGCTGAGGAAACTGTGTTAAGTAAACGAAAGTGAGGGAAGAAATTTACCTGCAGAGTTGGAAACTCCAGAAAGAAAGGGAGAAGGAAAGAGGCAGACAGTAATTAATGTACATCAAGAGCACAGCAGTGTCTGGGTTCAAGTCCCAGATCCATTCCTTATAGGGCAAGTTGCTGAACTTCTTTGTTCAGTTTGTACTTCAGTTTCCTTATATGGCACATGGGAATAATAATAGTGCCCATCTGTTTGGGTGGATGTCAGGACAAAATGAGTTAATATATGTCAAGTGCTTCAAACACTGCAGGGCACAGAGTAAGTGCTAGAAAATACCAAAATACTTTTTCACCTCTCTGTGATGGCTTACAAATGCCAGAGAATCAATCAGGTGATTCCCTGAATCCTTTCAACCTACAATTAAAGTCTACTAATAACAAAGTATTTCACTAAAACAGCAGTGAAATATTGATCTCAGCTTCCTTTTACTTAAAAAAAATCCCTTAAAAAGGGATTCAAAGAATCTTTCTAATAGCTTGGTAAAGCCTATAAGCCTATTTTTTAATAAAAACTGAAGGACAGTGAAACAGAAGAGATAGAATCTTTTGTGTTTTTGTAGCTCTTCTAGAAAATGTCCCTATCAATTAAACACACACATACACCCAAACTACCCTTAATTCTTAACATACATTCTCCAAGCTTTTGAGCTGGTGATTTATCTAGACAGGTTTACTATTTCGCTTAGAAGGAGGGCTGCTAATCAATCCTTGTCCGCTATCTCTATTTTTCTATTTATACTCTGCAGTCAAGGGCATCAGTCAAGATTAACTCATACTGCTAGAACCTTTGCAACAAAAAAGATATATAATGAATATTCTCAAAGCACCAAACAGGTTCAAGGGAAAATAAGTATAAAAATAATGGTTCAATCTTGGCATTCAAGATTGTTAATGCAGACCAATACCACAACAGGGGCAGGATGTGAATCACAAGAACTCACGAGAAAAAATATGAAAATCCATAATACTCATCATCCCCCCTGCTTACTGACAAGGAGGTTAACATCTTCTATGCGGTCAAGATCAGAAAGAGTTTTTATTCCCCACTTAACACACTTAAAAGTTTAAAAACATGCCAGCTTCCTACAGCAATTTTCCATTTTAACTCTGACTCTCATTTAAAAGGCACCGAGAAATTAGCTATATGCATCCACTTGGAGTAAAAATATGCATCTATGACATTTCAGGGCAAACGGTTCCAATTCAGAATTAGAAAGCAACACTCTAAAATTAGACAGAGAACACTGCTAAGTGTTTTAACACCTTAAGCCAAGAGAGGGCAACATTTCTTGGGCAGAAACAACAGCCTGTGAAATTCTGCTTTCAGTCCTGATGATAACACAAGGTTTTATTTTTATTAAAAACAAGCAAACAATGAGTCCTGTTACGAAAGTCACACGATTCAACTTGTGAGACATTGATTTGCAAATACCTTTATCATTTTACAGGTGATTAAAAATTAAAATGATCAAATTTGCGTTTTGATAATTGTGGCTGCAGATCTTTAAGTAGGCCAGCAAGAGAGAGGATTAAAAAAAGGAAAATAAATTGAAATTAATATAGTTATCTCAAAACATAATACTTCTGAGGTTTTTATTTTTTTAGGCCTAAAGTCATAGGCAGATATTTATTATGTCTTTAAGAACGTTTTCAGTTGTGGTTCTAATTGGCCGGAGGTGGGGTGGAGGCCTGCCACCTGCCCAGCCCCTCTTCTGCTGAGCAAGTCGGTAATTAACAGGAAGATATCATAGACGCAGTTTTCCAATTATCTTTCCTTCCTTCTTTCATGATTTCATCTCAAAAGAGGTCTGAGAAACAATACCAAAGATCATCTCCTTAGAAAATAACCCACAGAAAACAAATAAAACGACGAAAGAAGAGGAATGATTATTACCATTTGGAGGATCACACTGGATCCCTCCCCCAGCTCCTGTAAGTGGGTAAAAGTCCCCTACAGCTCATCTTCACCCTACTCTTTCCACAACGTCCCCTCAAGCTCTGCCCCATCCTCATGACTGCATGAGGACCTCTCTCAGGTCACTCCTACACCGTTGGTTCAAGCTTCGGCTTCTCACCCAGTTGCAATTTCACATCTTCCAATACAATTCGACCTTTCTAGTCCACTCAACAATTTAGGTCTGTATTATTACTGCCTTTTAAATTTTTTACTATAGTTGATTTACAATGTTGCACTAATTTCTACTGTACAGCAAAGTGACTCAGTTATATATGTGTGTGTGTATATACACATATACATATATATATATAGCTAGTATCTGTGCGTCTGTGACCTATGCCACAGCTCACGGCAACACTGGATCCTAAACCCACTGAGGCCAGAGATTGAACCTGCAACCTCATGGCTCCTAGTCGGATTTGTTTCCACTGCGCTAAGACAGGAACTCCTGTTTATTCATTCTAAATGTAACAGTTTGCAACTATTAATCCCAAACTCCCAGTCCATCCCACTCCCTCCTCCTCTCCCTTGGCAACCACAAGTCTGTTTTCTAAGTCTGTGAGTTCTGTTTCTGTTTTGTAGAGGGTTCATTTGTGCCATATTTTAGATTCCACATATAAGTGATACATATGGTATTTGTCCTTCTCTTTCTGACTTACTTCATTTAGTATGATAATCCCTAGTTGCATCCATGTTGCTGAGAATGGTATTGCTTTGTTCTTTTTTATGGCTGAGGAGTATTCCACTGTATATATGTGCCACAGCTTCTTAATCCATTCATCTGTCGATGGACATTTAGGTTGTTTCCATGCCTTGGCTGTTGTTAATATGCTGCTATGAACACAGGGGTGCATGCGTCTTTTTGTTTTGTCCAAAAATATATCCAGGAGTGGGATTGCTGGATCATATGGTAATTCCATTTTTAGTTTTCTGAGTGACCTCTGTACTGTTTTCCACAGTGGTTATACCAACTTACATTCCCAGCAACAGTGTAGGAACGTTCATTTTTCTTTACACCCTATGGCTGAATTATTAATGAACCCGGTCCTATGGTTTGTTGCCTTTACTAAATTACATATTCACGTCCCAGGCTGGAGTAAAACCTTCCAAAGGCTTCTCGTCAATATTTTGGGTGAAACGCAAAGCCCTCATGAGGCTTCAACCCACTGTCCATCCTACTCCAGCCACAGCAGCCTCCTTGGCCTCCCCTGAACACACCCGTGTCTGCACCTCAGCACCTCACACTGCCTCTTCCGGGGGCCTCCACTGCTCCTTCTCCAGCTATCTGCATGACCTTTACTTCCCTCAGATCTTTGCTAAAAAGATACCATCTCTTCCAGGACAACCCACCTAAGATTGCAACCTATTTTCCACCCTCAATACTTCCGGTCTCCTTCCCTTTTGTTAATTTTTCTCCTTAGCTTTTAACTCTCTACTATATTTTTCACTGTTTTGCCTTATTTATTGCCTTTCTATACCACTAGAACATAAGCTCAATCAGGGCAAGAATTTCTAGTTTTATTTATCTGGTTGTTGTATCCATGTTACACTGAATTATAGGTATTCAATAGATAATGAATAAATGAATGAACTATATGTGCCATAAAGGCACTTTCTTCTTTCCTTCTCTTCTATAGCTCAAACTCTTACTACCACTTCAGTTCTAATCCTCCAGTTCCCAGTATATAGTGATATTCAATAATACTTGTGAAACAAATGAATGCATTTAAAGATGCTTCATTCTCTTGCCTGCCATCCTTTAAGTTCCAGCACTTCAAAACTGAATTTTCATATTTATTGGCTCATTGGTACTTACATATCCCAGAGAACAGACAAATAACAAAACAGAGATTAAATACAAATTTATCTGTTGATGTAAAAGCTCATAAGATTAGCATTACTTAAAACCATAGCCTTGAAATATAGAAGCTTTCAGAATGCTGAGAGGAAAAAAGGATTGTCTGATTAGGTATTTTTCTACTGCATGGCAATTGCAGTATTTTTTTTACCACACAATAAAGTTCCTATAATAGTTCACACAAGTGTCTATTTTTAAGTTTGCTAATGCATATGGTTTATGAAGTTGTTTAAATGGAAATTTTAACCATGATCTGAATTGGTGCTTAACTGCCTTTCTTATTTTGGATGAAACGATACCAGGCTTTCCCTCATGATACTATCTAATTGAGATTTGGCTTTTTCAAACAAATATATTAGTTGACCTAAGATATATGTCATCACACAAATCTTCTTAATGTTCTTTTAAGTGGTGAGCTACTAATCATCATTCTTTTTTTTTTTTTTTTTTTTTTGGCTGCAACCATGGCATATGGAAGTTTCCAGGCTAGGGGTCAAATCAGAGCTAAAGTTGCCACGACAGCGTAGGATCTGAGCTGTGTTTGCGACCAGCACCACAGCTCACAACCCACTGAGCGAGGCGAACCTGCTTCTTCATGGATTCTAGTCAGATTCATTTCCACTGTGCCACAATGGGAACTCCCAATAATCATTATTATTAGATGAAATCTATTCTGTCCTCACGAAATAATTCTTCTCTTAGCTGCTTAGAGCCATTAATAGTCCAGCAGTACTCCAGGCACCTTAGGAGACACAGAAGTATAGGATTTACTTTTATAAAAACTTGTAATCAATAAATTTGGGTTGTGAGAGGAGGCAAAGGCAGGTAAGACAGTAAGAAGATAATGAGAGAGCACCAAAGGTTAGGTGAGCCAGGATGATTTTCACACATAATCTGAACCATCAGATTTTTACATATAATCTCTTCATAAGCTAAGAGGAAAATCAGCCTCCTGTCTCATGAAAACGTGGGACTCTACAAAATAGGTACACGTGTGTATATTTAGAAACTTACAAACTCATAGTAATAGAAGTAAAAGTTTTTCTAAATTCAGATGTATATAAATAGATCCTCTAGAGTAATATTCTTATCTAGCAATCAGATTTCATCTAGATAGCATCATAGTATTTCAGGAAACAATGCATGGGAGAGAGAAGGAGGATTAGGTTTGTGGTCATCTAAAATTGCCGTGAGGATGTATAAGAAGGCTTGTCAGATAAGCTAAAATATAAACAGTATATTGGTTTTATAGTGCACAAACATTTTTTATAATGCATAAACTCTTCAAAATCTGTGTGCTTGAACCAAACATAAAAGGCATTTAATCTTTTAGTGATATGATTTCTTCATAAAAACCTGCCTCCATAGACATTTCAAGTAATGACAGCAAAGAGGGAAAAACCTAAAATCCAGTATTCAAGTACCTACCCCTAAGAGGTTCTTACATTGCCAAAACCTGTGTTGCAGAGAATACCCACAATTCAGGGAGGAAAAACTGGGCTGCAACGGGCTTCTCCTTCAAATCAATGCATTAGTACACAAGCAACCTCATCTTCATCCAAACCCTCAGTGCAGTGTCAGGTTTTCACCTGAAAATATGAAAGTATACAACATATCTTGGAAAAGGTTTCATAAAAATCTGGCTTATAAAGAGATGGTGTGTAAGGTCTCTTATCTATTTTATCCTGAATATTTCATTCACCAAGTCAAAAAATATTCATTGAGCATTTACTATATACCAGGCATTGTTCTGACATTTGGGAATACAACCATGAGCACAAGAGTCAAAAACATCTGCCCTTGGGGAGCTCATATTCTGCAGAGAGACATGTGATAAACATAATTAATAGTATATTAGAAGTTAGTGGACACCATGGGGTTAAAAAGAATGGAGTAACAGATTGGAGTTGTGGGAATGAAGGGTCAGGTTTCACTTTTATGTATTTATTTATTTTATTTTTATTTTTTTTGTCTTTTTGCCTTATTTGGGCTGCACCCATGGCATATGGAGGTTCCCAGGCTAGGGGTCTAACAGGAGCTGTAGCCGCCGGCCTTCGCCACAGCCACAGCAACGCGGGATCCGAGCCGCGTCTGCAACCTACACCACAGCTCACGGCAACGCCGGATCCTTAACCCACTGAGCAAGTCCAGGGATCGAACCCGCAACCTCATGGTTCTTAGTCGGATTCGTTAACCACTGAGCCACGACGGGAACTCCAGGTTTCACTTTTAAATAGGGTGACCAAGCCTGTATTCACTGAGAAGGAGACTTTTATGCTGCTACTTGAGAAAAGTGAAGGAGTCAGTCCACAGACACCTCAGGGTAAGTGTTTCAGCCAGAAGGAA